>OZ018317.1:84168810-84625215 GCA_963969495.1 Ceratothoa steindachneri | reverse complement strand
TTAACATGTCAATCCGGACCGGATGCGTTCCTAGAGACTGGCGTGAGGCGGAGGTGACTCCGATCTTCAAGAAAGGAGACCGTAACCAACCGTCGAACTACCGACCTATCAGTCTGACTTCGATAGTCGGTAAACTCATGGAAAGCATCATGGTGGACAAAGTGACGTCGTATTTAGAGTCAAACCTGCTACTGAGGAGTTCCCAGCACGGCTTCCGAAGGCAACGGTCATGCCTGACGAACCTTGTAGAATTCTTCCACTTCGTTTTCAGCGAGCACGATCGGGACAAGGCGGTGGATGTGGTCTACCTAGACTTTCAGAAAGCCTTTGATAAGGTACCACACCGCCGCCTTCTCCGGAAAGTGCGAGCGCTTGGCATAGACGGAAAGGTAGCCGGCTGGATCGAGAACTGGCTAAGTGGCAGACGGCAACGGGTGGTGGTGAATGGACAGTCTTCTGAGTGGGTGCCCGTTACTAGCGGGGTGCCTCAAGGTTCTGTCCTGGGACCACTACTATTCATCATCTACGTCAACGACATGGACGGTGGCATGGTTGCCAAGATTTCCAAATTTGCCGACGATACCAAGCTTGGTATGAACGTTGCAAAGGATGGAAATACTGCCCGCCTGCAGGAAGATCTTGGGAAGATTGGGGAGTGGTCGGACACGTGGCAAATGCCTTTTAACGTGGGGAAATGCAAAGTGATGCATATCGGCCACAGAAACCCCCAATCTCAGTATATCCTTAAGGGCACTGCTATGGAATCCACCGACACTGAGAAGGACTTGGGTGTAACAATCACTAGTGACCTCAAGTTCTCGAAACAGTGCATTGAGGCGGAGAAAAAGGCCCAAAGGATGCTAGGCTATATTAAGCGCCAGTTTGGTTTTCGGAACCAGGAGATTGTACTGTGCCTGTACAACTCACTTGTCCGACCGCACCTGGAGTATGCCGTACAATTTTGGAGTCCTTCATTGCGAAAGGACATCGCGAGATTGGAACGCGTACAAGCCAGGGCAACCAAGCTGATTCCCTCTATCCGACATAAAAGTTATGAGGATAGACTAAGGGAATTAGATCTGTTCTCGCTGGAAACCCGTAGACAGCGTGGTCAGCTCATCGAAGTTTTCAAAATAATTCGAGGGTTCGACAATGTTGACTACCGGGATATTTTCACACTGAGTGAGAACAGAACGCGCAATCACGGCTTCAAACTTGAACTGAAGCGTTACAACCGCAATATGTGTGGAAATTTTTTCACTTATAGTATCTGCGGTATGTGGAACGCACTTCCAGTGGAAGTTGTCAACAGTGAATCTGTTGACCAGTTCAAGTCAAGACTAGACAAAGTCTTGAAAACTGGCCGTTTAGGGACGCAAAACAATTGAGCAGCCATGTGCCCGCTCAATTGCTAGCCTAAAGGTACCCTCTTTGAATGGACCGTAAGGTCTCCTAGGGTACTTACTTTCCTTGTTACTCCTTGTTACTCCTTGTTGTTACTCTCTCTCTCTCTCTCTTTCTCTCTCTCTCTCTCTCTCTCTCTCTCAGGAGCTCACAGATGCCGTTAGTGTCTGTGACCTCTGCGAACTGGAGAAGCGCCTGGGCGAGAGCATCGTTAAACTGAGAGAGGAGAACTCCCTCCTCAAAACGGAGGTTCAACTCTTAAAAACAGAGAGGTGCAGATGCTCAGGCGAGTGCGAAGGAGAGAAGGCTTCCGACGTCCAAGAACAGGAGTCTTCTGCTCCAGGAATGGCTCAACGAGCCAAAAAGAAGAAAAGAAAGAGGAAGAAGAGAAAGAAGAAAGAAAAGAAATTAGAAAGAGAAGAAGAAAAAAGTAGAAAGAGAAGAAAAGAAAGTGGAAACAGAGGACGGGGAAGTAGAAGCAGAAGAAAAGAAAACAAAGGAAGACAAGAAGAAGAAGAAAAAAAATGTAGAGAAAGAAGAGGAAACCGGCAAGTCGCTTCCGAAAGGGAAGACTCAGTCGCCTACAGACAAATGTGCAAGGGTCACCCTTATTGGTGATTCTCAAGCACGGCGTCTGCAGCCCCTGCTAGCGGCCCTCCTTCGCACTAGTGTGAAGATAAGCTGCCTCCCAGGACGGGGTAACCACCACATCAGAGTAGAGGCGGAGAAATCTCAGATTTCTGAGACCTCAGCCGTTGCTTTGATTGTAAGTGGCAACGACCTCTACCTGAGAGGAGATAGGGTAGACCCTACGGATAAAATCCTCCACACAGTCTTGGGCGCCGTGGACGACTGTGGGGTGAAAACTCGCATGCATGTCGTGGTCGGGATGCTCCTGAGGAGAGGTCCAACACGGACCGCTCACTCGATGGACATCTCTTTGACCCGGCGCCTGGCAGCTTTGTGTACAGCAGAGGGGGTCTTTTTTGTGGACCCGTACTGCACCTTTTATGGTAGGAATGATCTCTACCAAAGGGATGGGGTACATATTTCCTTTAAAGGAAAGGTCTTTCTTTCGAACATCATCCAGGATGTCGTAGAAAGGACCCAAAGGAGTATCCGGCTCAGAGTGAGGGCGGACGTACGCCAGTACGCCCGTGTCACTCCTGGAACGACCTTCTCAGAAGTTACAAAGAGAGGTGCCTTCTCGCCAACATATAAGCCGGGAAACGGAAGAGCGTAGGGAGTCCTACATTCGGGGACTCCTGAAAATTTTGTTTAATGCGAGGTCGATCCGGAACAAGTTTCATGAAATTCGTGCCCTCGCAGCCTGAAATGGTAACCATAACAGAGTCGTGGGTAAAATCCTCAAACCAAGATTTTGAAGATGAATTTACGATTTCCGGTTACCAACTCTTCCAAAAAGATAGGCCAGACAGAGAGAGTGGCGGTGTGATGTATGTCAAGGAATTACTCAAATCGACGAACTGCAACATTGCATCCGACCACGAGCTACTAGGAGTTGACCTAGATATAGGTCCTGCCAGATACAGGACCCTGGTGCTTGACAGACCCCCTGCCCAACTCGTTGAAAATGACAGGGATCTGTACCGGCTACTGGGTGAACTTGTTGAAGACAGTCTGTGTATCGCCATGGGGGATTTCAATACCCAAGTTGACTGGGAAACCAGAGAACCCTGTGGCGAGAACGCACTACTCCTGGAGTTCGCGAACAACGAGTTCCTGACTCAATGGGTGATAGAGCCGACGAGAGGCAATAATACCCTCGACTTGGTTTTCACCTCTGAGGATGACATCGTTGAAGATATCTCGGTAGGCGAAGAGCTCGATGGCAGTGATCACCGACTAGTCAGATTTATAGTGAAGGTCCCCAAGGTAGAGTCTGCGACTGGTGAATTGAGGAAACTTGATTTGAGAAGAACAAACTTTGCAGGTCTTCGTTCTGGATTGACTGATGTGATGCCAGAAGTGTGCGAGGGTGTTGAAGATTCGTGGAATAGATTCAAAACTAAGTTCATGAGCTTTCAATCACGATTCCCCCCTTTCAAAAGCCTCCATTGCTCTTCCGTTCAACCAAAGTGGTTTAATCGAAAAATTGGTCAACTGCTGAGGGAGAAAAGAAAGGTATACCGGCAGTCAAAGATCTCTGGTGACTTTGACGAGTACCGTAGGCTAGCTAGGAGAGTGAAGTCCAGCATAAGGGCGGCAAAGCGTGCCGAGGAGCTCCGAGTGGCGAGACTTTGCAAGGAGAATCCCAAGGAGTTCTTTGGTTATGTAGATAGCCGTAAACCAATCCATCGCACGATTGGCCCTCTAGTGAATGAGGAGAGGGCATTAAAGCACCCAGATGCAGAAAATGCTAACCTCAACGACTACTTCTCTTCAAAGTTTACTGAAGAGTCTGGTCCCATTCCCCAGCCCACGGATTCTTACTTGGAGGAAAAGCTGGAGGAAATGGACTTCACCGAAGGAGAAAGAGAAAAAAAGATCACTGATCTAAAGACGAATAAGTTCCCTGGCCCGGACAGGTTTCTACCTAAAGTGTTGAAAGAAGTGCGAGATGAAGTGTCACGACATCTGAGCACAATCTTCAACATGTCAATCCAGACCGGATTCGTTCCTAGAGACTGGAGTGAAGCAGAGGTGACTCCTATCTTCAAGAAAGGATACCCTAGCCAGCCGTCGAACTACCGACCTATTAGCTTAACCTCAATAGTCGGTAATCTCATGGAAATCATCATGGTGGACAAAATGACGTCATATTTAGAGTCGAACCTGCTACAGAAGAGTTCCCAGCATGGTTTCTGAAGGCAACGGGCATGCCTTACGAACCTTGTGGAATTCTTCCACTTCGTTTTCAGTGAGTATGATTGGGATAAGGCGGTGGATGTTATCTACTTAGACTTTCAAAAATCCTTCGATAAGGTACCACACCGCCGCCTTCTCCGGAAAGTGCGTGCACTGGGCATAGACGGAAAGGTAGCAGGTTGGATAGAGAACTGGCTAAGTGGCAGACGGCAACGGGTGGTCCTGAATGGACAGGCATCTAAGTGGGTGCCCGTGACCAGCGGTGTACCCCAAGGTTCTGTCCTGGGACCACTATTTTTCATCATCTATGTTAACGACATGGATGGTGACATGGTTGCCAAGATTTCTAAATTTGCTGACGATACCAAGCTTGCTATGAACGTTGCAAAGGAAGGAAACATTGCCCGCCTACAAGAAGATCTCCGGAAGATTGGGGAGTGGTCGGACACGTGGCAAATGCCTTTTAACGTGAAAAAATGCAAAATAATGCATATCGGCCACCGAAACCCCCAATCAGGGTATATCCTTAAGGGCACTGCTCTCGAACGCACTGATACCGAGAAGGACTTGAGTGTAACACTCACTAGTGACCTCAAATTCTCGGAACAGTGCATAGAGGCGGAGAACAAGGCCCAAAGGATGTTAGGCTATATAAAGCGACAGTTTGAATATGAAACAAGGAAATAGTACTCTGTTTGTACCATTCACTTGTCCGACCGCACCTGGAGTATGCCGTACAATTTTAGAGTCCTTCGTTTCGAAAGGATATTGCGAGATTGGAACGCGTGCAAGCCAGGGCAACCAAACTGATTTTCTCTATCAGACACAAAAGTTACGACAATAGATTAAGGGAATTAGATCTGTTCCCATTGGAGACCCTAGGCTTCGATAATGTAGACTACATTGATGTTTTCCAACTTAATGAGGGCAAAACTAGAAATCACGGCTACAAACTTGAGCTGAAGCGTTACAACCGCAATCTGTGTGGGAGATTTTTCACATACAGCATCTGCGGTAGCTGGAACGCACTTTCAGTGGAAGTTGTCAACAGCAATTCTGTTGATCAGTTCAAGTCAAGACTGGACAAAGTCTTGAAAAGTAAGTGGCCGTTTGGGCAGGTAAGCCGTTGAGCAGAACTGTGCCTGGTCGACTGATAGTCCAAAGGTACCCTCTCTGAATGGACCGTAAGGTCTTCTAGGGTACTTCTTATCATTGTAGCTTCATGTAGCTCTATTTTTCGCTCTGCTCATCTCACTCTGTCTATGCATGTCTCTCTCTCTCTCCTCTCTTTTTCTTTCTCTCCCTGTCTCTCTCTATCTCTATCTTCCTCTCTCTCTCACCCTCACTCATTCACTTACTCCCAATCACTCTCTTACTCTCTCAATTACTCAGTATTACTCACTCACTTTCGCTCTCACTTATTCTCACTCACTCAAATTCAAGGGAAGAAGTGCAACACTTGACAAAGGAACACAAATTTAAGAAGCCTTTTTTTAGTAAGAATCTATTAAGGGTGATCAGAAGTCAACCTCAATATTCTTCTGAATTTAAATAAGATTGAAATTCAAGAAGGAATTGTGCAAAAGGAAAAGTCTGCCACAAAAAGAAAAATTGGTGAATTACCCAACTTTATTACTTGTAATTCGGATAAGGACTTGCAAGGGGAATGAGAACAACGCCATGAGCTTCATCGAAACTTCTGAGTACAAAGGGTAAAGTGGATCACAAAGAGAAATTTGATGAAGTACCGAATTTTATTACTTGGATCACTTTTACACGATCATATTTTAGGTAATTCTCAAAGAATCTCAAGTGATGAAGAACCCGCAACGTTCATTGTCATTAGCAAGTTTCACCCGTAAACCAGCCCCTCCAAATGGCTATATGTATTCGCACATGGGACCGTAGAACATTTCAACTTTCTGAAGATGTCATAGGTTCATGACCTAAGCTCAGCAATAGTATAAAAATTAAGTTTTTTTGAAGCGACAAGAATTTTCGAAATTAAATTTAGAACTATATAATAACAAAGCTGATATAATTTATTAAATAATAATGATTATAATAATCATGACCTTGAAGAGGACCATATAAAATGCCCATTTATTATTAATAATAATATTTTTAAGGAAGTATGTACATATATTTTAATGTTGGCATTATTCATTTGTTTCCTTTCCTGAGAAAGAAATCGATAACATGCAGTTGCATAAAACCGAAAACGATTTTTAATACCATTCAGAAAAGGAAGAGTCAAGAAGTAAAAGAAATATTGAAAAATGTTAAAATTGTACATATAAAACAAAACAATAAGATGTAAACATGAATTAAAACAAAAGGGTAAAGGAATATAAACATAAAAATGATAAACAATTGTAAAATCTAGAAACAGAAACTTACCTTTATCGTTGGAATTCATGGGGTAACTTAAGACTGTTGTGTAAAAGAGCTGAAATAAAAGCTCTGGCTGCTTAAAAATGTTGAGCTGTATAATTAATTATATGGGAAGCAGTATTAATAATTAAATAATTGTTTTATTTATAAAATTAAGTTTTAAATTTTTTTGTTCAAAATAAATGGAAGCAGAAGATAATAGAATGAATGAATTTGATTCAACAGGAGGGTAATTGCTCGGTGCGTGGTGTCTTAACGATGGTAATTCAGGGTTGGAAAGGAGAATTGATCCCAATGTGATAATCTTGAATATTTTGCAATACGATTTTAGTATTTAAGACATGTTTGGATAAATAACTTTGGAAGATCACACCCGTAAACCACGTAAAGGGCGCGTCGATTTGCCTTCCTGGCCGCCGTGTTGACGGGACTTAGCGCCCCGTCCGGCCCCAGATTAGCCTCTTCTCCCTCTTCACTTTCCCTACAACCTCTCCCACAACTTTATCTGGTCAGCCTCTAATTTCACAGGGTAGAGGCCGACCAGCTTCCTCTCACCCAACTATCCCGGATCCGGGCTGACGGGGGAGGGGACAACGTTACCTCACTCCTGAGCTCCGGCCTGGGGTGGTTGGTTTTTAACAACTTGTTTCATCCCCACCCACACCTTTCTCACATGCCCTTTCTTCCTGATTTCTCTCTCTATCAATTTTACGCCGTAGCCAAGGTGGAGCCGCCATGCTGATGGGCTGCTAGGTCACTAGGTGGGAGGAGTGGCCTTAAGTGGCAGCAGCTGGTTCTGTCGGCCCCGTGTTCACTCCTCGCAGAGTGGGCTACTGCGTGGGGGTGATGAGCGTTTGCGTCCCGTGACAATTACAGGGTCACCATGCCTATTGATGATTTAAATTAAAAAAATAATACTCCCCCTCTCCCTTCCCCTAGCCGCCTTCGAGCAGCTCAACTGAAAAAATGAAGGTCCCCGTCACCTATGGTTTCTAAGGGGACCTTCGAAATTTCTTGTACCGGAGAGTAGGCTTACTCCTCTCTCAGGTCTACGGGTGTAGGGGACTCCCCTTCACCGCCTTCTCTGAAGGTGCCATTTGGTGCCTCCCTCTTTCCAGCGGCAGGCCCTCCTTTTCTTTAACAAGAAAGCAAGCAAGCGGCTGAAAATTGACCGCACCCAGTGGGAGGGCGTCGATAGGGCCAACCCTCTTAGAGGGCAAGGAATGGCAGCGCCCGTCGGTCCTTGACCCAAACTTCCTGCACTCGTGCACTAAGAGCCTACATAGGATTACTGTACGTGCCCCCCTCTCTTCCTCGACCGTTGCCGGTTCGCTGGCATTGGGTGAAAAGGGAAACTCGAATAGGTTCTGTGATGTCACGGGGGAAGGGGCACATGGAGCCCTCCCCCCATTCCCGAGATAGACATGGTCCCTGAGGTGATGCCGCCCCAGACGGTAGGATCTACCAGGCCTACAAGCAATGTTATTTCCGCCCCCATTCGCAACACTTCTGCGGGCTCTACCCACCCCGGGTGGTCCCTTGGTATAGTTGCTGGCAGAAAAGTTTCAAATTCAGCCCCGGTTAAAACCAGGGTTCACCCCTCCATCTCCCAGAGTGACCGTTTCCCATAAGCTGAAACGGCTGAACGCCGCATCGTGGCCTGTTTGTCGAGGTCATTTTCTCTTGCTCGGTGATTTGAACGGTAGACACCTCCTCTCGGGAGACTAATGGATTAATCCTAGGGGTCAAGTCCTTGCTGTCCTTATTGACGAGCGGGAAATGATGGGTGTCCTAAATGTGGATTTGTTTACACATTACTGCCCGAGAACCGCTTTATTTTCCTGCCTCGAGCTATCTTTGCGCTCTCTGGATGCACAGCCTAATTTTGGGTTGGGAGTGGTCGATGACCTCCATAGTAGTGATCGATTTCTCATTCAAATACATTTTCTGAGCAGCTGATTACTCTGTCTCAGTCAAGGAGTTTAGGTCGGTAGATGAAGCCGTTGAGTGTTGCTGCAACCGCATCGCCATGCGCCTAACCACTATTCCTAGAACTTCTGGCCGTTTCGCACGCCGACTGCACCCGTGGTAGTCAGCCGAGTGTGAGACGGCCCTCAAACAGAAGCGTTATGCCTACATACGGTGGAAGCACCGCCCGAACGACTTCACTGTCGGTCAATTTCGTCGAGCCAGGGCTAGCTTCCGCTATATTTCGAAGCACACCCGCCGCTCTTCTTGGCGAGCATACGTGTCTTCACTTAAAGAAAAAATCCCTCTAGCAAAGGTGTGGAAGCGAGTCAAAAGGATTCAGGGCAAGTTATCGCAGGATCACACGCCAGTTCTCCAGGAGAATGTAACCACAATCTCTGAACCCGCGTCCGTGGCCGAACCTTCAGGATCGCTTTCTAGGCATTCTCTAGCCGGTATGCTGCTCCGCCAGAATTCAATGCGTGCTGTGATGTCGCGGAAGGCTACCGACGAGTTTACAGCAGGTTCACTCTGAGTGAGTTGCGTGCCGCTAGGGCTTTGTGTGCTGACACCGCCCCTGGTCCAGACGATGTCCCGTACGCCATACTTCGACACCTGGGTTAGCGAGGCATGTCCTTTCTGTTAGATTTGTTCAACCGGATCTGGGTAGGGGGTGTCTCCACGGCTCCTCCCTGACCCAGACTTATTTCTCAATGGAGTGCGCCTAGAAATTGTGGACTCGCACCATTTACTTGGTCTTGTATTTGACCGACGCCTCACATGGAAGGCTCATATTCGCAGCTTTAGGGTCTCTTATACCCGCGTCTTTGATATTCTTCTTTCCGTGACGTTCAGCGATTGTGACGCTGATAGGGCTACTGCCTTACTTTTTGTTAGATCTTTTGTTCGTTCGAAGCTCGACAACGGATTCGAGTTTTATTCATCCTCAGCCAAGCGTGTATTGCGGAAGCTGGACTCGATACACCACACCATCATTCACCTGGCGACTGGTGCCTTCCTCACTTCCCCCATTGAGAGCCTATTTGTCGATGCTGGAGAGATGTCACTCGCTCTGCGCCATGCACCGTGCATTATTCGTCTGTACGCGCGAGCTCAGCCCCACCCTCAGTCGCGGACCGCTCTCACTGAATCCGCAGATGATCTTGACAGTGCCTATGCCGCCGAGACACTCCAGTCATACCCCAAGCCCTTTGGGATAGCTATCGTGCTGGTGGTGACCCTGGTTCTGCCCAGGAAGCCACCCTGGAGGGTACCACCTTTGGCTATTTGTCGCCACGCTTCTGCTCCCAAAGCTCCTACAATTCCAGGATTATTGCGTTCGACCTTTTTGGAGCACACTTTGTGTCACGCTGTAACTGTGCTATTATATACGGATGGCTCCATGTCCTAAGATGAGGTCGGTTTCCACGCCGTATCCCCTCTGTTTGAACTCAGCGCGGCTCTCTCAGGTGCTGCGTCTGTCTTCACAGCCGAGCTGGTTGCAATAGACCACTTAGTATGGGAGATAACACGAGGTGCCTGGCTCGGAGACCGGATTGTGATTTATAGCGACTCATAAAGCGCCCTGAGTGCTCTCGGGGCATTGGAATCTCGGCATCTCCAAGTTCGCGATATCCGTTACGCCACGGTTTTCGTGACCCCGGCGGATGTCGAGATTATCTTCTGCTGAGTTCCTGGACATGTAGAAATTACGGGGACTGAGCGCACCGATGAGGGTGCCAAAGGTTCGTGAGGACTGGGCGACTAGACCAGCGTTTCGCTCTTCCTCACGCCGATTACATGACAGGAATACGTTCAGCTCTCCGTGTTGCATCTTGGCAAAGAAAATTCGAGACGGTCGAGGGTAACTTAAAGTTGTGTGTCATTGCGCCGTGACTGTTCCCATTTCTCTAGCCCTCAATGCTGCGAGGACTTCAGCTTGCATTCTGTCGTCTCCGAATTGGACACACTTGCGAGAAGCACCACCATTTGATGGAGTGCTCGCCTGCGCTTTATTGCGACGACTGTGTTGTCCTTCAGAGTGTTCGGCCTATTCTTGTTGAATGTCGTAGTCTAGGCGATCTTGGCGCAGGTTACCTGTTCCGGTACCGAGGCGAGCGGAGTCGCTACCGTTTATCCCTTGCACTCGGGAGGGGTTCGTGCACACTGTCTTGTGGACATTACGATTTTTTTTTGTGGAGGCTGGCCTCTCCCTTTATTTGACTCTTTTGTTTTGTTGTTGTTGTTTTGTAGGTCCATGTTCCTGCGGCAGGGGGAGGCGGGCCTATCCCCAACGCCGGACTGCACTTCCTTCTTGCCTTTTTTCTTTGTTTTCTTTTTTTTAGCCTATGGCCTTTTTTATCGTTATTTGTTATTTACATATTGTTAATTGTTTTCATTGTTATTTGTTTTTTTAATATAGCTTAGTAGTAGGCTGATTTGTGTACGGCCACTTATGCACAAGTAGGCAATCGCCGGTTGGCTCCCAAAATTTAAAAAAAATCGCAACGTAAATTTATATATGTTAAAGATTCTAAACATCATGAGTGGCATTCCTTGTGCAAGCGAAGCTACAATTAAGAGAACTTGAAATGAACTTATTGGGATAAACCCATATTAAGGAAAGTTTTTATTTATTAAGTACCAGACTAAAATTTTCTTAAATTTCGTATTAAGATGTGGTAAATCGTTGTAAACCATTTTGTCTGGGATCTGTTATTAATTGAATTTAGGAAGAAAATGGTTTTAATAAAGGCTTTGAGGCAAACTTATTAAAAAGGGACTCCGGACAAAATTGAAATGAAATAAAAGTTGTTCAGTCTGTTTCAAAAGGAAAAATCCTTCATTATGACTGAATAAGAGAACTAAGATTATGATATAGAGTTCGAAAGCAATATCATAGACGAGCTTAACGACCAAATACATAGGACGCACCATCACCACCAGGTGGATAGACAGCGCGACGGAGACGCAGAGATCACCAAAGAGGAACTACTCGTCGCGCTCCGCTCATTCTGTTAGAAAGCTCCAGGACCATCGGGGCTTGCAAAGTTAAACTTTGAAAAGGCACCAGCCAACGTCATCGAGGGAATGAGAATGATATTTAACGCGTGGGAAGGGCCCAACGTCAACAGATAGCTACCGACTAATTTCCATACAAGAATTTGGCTGGTTGAGAATTCCCACTACAATCCATATCAATTCGGGTTTAGTAAAAAACGAAGTACGGAGATGGCGATAAATGTCATCATGGAAAAGCTTGCCCAAGTCAAATGGGAAAGGAGTTACGTGGAGATTGTTTGTCAGGATGTTTCAAAGGCGTTTGGTAAGGTCTGACAACGGAGAATGCAGTTTAAGATCGTACGGCTGGGCCTAAGTGAAAACTTAGAAAGAACTCTATGTGACTATGCCATGGAGAGAGCGGCGTATGTCAGTTTAGGGTGCATGGACGGGCCGAAGTTTCCGCTCATTGCCGGCCTCCCGCAGGGGGAGGGGGGGGGGTAGTATGTCTCCCATTCTCTACTCTGTCTACATCGCAGATTTCCCAGCCCCTGCGAACCCCACTTGCCTCAACATTCAACTCGCCGATGATTTCAGCCAGATAATCACTTGGCCATGGAGGAATGCGCCAATACAAGCTCGAATGATGGCAGCAGAAATCGAGAGATCTACGAGGCACAATGGAAGATTCGAACGATCCAAGAAAAGTGCAAAGTAGTCCCCATTGGCAGGATACTACTGTCTAATGTCAGGGTGGGGGATAGACGCTATCATCCCTACACCACGGAGTGCAATGTACTCGGAATGAAGAGTACTTCGTCTCGATAGAGGAAGCACGTCGCAGATAGAATATCCAAAATCTCAGAAATCTTCCTGAAAGCAACAAGAAAAATATCTACAATGGTCTTGTAAGATCTACGTTGCTGTATCCCGCTTCTGCACTATGAAAAGTGCAGAATAAATGCGTATATCTAATTACGTGTACACGTAGGCGAGATAGAAGATGCCAAGAAAAGCTGCACCTGGAAGCGGGGATAACTCCCATTAACAAAGTCATAGAAGAACGGCCACGGACTATGCAGGAACTGTTTAATCGAGAAATGAATAAGGAAATCATTCAAATGATTAACCAGAACAGAAGAGATGTATGTCGTGCCAGATTTCCAAGCTCCGCTAACTTAGTGGCTGGCGGAGCCGAAGTGCCGTTCTACGCATGAAAGAAATGTATATTTATCATCGAATGTGACAACAACCCAATTAAGACTCAATATCTCCGAATTATGAAAAATCACCGATTTTGACCAACTACCATCGAACAAGACTCATCAAACCAAACGTTACGCGAAGAAAGAAGAAGCAAAAAAACACTAAATTATACAATACAAAACAAATGAAAAACAATGAAAACTAAGCACAAAAATTAAAGTATTTTATTACATAAACAACAGCAAATGCACATTACATACTAAAGAACATTAAGTTTATGAATACAAATGGCTTGATCGCCATAAAAATGAAAACTATTATAATCATCAACAACTAAAGAGACACACAACAAGAAAATAATGAAAGCGATAGGCCTGACCACCAGGTATCTAGCATCTCTTTGTACTCTCCCACACTAATTTCTCTCTTTACCACTTGTCTATTTTCATCTATCTACTCACACACCCTTTTATCCCCTACACACACCTACTCACTTACAACAATTTGCAATTCACTTCCCATAAGTGACACACCCAGCGCTGAAATTACCTAAAAAGAAAAAAAGGGAGAGTTCATGTGCTAAAGGAGACTTGCAACCGTTTCGGTTTCCATTATTTTCTCGCCACTTTAGTGAACCTTTGTCCCTTACCTTCAGTGAATGATGGCTCGATGTATGCATGCTTCAAGATGTCTATTGTGGCCTTGTCTTCCCTCTCATTATTGCACGCTCCTGCGCCGGGGGGAGGGGGACTTCCCTCCGACGCCGGAGATTGCTTCCTAATTGTTACGTTTTTCCCATTTTTATCATTGTTATTCTTATTTTAAAGTAGCCTAGTGCTAGGCTGTCGTGATTCCGGCGACTTATGCCCAAGTGGGCAGTCACCAGATGGGCTCCCCCCCCCAAAACAAAAAAAATTCCCTCTCATTCTTTAAAATGATGCAATGCTTGCGTGCTCGTCTGACGACTTGAAAAATACAGTGATAAAGCTAATGCAGACACGCCTTAACACCCTTGCTGTTGCAAGTCCCTGGAAACTTCAACTGTCCTCTCCCCCTTATGAGGGGTCGGTGTCGCGGAGCTGTTCCATAGTTCGTCTAGGAAAGTGCTGTTTGTGATAATGTCACCTGCCATCCGTAGCCGAGCTCGGCTGGAGATGCATCGAGGTCCTCCATCCAGCCATTCCTAAGGCATATAAAGACCAAATGGAGAGCCTCTACCCAGGAAGTCGGTGTTGTGGCTCTCAGAGCCTCTTTGAGATTATATATGTGCCAGTTCCAGGAGACAATTACCTGATATGTGCCACGTGGTGATCGGATGTACCTGGTACCACGGGCACAGGAAAGTTACCTCCATAGGTGGGACTCAAACTGTCATCCCCGGTTGGTGGTGACGGTGAAAGAAACGTCAAACCGCCTCACCCATTAAGAGATAAAAGTTTGGGCGAGAGTACACGTGTCAACTGTTACCATGGGAACGACTTCGATCCGGCAGGGACAATGATCAACCGTCATGAAGAGATATGCCTTGCCCTTTGTAGGGGTGAGCCGCTCAACAATGTCTGGATGGGTGCGCTCGAATCCCTGGGAGGCAGGGGCACATGACTATGAGGGTGAAGTTGTGCCGTTCGATTTTAGTGTTGTTAGTGTAAGAAACTGCGGGTACAGCGGCATATTTCGGTGTTATTTCCTGGCATGATAAACCGCCACTCAAGCGACTTCTTTTTAGGATGCTCTAATTCTTGGTTACGAGAGGCTGGCTAATGACGCCCAAACGCCTTTCCTAAAAGCAACAGGAATATAGGAGGAGCGCGGCTTACTTCTAGATAGGTCGCAAAATAATCTGGTAATCTTTTGTCTTTGACAACCGTATGAGGACCTTGACAATTATATAATTCGAAAGAAATGTAAAACAACAAAAGAGTTTCAAATTTCGCTAGAATCAGTCGAATAGTTACAATGTTATTATAAAAAAAAAACTTATTGAAAAGCAAATGGTTACCATCCGATCGACCGTCCGAACTACGGACCGACATAGTCAGTCACATGCACACGACTAATAATCTGCAATTATCTTCGTTGATTAAGTGAGATTAATGTTTATAGGGATATGAAATAGTCAGGTTGAAAATGGAAGATTAAATGACAGTTGCGTGAGCATAGAAATATTAGTGTTCCCTGAATTATTAAAAAGAGTAACACTTGCAGTGTTTGTGCCTATACGTGAGCGAGTTCAGAAAGTACGTGTGACCATGAAACTTGAGTCTGGAGGTGTGGTTGAGGCCACGATCAGCTAGTGAAGGAGACTCGCATGGGAAAATTTGGTGAGGCGAGGCTTGTCTCAATGAATGAAGTCAAACTCAGTGAGGTGATTATGAGGGCAGAAAGGCACGAAACTAATGTGGTCTGGCTATTCTCTTGTATTTTCTGTTCCTGTATTTCGAAGGCAAACTGTTTTTTTTTGCTCCTCTTTGCAGTTGTTTGATGTATTGCCCCCTTTTGGGCGGGGTGCCTTCTAGCGAAGTGATGGCTTTTGAATTTCCCCCAAAGAGGTTGCTTCGAATGTTCCCCAAACTGTTGTTTACTTCTGGGGGAAATTCAAAGGACGCAGCTATGAAGGCCTCGGTCAGCGAGCGCTTGTGATAGCAAAAGGCCTAAGCGAAATGGAATTTCCAAAGCCATGGGCGAAGACTTCTGCTAAAGTAAGATGAAAAGTCGGCGGCGCACAGTTCGTTCCTCTAGAAACGTCTGCCCTCACGAAGATACAAGCGGGCCAGTCTTTGTTTATGGGACATCCATCAGCGCTTCGCACAAGTATATTAGTGAATTGAACCTTGTGGTAGTGCGAAGATAGATGTAGGTGTATAAATGATGGATATTGCATTGTTTTTCTCAACTGATTTGTTATATCTTTTTCCTACTAGTCCTTTTATTCATGAATCCTTCTTTTTTTTAGCTGACCTTGTATTGCTAAATTAGTTGTACTAGTGTAGTACAATAAGCCTGCAGGGCTATATAAACACACACACGCCTTAATAGGATTACCGTAAGGAAAAATACCAGAATACCATTTGGGCATTATGAGTTCGTCACTTATTTTCCCTAACAACTGTTTAGGAGCCATCAGCTCAACTATCCAGCCCATAATAAGGCTATAAAATTGTAACCAATCATATAATATTACGGAATTGTTATTGAGGCTCGCCTATATAACATAGGAGACACTATCTAATTACGAAGAAAGGAAATATAAGGAGGCACTCTGAAATAAAAGTGTTGTTTTCCAATACTACTCTTCTAATACGCTTAAGTGGGAACCTCCCCCCCCCATTTTCTTTTGTTTTCCCGATAGGGAAACTGATATAAAGAAAAACTCATTTAAAAAAGAGGACTGACTACTCATTAAAGACCGGCACGGCGTTCGTCCACTACATGCAGGCTAGCTCTGGTCAGATCGGAAAAGAGATCAATTCGCTCTTTCTACAATTTAAAACAAGAGCGAAGCAATGGATGGATATGTATCCCTAAGTTCCTTGACCGTGCCACGCCAAAGCGACTACTCTCTCCAAAGAGATTCTCCAAGCCAGCCGACCCTTAAAACATTGCTATATCACTTACATATATTTTTATGCTGGGAAATTAGATAACCAATACTAATTAGAGGGTCAAATCTATGACACATTCAAATTAAGCCTCCTTAGTCAGATTTCCTTTCCCCTCTGGTTCTTTTGTCTTTAAAGAATATTGTAAGCAAAACTAAGATACCGTTACCTCAATTTATTAAAGTTCCTCCAATATTATGTCCATTAATTCTTAGGCAGCTTTAAATATAAATTTCCTTTACTCTTAACATAATGGAATCTAGGAAATTGAATATTTACTCGTAATCTTTATAGAAAATTACTACCGATCTCAATATAGGAAGAAACCTACGCTTACATAACTTCCAAAAAGCCTTAAAGGGACCTTTTATATTATCAATAGGTACAGAGGTGCAGATAGGTTTCCGAGAGTAAAGAGAAAGGGAGTTTTCTCGAAGGGGAAACGAATCCCCCAAACGGGAAACGAAGCTGGGATAAATTGATGATCAACAATCACCGGAAACATGCCAGTTGACATTTAATACTACTTTAATTCGTTACATTAGTTTTAAATTATTTATAAGGTTTCATGTAGTTTATATTATATTAATTATTGTCGCCATCAATCCTCTTGTAGCTATCCTCATCGCCCTCGATTATTTTGTTCCATTCCTTCGTCATTATCGATCCTATTTCAGTTGTCTTTTTCATCCTCAGAGCTCTTGTCCTCTGTTTCTCCCTAATTTTCTTCTTCTATCGGCCCTCTCCCTCTTGATTCGAGATGTCATTTGACTGATTTTTAATTGCTGTAATGGTGTTTAGAAGGTAAAAATTGGGAGGGAGACCAAACAATAAAATAAATTGAAAGGTCAGTAGTGAAGGGTACCAAAATAAGAACCCCATGAGAAAAATGATCCATCGGAGGTATAGGGACATGTTGAAAATAGTTAAAGCACGTTAAGATTGGGCAAGCATCAAAGGAAGTTCACAAATCTCTCTTGTCTTTTTTAGGGGCCTTTTCACAGTCAGGAGAGTGGTGAAAGAGTTTTTAACTGCGCCAGTGAGGTCTTAAGTGGTTCTGGCAGTGTGTTCGATATCCACCTGTCCCACGCGTAATTTCCGTGCTAATTCACATACTGCGTTGCTTTTGTTTTGTTTTACAGCCTGTAAATAACGCGATCAAGCAATACAAAAAATGGCATTGAGTCTTATAGAATGAATGGAAGAAAAAAATAAGCAAACATATCAAGGACGGGAATATCCAAGGCTACTATGAGGGCCAAACTAGTTCAAGGATGTAAATGGTGGCAAGATAAGGCCCTGTACATGACACCCTCTATGGTGTTCAGTCTTCCTATTAAGAAGACAGTGAATCTTTAGTAGCCTCCCGGAACGAACACAAAAAGCCCCTGTCCTTGAGAGGATGGACTTTTGTTTGAATTCAGGCCGCAGGCGATGTCGTATCGAGGGTCATTAAATGGACGAAGGTTTCACGCCAGTATGCACCCCGCAATGCACGTTGGGTGATGCGCAATAATTGTTGACCCAGTTAAGGAGTTTTTTCTTAATTCACGAAGAAGACTTGTATAACTAACAAGGGATAATCAAAAGACAAAAATGGGAAAAATAGTAAGAACAAGTATAGTGAAGAAGGCTAAGTATGATAAGAAGCATAGCAGCAAGCCACGGCAACTCTTAAGTCCTGGAGTTGAAAGTACAAACGTAACCTCCTTGGCGGGGGCTGCAATACGATTTGAAAATCCTGACATACATGTGTATGCATTTCGTTTATATTTTTTTGCATCTTTTTATCTAATGAACCAACTTCAGAAGAATTGCATGCTAGATTCTCGCCGGTCGTTGGTGATGAGCGGAGTGCCTCAAGGCTCCGTGTTAGCTCCTTTGGTATTCATCATCTATATTAACAATAGAGACGAATAGTCATTTAGCCAAATATCCATGATTGTAGGGGACACAAAATTGGGTGGGTGTGTAACCTCAGCCGAAAAGATCGAGATGTTGAAGGCTGATCAGAGCCGGATAGGAGATGGTCGAACATGTGGCAGATGCTTTTCAACCAAGGTAGAGTACATCCGATATGCAAACTCCCGGTTGGAGTAACCCGTACAAAAGGCTTGACCTAAACGTCACCGACGTAGAGAAAGACTTAGATGTGTTGATTAGCACCGTCTAAAAGTTCTACACACAGTGCGTTGAGACAGAAAAAAATATTCAACTACTGTTAGGCTACATTAAGAGAGATCAGTTTTAAACACAGGGAAATTGTGTTGCTCAACTATAACTCGTCGGTGCGACCGCACCTTGAGTGCGTGGTTCATTTTTGGTCCCAAGCCTTCGAAAAAGACATCAAGCGGCATGATAGGGTGCAATCCAGGACCACGAAACTGATCTCGTCAATTAGACAAAGATTATCACACACGACTGCTATAGCTCGGTCTCTTCTCGCTAGAAAGGAGTAGGATATTGCGCTATAAATTGATATTGTTTTAGAATTCAAGGGGATGCAAGTTGTTTGCCCTTAGCCAGCATGGGACAATGAACTAACATTTGGAAGCTTAAATCTACAGAGCTAGTTAATATTTTCAGTGCTGAACAATTTCAGGATAGAATTGACCAAATGTATTTTTAGTGCCTAATAAATTGTATAAGGTCATTATTATTTTTATCTTTCTTCCAAAATTCCTTCCTTTCTTCAAAAAATGCGGGTATCATTTCCTCAATTTCGTGCCTTCAGAAGGGGGAGATTTATTATTTTTGCCTTTAGAGCCCATCTGGCGACTGCCCACTTGAGCATAAATCGCCGGAAATACGAGCGCCTAGAACTAGGCTACTTTAAAATAAATTATGAAAAAATAATGATAAATATTGGAAAAACTCAAAAATTAGGAAGCAATCTCCGGCATCGGGGAGAGGTCCCCCTCACCCCGGTGTAGGAGCGTGCAACCTACAAAGAAAGACAAAAAACAAAAAATAGAACCTACTTAAATAAAGGGGAGAAGCCCGGCCTCCCCCCAAAAATTCAACAAGTCCACAAGTCAATGTGCACGAACTCGTCACAAGTACAAGGGACAGGCGGTAGCGACCCCGCCCATCCTGGTACCGGGACAGGTAACGTGCGCGAAGATCACCCAGACTGGGACATTCGACAAGAATGTGCCGGACAGTCTGGGTGACGACGCAGTCGTCACAATAGGGCGCAGGCGAGCGCTCCATCAGATAGCGATGCGTCACACGAGTGTGCCCGATTCGGAGACGACAGAAAGCGACCTGAAGCCGTCGTGGCATTGGAGGATAGGTGCATGGGAACAGTCGCGGCGCAATGGCACGCAACTTGAAGTTCCCCTCGACCGTCTCCCATCTTCTTTGCCAAGCAGTCCGAAGAGCTGCCCGTATTCTTGCCATGTAGTCGGTGTGAGGAAGAGCGAAACGCTGGTCCGGTCGCAGAGTCCTCGCGGACTCTTTGGCGCCCTCATCGGCGCGCTCATTCCCCGCAATTCCTACTTGTCCAGGAACCCAGCAGAAGATAATCTCGACATCTGCCCGGCTCATTAAAACCGTGGCGTCACGGATATCGCGAACCAGGGAATTCGGAGATTCCAATGCCCCGAGAGGACTCAGGGCGCCTTGTGAGTCGCTATAGATCACAATCCGGTCTCCGAACCGGGCACGTCGCATAATCTCCCGTACCGAGTGGTGTATTTCCATCAGCTCGGCCGTGAAAACAGACGCAGCGCCAGGTAGAGCCCCGCTGACTTCAAACAGAGGGGATACGGCGTGGAAGCCGACCCCATCTCGGGACTTGGAGCCATCCGTATATACTGGCATGGTTCCAGCGTGACACGAGGTGTGCTCAAAAAAGGTCGAACGCAATACTCCCGGCGCCGTACAAGATTTGGAAACAGAGGCGTAGCGACAAATAGCCAAATGTGGTACCTTCCAGGGTGGCTTCCTGGGCAGAACCAGGGGCGCCACCGGCACGAGAGCTATATCTAGCTCTCGAAGGAGTTTACTGGACCTAAACCCAAAGGGCTTAGGGTATGACTGGCGTCTCTCGGCGGCATAGGCACCGTCGAGATCAGCTGCGGATGCAGTGAAAGCTGTTGGCGACTGAGGGAGGCGCCGGGCTCGCGCGTACAAAGGATCGATAAAAAAGTAGGGCAGTAGCCCTTTCAGCGCCTTAAGCGCTGAACGTCACGGAACGGAGAATGTCCATGGCGCGAGTACAAAAGACCCTAAGGCTGCGAATATGAGCCTCCCAGGTGTGGCGTCGGTCGAATACAAGACCGAGGAAACGGTGCGATTCCACCACATCCAGGCGCACCCCATTAAGAAACCTAATCTGGGTCGGGGTGAAGCCGTGGATGGCGGCAGAAGTGCACCACCTTAGTCTTGGCCAAAGAAAACCGAAACCTGTTCGCTTCGGCATAGCGAGAGACGCGGTTCAATTCCTGTTGGAGTTGACGCTCCAGAGTTGGCATCTGGGCCGCGCCAAAAGAGATCGAAAGGTCGTCCACGTAGAGCGTAGCGAGAACATCTTTCGGCAGCACCGAGGTGATGCCATTGATGCTCAGGGCAAAGAGTGTGACACTGAGGACACTTTCCTGCAGGACACCCTCTTCCTGCTCCTTTGGGCCGGAGAGGGCTCCCCCCACCCGTACGCGGAATCGATGATCTCGCAAAAATTCAGATATAAACATTGGGAGGCGTCCCCTCGCCCCCATCTTGTGGAGAGTCTCCATGATACTGTATCGCCATGCGGTATCATAGGCCTTCTGCAGATCGAAAAACACCGTGGCGTAGAGCTATCTACGAAGGAAAGCCTCGCAGACGGCATTTTCCAGTCGGAGCAGAGCATCCGACGTGGAGTGGAACTTGCCGAAGCCGCACTGTGCACAAGACAGATGGCCTCCGCTGTCCAGGAAAAAGGCTAGTCTAACATTTACCAATTTCTCCATCAACTTGCACACGCAAAAGGTTAGAGAGATTGGGCGGAAACATGCCGGAGTAGAGTGATCTCTCCCCAGTTTTCGAAAGGCGAGCACAGTTGCGATTCGCCAGGAATCTGGGAGGAGACCCTCCACCCAGATCCTGTTGAACAAATCTAACAGAAAGGCCATGCCTCGCTCACCCAGGTGTCGAAGCATGGCGTACGGGACATCGTCCGTTGAAGGGTTCTCCGCCTCTGGAGGTAAAGTCCAGCCGGTGCCCTTCCGTGACATGACGACGTGCATTGAATGCTGGCAGAGCAGCATCCCGGCTAGAGAATGCGGAGAAAGCGGTCGCGAAGGATTCCACCACGGACGCGGGGTCCAAGATTGCGGTCCCATTCTCCTGGAGAACAGGAGGGGGGGGGGGTCCTGCGAGAACTTGCCCCAAATCTTTTTGACTTGCCTCCACACCTCTGCTAAAGGGGTCTTTCCGTTAAGTGAAGATACGTATGCCCGCCAAGAAGAGCGGCGGGCGTGCTTCGAAATATACCGGAACCTAGCCCTAGCCCGACGAAATTTAGCGACAGTGAAATCGTTCGGGCGGCGCTTATAGCGCATGTAGGCATAACGCTTCTGTTTCAGGGCCTTCTCACATTCGGCCGACCACCATGGGAGTGGTCGGCATGCAAAACGGCCAGACGTCCTAGGAATAGTAGTCAGGCCCGCGGCGATGAGGTTGTCGGAGAAGAACTCAACGGCCTCATCTACTGACCTAAACTCATCGATTGAGATAGAAAATTCAGTCATTTCCTGAAATGCAGGCCACCGCGCCCGCGCCAAGCACCACCGAGGTGGGCTCTCAGGCGGCAATTGCCCTGAAAATGATATTTAAATGGGAAAGTGATCACTAATATAGAAGTTATCGACCACCCCCCCCAATCAAAATCAGGCTGTGCATCCGAAGAGCACAAAGATAGGTCAAGGCAAGAAAATGAAGCGGTTTTCGGACAGTGATGCGTAAACTTATCCACGTTTAGGACACTCATCTCAAGCTCTTCGATCAGATCGGCAAGGACTTGTCCAATGGGATTTATGGAGTAATCTCCCCAGAGAGGATGCCTGCCGTTCAGATCTCCAAGTAAGAGATAGGGCATCAGCAACCGGGCCACGACGCGGCGGAAGTCACCCGCGTCGAAGTCAGCTGATGGTGGAATGTACGCAGAAATGATAGTACACCTCCTATCCAGGTGCAGCTGCACAGCCACTGCCTGAAAGGAGGTGTCTTAAGAGAAAGGAAGAACGGAGACATCATACCGAGTGTAAACCGCGCATCCCCAAGACCGGTCATCCCGAGGTGGTGGGGTCGCAAGACCCTTATACCCCGGGAGGGCGGGTGGGGGGCATGCGCCTAGCATGGTCTCCTGCAAAAAGATAGCTAACAGGGAACGGGACGAGACGAGCCTCCGCAGCTCCTCCCAGTTGGCCTGGAGTCCACGGCAATTCCATTGAAGGAATATGCCCTCCAGGCCTATCTCGGAGGAGACGCGGGGGCCCTCCTCGGACAGAAGACTCTCACGGGAATGGCTGTACGCTTCCCGAGGGCAGAACCCCGGGCGCTGTTGGCCGGGCAAAGCGCTGAAGGCGCAGTCGCCTTCGATGACTTATTTGGGGAGGTTGTGCTCGCTATGCAAGTCTTTTACTCCTTCCGCCTCGAAACCTTAAGCGGGCGTTGCGGCTTCGGAGGCGGGGGGGGGGGGGGGCCCTCTTTTTGAGGAACCACCGTCTCCGAGCTACTCGCTCCACCACTAGGCGTGGGCGAAGGAGCCGAAGCTCCTTTGTTGCTGTCCTCCTTTAGGGGGACAGCTTTAGGAGCCCCGGAAGATGGCCTAGCGACCATCTTCAGGGGTGTTGCTTCCTGTTAGTCTAACGACTCGGTGGAGGCGCGTGGCCGTTTCGCCATACGATAAGCGGTCACGCTGGGGGGAGAGGGGGTAGCCCCGGTTTTAGCCAGGGCTGGGTGTGAACCCTTTTTGCCGCCAGCTTTACCAAGGGAGCGCCTGGGTTAGGTAGATCCCGAAGAAGGGCTCCGAATGGGCGCGGAAACAACCGTGCTCGTTGGCCTGGATGGGCCAGTAGCAGAGGGTGCCTTTCTAACTATCAAGGCATATGACGTCCCAAACAGAGCCGGGCGCAACAGGACCAAGTCCTTAGCCTCGCAGGATGAGATTCGATCCTGGGCCTAAACAGCAAGAATTTCTTTCTCGAGGAGATATGCACCACATTGCTTCGAAGAAGCGGGGTGCGGCTCTCCTCAATTGACACACTTGGCCACACATGATTTAGACTTATCGTGTGTGGCCTTGGAGCAATTTACACAGACTTCGGGTGACCCCGACTTTGCACGTCTACAAGATCGATTCGTATGGCCGAAGCGGTGACAGTAAAGCACCGCCACGGCAGTGGCACGAATGCCTTCACGCTGTAGCGGTACCAACCGGCATGCACCGACTCAGGGAGCTTGTCACAATCGAACGTGACGAAGAGTGTAGGGGTGGGTCTTGAGGCCCCTCCCTGCTTTCCCATCACACGTTCGACCTTAACCGCCCCATTACGGGCAGCTCTAAGGTGATGTCCTCAATGGAGTAGTCAACGAGTTTCTTCGCATAAACTACTCCTTTCACAAAGTTCATGGTAAAGTGCGGCGTCACAGTCACCGGGGTGCCATGAAGTGTCCGAAGAGCACTTATCTTGGCCGCCTCAGCGGGATTTGCCGCATTCGCCAGAAGGCTCCCGTCCGAAAAACGGGTCACCTTCGGCTCTCTACCAATTGCACTAGCTAATCCTCTCCTCTGATGGATCATGTTGCCCTTGGCCAACATGGTGCCGGCAGTGGATCGAACAACGAGGAAACGTTTGAAGCCAGCGGGCTCGAAAACGCCAAGGTAACCTCTAAATGAGGGGCCCCGATGTCATCGAGGCTCCGCCCTGTGCACTTTTGGTCTTAGTCAGGGGCTCCGCAACCGGGGGGGGGGGCAGAGGGGCCGGATATGCCGATCTTGGCTTGGTTGCTTGCCAAAGTGGCAGCAGACCAATTTGTCCCCGTAGCCCCTGCGGATGGAGAGGAGCCCCGAGTCTTTTTTGTCTTTTTAGTCTTTTTCTTTTTCTTTTTTGGAGAGGAGGGCGGGGAATGAACCCGCTTCTCACCTCCGCTGAAAGGAGCCCCCAGGCCAGATGGACCGGCCTCAGCCAAGTCCTTCTCCGAAATGGAGAAGGTCCTGGTAGTCGTGGGGGCACCGGTCGGAGGAGATCCCTCCCCTCCTTGTACTGCTTCGGAAACGTTAGCCGTTTGAGGAGGACCTTGCATAGGGGCGGATTCGGGTTTGGTGCTTGGAACCGAGCCCGGATTCCCTCCCCCATGGAAGGCCCTACCGTCTGAGGCTGGGTTTCCTCAAGGATCTTGTCTATCTCAGGGGGGGGCCTCCAGTTGGCCATCCCCCCCAAGACATCGCAGGTCCCGTTGGAAGTATCGTCACTAGTCTTGTGTGGGGAGGCACAGGCCTTGACCCCGGCAAGGTTCAATATTCTTGCCAGCAGGTCTTTTGAGGGAAGCGACCGAAGGGGCCTGGCTTCCCTCTCCCCCCTAAGGGGGTTTGCCCTACCGAGCCGCTTACACGAGGGGCGGTTGGCAATGGGCTGCCTGCTGGCTTTCCTGGCAGTCCCCTTAGAAAGAAAAGGAGGGACTGTCGCTGGAAATAGAGAGGTGCCCGAAAGCACCTCCAGAGAAGGGGGTGAGGGGAAGTCCCCTACACCTGTAGGCGTAGGAGAGGAGTAAGCCTCCTCTCCGGTTAAAGAAGTATGGAGGGTCCCCTGCGCAAGCACAAGGGGGGGGGAAGCTCCATTTTTTCGGTGGAGCTCCCCGAGGGCGGCTCCGCTATTGTTACAGGGGAAGTTGAGGGTTTGGTATTTTTCTGGTGTTCATACATGGGCATGGTGACCCTCTTTTTTATACGGGACGCAATAGCTCATCACCTCTTGCAGTTGCCCGCACTGCAAGAGGTGCTTACAGGCCTGGCAGAGCCAGGCGCCGCCATTTGGGACCACTTCTCCCGCCTGGTGGCCTGGCAATCCATCGGCATGGCGGCTCCACCTTAGACGTGGCGTAAAAAGATAGATTGTGAAGAGGAGATGAAAATGGATGTCAGGAAGGTATGGGTGGGGATGAAGCAGATTGTTAAAAAAATTCCATCCCGAACCGGAGCTCAGGGGTTAGGGAACGTTGTCCCCTCCCCCCTCAGCCCCGATCCTTGACGGTTGGCTTGAGAAGAAGGTCAGCATCTACCCTGTGAAATTAGAGGCTGACCAGAAAAAGTTGTGGGAGAGGTTGTATCAATAGCGATGAAGTAGGGGAGAAATACAGGCTATCTGAAGGAAGGAAGAGAAGCTAAGCTGGGGCCGGACAGAGCGCTGGATCCCGTCAGCACGGCTGCCAGGATGGCAAATCACCGCGCCCCTTGCGGGGCAGGAGTGCGAGAGAAGTGGGTTAGTTGTATGTTTGGGTTTTTAGAAAATATTACCTCTTCGGTATGGATAGCAATTTCTTTTGGGGTTCTCATATTTTTTTGTGTACCTCTAAGTGAGTCTCAAGTTATCTGGGCTGCTTCTCCTTTGGTTATTCCGGCTCTGCACCCCTATAACAGCTTCACCTACATTGATTTCATTACATTGTTTGCGGACTTCTTTTCAAAGACTTCGTGGTGAACATAGCCTCAGTGATTGTTGCGTCTGTATAATAATAATATAATTTACCATTACAGCTAATAAGAGTGGAAAACTAGCACTCTTTTCATAAGGTCCTTGAAACTTCATAATAGATTCATTTATATGTGTTTATTCAAGGTATGTACTTGATTACATATGAAGTACTGTTTGTTGACGAGTGCCCCTCCCCCTTTACAACCTTCTATGTAATTAAAGTTACAAGAGGCAACAATTACGAGCAATCTCCATTTATGACAATTTGCACTCGGCTCAAAATAGATCGCCAGCCTCATTAAAATGCAATTCACTCGTCTAATTTAATGCTATTTATTTATTTATTTTAATTGTTTTTTTTCTGAATTAAAATGCTTCACATTAATTATTTTGTTTAGAATCGTTTGACGGTAAATTGTATTTGTAAATAAATTGTCTAAGTAGAATTGTATTTGTAGACAAATGTTTAAAAGTATTGTAGTTGAAATATTGTTAATGAATCGTTGTATACAATTTCACCGGACACTCTCCAACACGGCTCCCACCGCAAAGTCAACCCGAATCGGGGTACTTCCATCTGGCGACTTATGATACCTAGTGTGACTTAACTTGGCCCAACGGAAGAACCACCAGTGTTCCCTCCCACCCTTATCCTTCCCTTGCCAGTACACTTACCCTCCTGGCTACATTCTTTAGACGTCATAGCATTTCCAAATAATTCAGCAAAACTTCTCTTGCACCTTCTTATACGAGGGTTTCACATAGTTCTTAAATTGTCCGTTTGAACCAGGTCGTAAGGAAAGTTCCTTCTCCAGTTAAAGGGATTAAAATGGTAGCCGGTCGCAGTAAGGAGGTGGCCGACGGGGCCACTGAATTATTCTCTTCGAGTAGGGTGAAGTGCACTAGATTTTAGTTTTATTACAAAAAAAATATAGGAAGGTATGAGTGAGAGGAATTAGTTGACCCAGGAAAGAAACACAAATAGTAGAGAGAACAGTGGCTATGGATTAACCTCTGACGGGGGACTCACAAAAATGAGACCATGAACGGTCGTCACAATTGTAGATTATATAAATCTAGAGCTGCAAGATGGCGCTATTGATATTCGCGGGAAATAGATTTACCGCACCGAGGTATTTACAGTTGAGATAGTTTACGGATGCCACCGTGTTTCGCGGGGGGGTCTCGTGCCCTTAGGAGAGTGTGAAGCAGGAACGAAAACCAAAAAGAAACCTTTTCGGATCAGTATTTTATTTTGTAGTACCTCGTCGTTCTCCGACCCTACCTACTCGGGATATGTCGTGAAAGAGCCGCACCATGGCGCACATGTACGATAAACTTGTTTGTATACACAACACACAAATTCCTACAATAATAGTAAAAGTGCCATACCATTTTCCGAATATCAACACCTTACTCGGGGAGGGGCTGCACTGAGCAAAGCCCCCACCAAGACAGGCGGCAGACCCTTAGGATTAAGTTCCCGTCTCTCGCTGTTTAGTCATGGTACAATTCAGCAAACCCCTGAGATCAGATGTCACGCTGCTCAGCTTCCCCCTGTGTTTAGCCACCGGTGCGCTCAAGTATAATTACTCACTTGTTCAAAAAAACAACCCATTTCGATTGGACCCTGTGAGTTTTAGCTGGATCTCAACTGCACCCCTAAAACGCGACCTCAGCGGCTTATTCCTGCAAGTCCATGAGCGGTTTCTCGATTCGAGCAAACACTCATCCCTCATTCAGGCAAGATATTCACTGACGTCCACTCCCGCCATACCGCGTTCACACGCTCTTCAATTCGCACACCCTCATTAGCTTATTACTTACGAACCAAAGCAATCGTTCACTGGATGCGAGCCCGTACTCACCGTCGAAGAGTGGCCTATCGGACGGCAAATCACACACACAACCAGGTTTACCACCAGTTTTCAAACTATTAACAGGAAGCCTCTGTGCAATCTCATTTCAACTAAGCCACCGCCTTCCTTATCTCACTATCAACCCTTTTATTATCCAACCGCATTATTGTCCTTCATTAAATATAGATTCTTATAATAGTGTGTACGTGATTTTCAAGTCTATAGATCGTCTATCAGCGTAATCTGAACGATTTCCTTGGATCTCTTCTATCTATCGAGCTGTCCCTTCACGGATCCGATTCTGGGGTCCTTCCTTATTTTTATCCTGTTATTGCGTTTGTTTTGACTTAAAATATCCCCTCTCACTTGTTCTGCCATTTGCCTCGAGAAAAACAAAACTATGAAAATAAAATTATTGGAGTTTTGTCTCGGTCCTCCCTCCATCGCTTATTATGGACCCCCTCTTCGAAATGGCAAAGCAATGTCTCCTTCCTCGGGGCTTTATAAATTTCACCGCCCCTTTTTAGTTTTATTTTCCTTCGGGTCGATTTCCTCCGTGATTTTCCGGTTTCGTTGATGCAGGCAACGTTCATGGTACCATGATGCTATTGTAGGGATACTTGATTTCGCAGTCATTTGAATTATTTTGTAGTGCTATGTGAGTTAGGTAGTGATGTGTGATATTTCGGCAATCCCATGCTCATTTTTAGTTCAATGTGACCCTCGTAGTACTAAATAACGGTTTCCTAGTACTATTTATAGCTTTTTTTTATTAATATTTTTATCATTTATAGTTTCAGTCTGGGTTTTTTTCTTTAAGTTTCATCTGTCTCATATAGTTCTATGCGTGCATCGTAGTACCAGAGGTATGTATGTATGTGTACATTTGTGTATTTATATATGTATATATATGTGTGTAAGTATATATGCATGTATGTATGTATCTATTCATGCGTACACTGATAAACATACAGAAAGGTTGCGTTGATAGGCCTATGCTCAGAGATTACAATTTCAAATATGCCGTGGCATAAATTTATGCTGTCACAATTTTTATAACATTAAATTTTCCGAGACTTAATTTCGAGTTTTTTAAGTAAAATTTTTGAATAAAAACAAATTTAATTCCCGAACAAACTTGCGAAAGATGAAACATCTTCCTCCCTTGCGATTCAAAACAGCTCCCCCCACATTAGAATCGCGGGGCAAACTTTACCACTGAACACAATAGACTAAAAAGAACTCTTAACAAAGTTTAAGTTGGATTTCTTTTTGTCCATTGAGCTCAATGGTAACGCTATGATTTGCCATTTGTGTATCGTATAAAAGAATCCATTGAATCTTTATTGATTCAAAATTAATCGACAGATTAAACGCATTCGACTATCATATTGTTAGCAGCGAAGAGTGTGGGTGTACGCACGGCACGCATTCTCGCGAAAATTTACACCCACAATGTTATGGAAATGGAGGAGAAATTTGACCATTGTGTTTTCTTATAAGAAATAGACCCCTCCAAAGAACCCCGTACACTCACCATTGCTTCGCGCCAAAGAGGAGTTCTCGCGCGTAGGAATAGTGTGGCGGAAAGAATCGTCTAGCGGATCGTTGACAAATTTCAAGCAAAAGAATTCAAGTGAATCGGGGAAGCGGCTTCAGGCCATCCAAGGATGTCTCAAAAGCACCAGTTATTTTCGCTCACTGAATCGTGTGGCCAGTGTGAAATTGGTTCTTCGTCGACAACAGGGTGGGGGTTATGAGAGCGTCTACGCCGCTTGGAGGGAGACGTTCACTTTTGGACAATGGCTCTTGGCACTAAAGAGGCCACTAATAATCAATAAAAACATCAAAAGTATGCTCATAATTTAAGGAGGAAAAGACATTGATTTGCTTATATAGGAAAAGTGAAAACTAAAGTGGGCATCGAAACCTTTTAGACGCTGAGACGAGCTTCATAAGTGGGTAAGTTAGGAGAAGTGGAAATACATGGAAAGCAATAGGAGTTTAACGGGTCACTGAAACATTTAAAGCACTGTATACGCCAAAATGAGGTACTAAACATGGTTCACATTTTAGCGAATAAATTTAGAAGTTTTTTCTTTTAAAAAATCTTGTGGCCAAAAATTATGAATTGCGGGAATGTAGAACAGCATGGGTCGTGGGGTGAATGTTATTCAGGCTAAATTTGATACAGCTAATTGCTGTAACGTTCCAGCATGAATTTTGACCGAGGTAAAATGCACGAAGATTGGCCCTGCGGCAACATAACAATACCATGGGCGTTTAAATTCTGATCTACTGACGCAGTTAACCCTTTCACTGTATTTACAGTCACATATGGCTCTCAAGGTTTCCTGTTTCCTATGTGGTACTCCAAACGCATTTCAAATTAAGAAATGTAACTCCTGTGAATGCATGAATCTTACATACTCTGTATTATTTATAGTTTTCATTATAAATTTATATGAAAACGTCTAATATTCCTTGAGTAGTGAAAGGATTAAGAGTTGTAAAGCTTCAAGAGAATAGAATATCGAGCTCATTGTTGAAGAAGCAGATCAAGTTCCAAGGCGTTCTATCCGGAAAAGATCTTATCTTCTCTATTTTCAGTGCCTACTGTCGTGGTATGACATTACATTATATCAATACCATATTATATCTATCAGGGAGGGACCAATAACTTTAAAGCGAACCGACAAAAGGGACGGAAAACCACGAGTTCAGATGGGCTGAGTAGCGAGAGAGTGCAACGAGGTTTAGTTAAAATATGGACAATGGCAAAGCTCAAGGTTATTTAAAGAGGCATCTACAAAAATATAATTTTATTTACACAAAAATAATGAGAGAATTGATGGGTAAAATCACATCAGTAAATGAAAGGGGGAATTGTAGTTATAAATCAGGCTATGAAGTTAGAACTTAAGGTATTTCCGGAGGAGACTATTCAAATGGGGGGGGGGATTAACTCAATTGGGTTACTAAAAGGGGGAGAGGGGTTGGCTTACGGATGTCTTCTACACTTGAGGTGAGGCCGCTCGGACTTCAAAGCGGGAGATTGGAGTGATGACGGTTCTCCAAAAGCAAGGGGGAGGGGGGTAACTTCCGGTCCAGGGGAGAGTATTTCGGCTACCCGAAATAATGAGGGCTTCAACAGAAGTTGATGAAAGAAGTGGGGAAAATCACTTGGGGCGATCGTTCAGTGGAATTACCTCCTGGCTGGGGCTAATTCCAAATACACAAAATAGTCCAGCTGTCACTTTGCTTTGTTGCTAGCACTTGACTTGGAACCATGGGAAAATCTTCTAGGTTCTGGCGAGACTTCTCAACTCTGTGTGTCTTCCGGGGAGTCGAGCGTTATTTATATCCGAGGCTCTTCCTTGAGTTGGGGGTTAGCGGGAAACAGCTCTACTCTTGAAGGGCTTCGAATCTTCTTGCAGAGCTATTTTAGCCTGCATAAAGGTGAATCGTGGGGGACTTGATTCGAGGCTACCGCTTGTGGAAAGGGGGGGGGGGGTAGGCTTACCACTTTAGGCCTAGCCGGGCCTTCTGCTGCACATGGGAGTTCCTATCTGCTAAAGATCTTCCACGTGGGGATTCCCTCACACCTACTATTTTTAATATGTTGCTTGTTCTTAAGTTACATCCATTTAAAATAGCAACAACGCAATAATTAAGTGCCTATGAAAAATAAAGTGTGGATTTCTGCCAAGGTTTCGCGAATTGAAACAAACTGTGCCATAGTTACTAAACAAGTTGTTAATCAATGCAATATAAAGCACATTTTCATGTCAATGGCGATGTTAACTGTCAAAGCTGTCAGTATTTGCCAAGTAAAGCCAATAAAAGTTCAGGAAATTTCCATTCATTCTTCTAAGGGACATTTGTACTTCGAGGATGACAACGGAATTACACTTACTGTTAATGCAGATCACTACAGAATTTAATTATCAACTTACGTTCTGAACCTGAAGAGCTCAAAAACTACATTGAAATTTGTTAGCTAAATAGAGCATCGAAGTTTTTTTTAGACATGTTCCCTGGACGTCTCAATTTCTCTATTTTGGAGACAACGTGGCCGCTATGGCCCCCTTACCTTAACTTCCCGATTTCTTTCTGTTGAACTACCTCAAAATTCAGGTATGTAAGAAACCCTACCCAACCATGTATAACCAAAAAAGCTTAAAACGAGAATTCTTGAAATTGCGGCTTTGACTCAAAAATAAATTTTCCAAAAATTCATAGAAGAATTTTCCAATTACGTTCGAGAATGTATAGATGAAAATGGAGGACGCCTACTAATCACTACTTTGGCGCCAAGGTTTTGGGCTTCTCATAAGAAAAACTGGCAAGAATTTTTATTACTTTTGCTTATGGAAATTTTCTATTAAGCCAAAAAATAAAATTTTAGTGATGATTTAAATATTTCAATAACCCGCGAAACATTCGTTAGTAAGTACCTTAAGTCAGTGAAGATACTACTTAGGGTGTGCAGAAAATAGACATTTTTGAGAGGCAAGACAGGTCCAAAGCTATGTATTTTTTATTACAAGCGCCATTGGCTCATTTTGGAACTTCTGGGCGCTGAACTTGTCGAAACGAAAGACCGGAACATAAATCCCTTCCTAAGAACATTCACAATCACTGCTGCTTTATCGGTAAAGAAGTTTCTTCTTTCATAACAAAGGTTTTAGATTAAGCTGGTGACGAGCGTAGTGTTTTCTATCATAATAGACGAACACATTAGAGTAAACAAGTGGTAACAAAAAGACTATAATACCAAATCACCGAGATTTGGATACCATGGCCTGAGAATTTTCACCTGAGATCGTGCGAGTGTTTCTCAAAATAATTGTGAACAATCAGGAAGGTCCCAAAGTGTAACAACCTCTGAGTGAAATCGAGGGAAGAATTCTCTAGTGACGTTGATATTCTTTCAGCAGGTCAGATTTAATTTCATAAATCAAATACAAACATTCACAATTTAATCTTTCTGGGGGTAGTTTCTTTTTAAGTGCATGTAATTTTTGAAACCTGTTGATAAATTTTGACTATTCTGAAGTACATAAACAGGGTCTCGTTTAATTTTCTTGAGCAGGTAAATAAGCGATCAGACACTATGAATGTTCGCTTCACCCTCTCTTAAAACATCACTCATTCTACCCTTCTTACACCTTAATTTAGCACTAAACCTCTTTTGCCGACTTGCTCTACGGTATTTTTCACAGTAATTTTTCCTTAGCGGGCGACATCTAATGCAAGGTGGAGGAGATATGACAAACATACCCATTAATTTCAGGGAAAAGGGGCCTAGAGCTATTGATTCTACGTGTAGAAAATTTCGGGCGTTTTTCTTTCTGGTGGGGCATGGTTATCACGAACACAATTTTTGGCAAAGAGACCTATTTAGTGTGAAATATAATTATAAATTCAAAATACCTATTATCACTGGGGAACAAAATTTTTGTTGAGTTAGCTCTGACAGCTGTTTTTAACTAATTTTTTGGCGCTGAATCCAAAACTGATCTCCGTTTTTCTCTATCGCGTCAAGTTTTTTTAACTTTTTCAAATATTGACATACAATGAAATATGAAAGAAACAGGCATGATTGCAATGTTTATTTAACACTATTATGTTTTAACAAAGGATATGGCTACTGTAATTATATAATTATAATTGTGTGCACATAGTTAAGGTTAACTCACGTTTATAGCTCTTTCTGGAGTGTTCAACTTGAGGACTATCGCGTTTGATGCTCCAACAATAGTCAGCCATCATATGTACATCCCATCTACCCTGATAACGTTCTTCCATAACCTTCAAATCTTGGTGAAATCGTTCACCTTGCTCGTCGCTAACAGCATCAAGATCATCCGGAAAGCTGGCAAGATGTCAATGCAAAATTTAGTTTAATATTCATGTTGCAATCAAGCGCCTTGTAGCTCTCCAAAAGATTCTGAACAATTTCTGTGTAATTACTTGCACGTGTATTTCCAAGAAAGTTCTTGACGACGTCTTTGAATGATAACAAGCATTCTTCTCAAGGTTTGACATAGTCCCGGTTAATTGTTTATCTTTGATGAGCTGTCGAATTTGTGGACCATCAAACACACCAGCCTTGATTTTTTCAATTGACAGACCAGGAAATGTCAAGATGATGTACTTAAAACAGTCGCCATCAGTTGGCAATGCCTTTACAAACTGCTTCATGAGACCTAGTCTTATGTGCAGAGGTGGGAATATTATATTCGTCCTGCCAACAAGTGGCTCATGTAGAATGTTGGGATCTCCAGGTTTAAGATTAGAGCTTGGAGGCCAATTCGTCTCAACTCAATGCTTCTCCCGAGCTCTGCTATCCCACATACAGAGAAAGAAGGGATACTTTGTGTACCCACGTTGCTGACAAAGGAGGAAGCACACCATTTTAAGGTCAACACAGATGATCCAATTGCGTTTGTCTTATTGCAATAACTCAATGACCCTCTTTATATCTCCATGTCCTTCACGAAGACAGACAGAATGCCCAATAGGGACTGCACTAAATAAATTGCCATTGTGTCGAAGGACACACTTCAAGCTCCGCTTTGAGCTGTCAATAAACATTCGCCATTCATTTGGATTGTAGATTGAAAGCCTTAATTCCTTCAGTAAACTAGGAATGTTATGGCAATACTCAAAGCCGCTGTCACTTCGAAAGTACTGCAGAAATGTACTTTCTCTTGTTCGAAGTATGATACTTTCGCTCCTTGTTCAAATAAGTTTTTCTCATTCAGTATTGATGCTAGGATTTCTGAAGCTTTTTTGATAGGCCTAAATCACGTGCCAAATAATTCAACTCGTGCTGATCAAATCCCCTACGAACCGAGTCCTCGTAAATTTCGAAATCTGCCAAACCATGGGGTTACCAAATGGCAACCTTTCACGTGTTCCTTTGGTCCACATCCGTAAACTCTCGACACTCTGCCTGCACACTTTATGGGGGGCCCATGGCTTGTCTTGATCACCGAGTTTTACTTTAAAATATGCTAAATATGCTTGTTTAACAAATGCACTGATGTTTGCCCTCTGACTTGGAATGGTGAAACTGCCACAAATGTAGCAGAAGGAGTCAGGGTTGTTTAGGCATTTACGACGAGAAGTTGCAGGAGCAGACATGATCTGAAACAACGGAAATATATACATATGTAAATAAAACACTAAGATGGAATAGTTACCAGCTTTGAAAGCTAAAAAAAAGCATAACGAAATAGAACGTACTGTCTCAATGGTGACTGCACAAACAAGTTGTCACGTAGCTGTAGATGAATTTAATCGTAATCAGCAGGCAAATCTTATTACAGATAAGCAGTGGAATTTGACTTCTCTGGAGGGTAAGCTGTGGAGAAAAAAAATAGACGTGCTAGAAAAAAAGCTTACTACAAATTTGGAATCAGCATGATAATTTTAGTCTAAATCAGCACAAAAATCTAACTCAACAGAATTTTTTTTTCAAATTGTTCCCTGGTGTTATGTGCCATAATAAAAAGATAAATTTTATTCAGTTGTATTCCGGTCGACAGAGGGCGAATTATAGTCTTTACACTCGAAAGAAAGCGCAAGATTTAATCAAGCTAATTAATTAAGTTCAGGTTATTTTTATTGCCACCCGAAACCATTTATTATATTTCCTTTCTTATTGCCATCTTTACTTCATTTGTTTTGCTATTTTCCTATTCTTGGATATTGAATGTTCTTTTCCCCCTTGCCATCTTTGTTCGTTGTATGAGTGACCAAATTCTTTCTTGTGAATGCTCGTGTTCATTATAATTTTTGGGATGGGAGTCTTAGTTTCTTTTCTTATTCTCTATTCTTCCTATTTTCCTTTTTGGATAACCTTCGTGAAGGAGAAAAAAAATGGGTTTTTACTATTTAGTAAATTCTTCCCTGTGTGTTTCATTTACTCATTTATTTTCATCGCCCTCGAAACTTAATCATGGTTAAAAATGGAGGTCGTTGGGGCCAGGAGAGCTGCGTTCCTGCCTGATTCCTGGCTCACTTCCTAAACCTCACACCTTGGCATCTGAAGTTGGGAGTGAAGAGGATTAGCTTTTGCATATGAAATATCTCTTCTTCCATTTGGCCCTTTTGCTCCCTCTATATGGAACTGATCATCCTCGATCCTCCTAGATTGATCGCTCTTGGAGGCAAAAGACTTGGACCAGGTATTCGTGGATTGAGGAAATCATATTTTTGTCTCTATCTCGTCTCTACTTCTTAAATATATATATATATATATATATATATATATATATATATATATATATATATATATATATATATATATATCTCTCTCTCTCTCTCTCTCTCTCTCTCTCTCTCTCTCTCTCTCTCTCTCTCTCTCTCTCTCTCTCTCTTATTGTCACATTTCCCACCCCGTTCCTTCCGTCCCAAGTAGGTTCAAGTTTATACTCCTGAGTGTCTGTGCCTTGAGGTACGAACTTACTCTAGTACCTTGGAAATGTGCCCCACCGGCCCTAAAATCTAGGATTAAAGAGAATTTGCCAAAGCCGCCAAATTTTGATTTGCTCTTCCACTGTTCATTCAATAACGTTTTCTGCTCTCCTTGCGTATCTTTCTCTCCCATGGAGGAAATTCTTTCCTTGGATTACACATCTTTACGTTGGCAAGCAAGTTGTTAATTATTCAGTCATGTGTGACGTGATCAATTTTTTCATTAATAAAGCCCTGTATTTCCCAATGAGTAATTACTAAATCATCCAGTTAACTGACTTGTTAGTTAATTTAATCAATCTTACATTGAGTCAAGTGTGGAATTGTCGATAATGGGGATGAATGAACGAGAAGGGAGTATAATAAATTTGAAGTTATATTTTATCCATCCACATAATTTCATGCTGGCTTTCCAGACATAATTTTCCATTAGCATCCCCCCTCCCCCTCCCACAAACAAAAACTACAACTCTGAACTTAATTTATCTAGCTGCATAATTTGTTACTTGCTTCTCAGAAAGACCTCATTTTCTCTGAATATCTCACCCCCTTAACTTAAGAAATCTGAACTGAATGTAGGCTTTCTGAATTATTCTGTAATTGGTTAATTATATGAAGTTAAGCTCATTTCTTCCTCTCAAAGGCCTGATGCGATTGAAAGTGCGATTATTTTGTTGAACCAAAGATAGAATTAAGACCTGCCTACCATACCCATCTCCTAGTTTAATTATTATTTTTCAGTTATTGTGTTTATATCTCTTCTAAATAATACAGTATTAAGTTTCCTACCTCGAATTTAATGCCTCGAGGAAGGCGTATCTGACATGGGGGAAGGTGGAGATCCTGAACCCAGGACGTTCTGAAAGTGACTGTTTTATTCTCTTTCAAGGTGAGTGCGGAGGGAGTTGCAACCGGAAGTTCGGGACGTCCCTTTGGTAAGCGACAATTATCAAAATGATCGTCAATATCCTTCGGGGGTGGATACATTTTGGCACTAGAGGAATGGTAAGTAGTTAGAGGATGAACGGAAACAGTAGAACCGAGAAGAAACAGTGGCGTTTTGTTGAATCTTGCACCGGGTATGGGAGAAAGAGTTCTATTATTTGCAGGGCCACCTGGGATTCGTGGGAATCACATTGATGGTCGCGGACGAGGGGGAGAGGAAATCCCTCTTAGATCATGTTAATTGGAATATTGCGCACCGCTTTTATTCTTTGTTGTTGCATAATTCCTAGGATTTCGAGGTTAGTACCAAATAGGCGCGCAATCATCGGGGTATGCACATATGTTGTTAGTGCTCAGCTCTATTGAGATTGGCAGATGATATAAAATTTTAATATAATCAATAATTTGTCAAAGAAATTTAATCTAAAGTAAATTAGTGGGATTTAGCTTGCAAGATAAGGTATCCACGATCTATTTTCACCAAGTAAGTCATGAGAGGAATAACACTGTGCCTTCTATTTTCCTTTTAAGGCTTTAAGAAAAGCGACTCAACTATTCAACGAGGTCTGAAATTTCAGTCGGTTGTATTGTTAACCATGATGGGTGCAAAATATTAAAACGACTGAACAATGTTTAGTCGAGTATTGCCCCGTGTATGAAAATCGCTTGATATTATTTTCGTCATCCCATTTATTTGTCTCTTTTTTTTCACAATGGTATCGAACTCCATTTTTCATGACTATCATATTCTATTTGCCTCTGAGAATATTTACATAAGTCCTTTAAAGAGAGGAATTAAGTGTTAGCGACACTCCTAAAATTTGTTATAAATCCATGTTAGACTATATTACAGCTTATTTATATCAAACTCCTGTCTGAGTTGCTTCCAATCACTTACGAGTCCAATGTCTCACCACTAAACAAATCATGGCTCATCAACAAAAAATTATGCTGTATGAAAGAGTGAGACATACCTTACCGTAGCTGCATATCCATAATCCAACTGGTGACAAGTTTTTATTGCTCCTTGTGACATGGATTTGTGATGTTGCACTGTTACCGATCCTTAAATGAGGTTGTTCTTGGCAGAGCGTCGGTAAGGCCTGGGGTCGAGTGATTCTTTGTTGGTGCCTCAAATAGATGTAGTATTCTACCCACTTTCGACAAGAGTATTTCGAGACTCAGCCGTTTGTTGATTGAGGAGTCAACTCAGATTGACCAACAACATGTTGTTAGTAAGGAAAACTATAATGTAGGCAGTGATGGTATGTGGTGGGTATAGCAATGAGTACCTTCAGACTGAATCGTGCATGGCTGGGGACTCAATTGTCCTCAATATTGTAAGTTATAGCGTGACCCAACGAGTGGGGGAAAACGATCTCGTGTACTGAAACAGATAAAGTGAAGTTTAAAAATACACAATTAATACAGTTCTTTTTAGAGCTGTTAGATTGGTCCATTGGATCCAGTTACTTGCTTGACTTGGACGAAGAGCGTCCCCTGGCGTGCCCGATGCAGTATGAAGTTGGATAATCATTGCTATACTAACTCCAACTCGTTGTTACTTTGAAAACCAAATACTTATTGGATTTTTTTTCTAGGCTTGTTCTATAGGGGACATAGAATTTGAAAAAATAGTAATTAATAGTAATCTTTAGGGCAGATAATTCAGCTACATAGTTTTATCGTGTAATTGTGAGGCTTTATTAATTTTTCTGTTGTAATGGTAGATCTTGAGTTTATGTTGTAGCATTTTCCTCTCTCTTAAAGGGATTGTGCTCTTTATTCAATGTATTTAATGGGAAAAAGCGAAAACCAAGGAAAGGATTTATAATAAATCTTTTATGAAGTGAGGTCTGTGTAGGTAATGTAGTAAAATTATAAAATGTAAATATGTGTGGAAAATATATAACGCGTTAACTTAGGCCGCTTGAGACAAGTATAGAACGCGCATTTACCCTAAATCTACCTCCGTTCAGCTAATAGAGCAGGTCGTACGGGTTGTCTGTTTTCGACACTGCCAACTTCCTTTCAGGCGAAATTTGAGTGCCACCTCTTAATCTGATATGGGTAGTGCCAAGGTTGTTTTGCTCTTCTTCCGTTCAGGAACGTTATTTACTTCTTTAATTAACTCCAATGTGACTCTTGATGCTGAGATTATACTTGTTTGATCCTATATTTTTCCGCTTCCGTTTAATTGTTGTTCTCTTTTTTGCTCTCTGCTTTCGAGTAATTGTTGGTGAAAGACTTTGTTGTTTCTGATTAAAGCGACTCTGCCTGTCTGAGCTTTGTGTATTTTTAGGCGCAAACGCTTTAAAGTGCGAAAATATGCGAAGTCTAACAAGAAGAATAAATAAAGGTTAAAGGGAAAAAATTACAATAAATTGAAGATAAAAGCAACTGCAAATTCCTAAAAAAGAAAGAAAAATATAAAGAAAATACCAGTCCTTTCAATTAAGTCAGTATTCGGTCTTTTTTAACTTCCATTGCTTCCAAGTATAGTAGTCCTTTATGTTATAGATAAATTGTGTTGTAAATATAACGGATTGTAAGGGAGAAAACGGTAAAAATAAATGACGTGAGGTGGAGACAAATTCTCCTTTGAAGCGAAAATATCATGGCTTGAATTTTTCCCCTCTCACTTTTTCTCGCAGTTATTTGGGGGTTTTCACTTCGACTAATGAAAGAGGGGAAGGGTGCGGGAACAAAGCAATTCTGTGTACGCGCCCGTGAGTGCGTATGTGTCTTTGAGTGTGCTGTATGTACCCCCTCTGTCTTGTTATCCTTTTTTTCCTTGGATTTTGGCGGATCGGGGTGAAAGATCAAAGCTGGGTTCCACAAAGCGTTTTGTTGGGACCCAGTCCAATTTAGGTAATACACGTCTCCCTTGAACTTTAGTGATCAAGCGACTATGTGGGAGAGGATCCTCAGAAAGAGGTGGGGCATGGATACTCACGGCTTGCTGGTTAATTTTGCAATTGAAAAAAACAAGAAGTGTTTTTCGCTATGAACATAGAATAATAGGTTGGAAAAGTTGGATAAATAAGAACAAACATAACGAAAACTATCAAAATACTCAGCGTTACTCAGGTTTAATCGAGGCCCTCTGAAGATGTACTAATGGGTGCTGAGGGATTTTTCTGTCTCCTTGGTTAAGTTAAGATGTTGAGGTGTATTGGTTTTATTTGATGATTGTGAGCTGTTTAACGTGTGACGAAGATTAGGTCAAGTTGTTTGGGATCGTTGGGGTTAATTTAAATTTATAACTTATTTGCTATGTTACCAAATTTTGGTCAAGTTATTTAGGTTTGGTGGTCTGGTAAATGGACAGAAGGGTGGACGGGAGGTAAGTCAAGGAATATGTTTGGGAGAATGGACTGGGGAAAGAAGGGAGGATGTTTAGGAGATTGTATTGGAGGAATGTCTGGAGGATGATCAGGAAGATAGACAGGAGGATACACGCGAGGATTATCTGGAGAATGGGAGGAAGAATCTACATGGACGGAAGGGTGGTCAGGAGGATGCACAAGACGAGATGATCGTCTTGACGATTTTCGGGATGATGGCTGGAAGAATGGATGGAAAGGTGGAAGGAAGAATTCTCTGGAAGATAAACGAGTGAATCGACGAGAGAATGGTTGGGAAGATGATTAGCGGGAGAATAAAAGGAGATTGTTGGTGGTATGCGCGAGAAACTGGACCGGGAGGGGGAGGGATATATGGGGCTGTACTCAATGTACGAACTTTCAACCTCCTCCTGGTGGCCCGAGCACCGACAAGAATTCCAAATGCAATGGCTCGCTCCGAGACGAACTCGCTCTCGAACTCTCTCTAGTTGTCTGTTTATGGCCTCTGATTTATTTATATATCTATCCATGAATGAATTTTTAAATATGTTTTTCTCATTTTATTAATAAATCCATTTTAGGCTTCGCATTCAAAACTTATAATGCACAGAGCGCTTACCTATGTCTAATTAACAGCTACCCGAGAGATCACTCCAAGATTCTAGATGGCTCTAAAATATTAGCAAGGAAATATTCTACGTGGATGACCTCTTTTATAATGATAAGGATTCTATTTTTGCGACGATGTATTTTGTACAAACAAATGGGATCGCCATTAACTAGGGATATTCTTGCATTGTGATTAATTATATTTATATATCTTGTATGATGCATATTCATTTGTTTGTATATTAAGACGCTAATCTATCCATCAACTCTGTCCTATGTACAAAATTGGAATTGAAGGAAACAAATTTTCGATAATGCAATTCCTGTTGAGTTGACTGCAATCTACCTTGCCCCAGTACCATCATCTGCTTACTTTGCCCCCTCCCCCAACGCACGCACAAACGGTGCACACATGTCTGCGCTCAACCTGCACGACACCGTACACATTAAACCGATGGGCCTCTTTGCCATCTCCTGGCTGCCACATCAGTGGGCCATAAATTGTACGAGATAGACAAAATTCTAACAACCCCCCTAGAGGAGAAGCTTTGAAACTGCAAGAAAGGGGATTAAAGGTTAAAGTATGGTAATAGAATAAGCTGTGTGCGTTTTAAAGGTTTTACCTTAAAATTAAAGTTAAACTAATCAACGAGATTGTGTAGCCTCTGATAGGCCTGAAAGGAGGCTGCCATTATAGGACGTGTGATAGAATGGGGAATCTTGCCAGGAGGCAAAAGTCTTTCTGGAACGCAAACCCCATAAAAATTTTCGAATCTTGTTTGTTGTCGGAATTCACAGAATAGGCGTTCTAGCTTTAGAAGGGAAATTGGTTTTTATTATGATATTGAAGAATTTTTCCAATTCCCCCATAACTCGCCCCATCTGTCAAAACGGTCACATTCGGCTAAGTGCTTTCAAAGAGATCTCTACTGTGTTCCCTCGAACTTAGAAGGTACGAAGGCTGACAAAGCTCGCTAAAGGTTTCGAAATTTCAGCCACGCTCAAAACATTGTATGTTCCTCGTGGAGATCAACCTAAGGACTTCACCAGGGATCATCCTTTGCTGAAAGTTTGAAGCTAAAAATAGAATTAGAATGAAGTTTGAGGAAGGGATTGGGAGTAAGTGGGAATAAATCCTTCTCGGAAGAACGATAAGTGAGATGACGCGCACTAATGGAGTTTTGAATAGAAGAGATTAGAGTGAGCAAGTCACAATTGGCTAAAGTGAAACGACGCATCGTTTTATGCAGGCAAGTTTTGATCGCTCGGATCAACCGTTTACCAGAACTGTCTACCCAAGCCGAGTAGATCGGAATCGTAAGGGGTCCGACGTTATTAAAAAGCATGTGGATATAGAATTCATTCAGAAAGCAGGAGAGCTTGGCTTATCGCTATGAGCCATGTAAAGAGTTCCATACAGATAAGTAAAGTTGTAAAATTGACTGTCTTTTTATAGCACAGTTTTTATGCGCATGGCACTCACGTTGAGGAATGTAAAAAATTAAAAATATATATTTTGACTGTTTGATAATTTATAGTTTTGACGAAGTTTACTTCAGTATGTTTAAAAGGTTTGCCAAGTTCATCTAGGCTCTTGTGAAATTTGTCATTTAGAGGTTTTAAATTCAGAAAACTTATTTTATTTCCAAACAAATAAATCGGCAAGGATCTTTTGACAGTTTAATAGGGAATGAATACCCGAAAGCCCTAGCTTTTAAGGGTAGTGAAGGTCTAACCAATAGCAAGATGCTTGCATATTAAATGACAATTTTTATACATTAACTTGGTTAATTTATTGGGAGTAAGCTATTGCAGGCTCTTTGGGATTGTTTGTTTTTTTGCCAAGAGAAATTTATCAGTGAGTTTTAGTACCACTAGGTATAGCCGAACAAGTTTCTTGGTCTGCCTAGGCGGCTACCGATCTGATTCTTCTTGGACGTGCTTTGTATGTGGGGCACTGACTCCGAAAGGGTAGAGTTCTCTTTGTTCCTGTTTGTTGGCTAGGTAAAGGTGATCAGAGATTTCCTCAGAAGTAAAGGAATCTTAGAGCTGGATTCAGTATTCTTTATTCGGCGGGAACTCGTTAGGTCCTCAGATGTGTCTCTTCTTGATTTGAGTTTTCATCTTGAGGCAATTGATTGATTGTATAGGTTTATTGTGCAATAGCGTACATTTATACATAATCATAATACAAATAATAATAAAATAAAAACAAAACAAACAAACAAAAAAAAAGACAAATACAGTAATAATATGATACAATAATATAAATACATGTATAAATGCACACATTACACAAAGCGGGCAGCCCGTCAGTGTTAGCGTGCAGTAAGACGTGGTGGAGCGTCCCACGCGTTTCTTGTCTGCTGCAAGTGGGTGGCGTCGGTCTTCATCACCTGTCGCCCGGCTGGGCGCGAGCGGCGATCAGCGCGGAGGGGGTGCTGTTCTCAGCACCTCCAGCAGCTCGTTTGTTGAGGTGTGGCGGACCACCTGGGCGGCTCTTGCCTCTCGCGCCCTCAGTAGGGCGCCTCTTACAGGGGGAGGTGCTGGCGCTCGCTCTGGCCTTAGGCGGGTGGTGGCTGGGCAGGAGAGGAGGTAGTGCACCAGTGGGCGCCGGGAGCGGCCGCCGCAGTGTTCGCACCTCCCTGCCACAAAGTCTGCGTGCAGCTCTTCCCGCGTGGAGTAGCCCAGCCTCACACGCTGTAGCAGCACGCCGTTCGCTCTGAGCTGCTGGAAGGATGGGTTCAGTGGGCGATAGGCTGTGGCTGCAGCATACCACGCCGCTTGCCTCTTGATTGCTTCCCATTCTTGGTGCTGCTGGTGGGCGTTCTGGGCGGCCGTGCGTTTAACCTGCACCTTGAGCTGCTGCAGGCTGGGGCGCACGGTCCAGGTGATGATGGGGCCGTGGGCGGCTCGCTTGGCAGCCTCGTCGACAGCAACGTTGCCGCGCACGCCAACGTGGCTGGGAATCCAGTGGAGCCGGACACGCCTGCCCTGAGCTGCCAGGTCCTGCAGGGTGCACAGGATGGTGGTGGTGAGGTGGATGTTGTCCCGGGTGTGGGCGTGCTGCAGCGCCTGTAGTCTCGACCGAGAGTCAGTGTGTATCACCACAGTGGCCTCCCGGCGGAGCAGAGCGTGCTGGAGGGCGTGCAGGATTGCTACCAGCTCCGTCTGGAGGGTGGAGCAGTGGTCTTATGTCCTCCACGCTTGCGTCAAGTTGCTCGTGACGAAGGCGGCGCCGGACCTCCCGCTGTCGGGGTCCACGGAGCCGTCGGTGAAGTATACTGCGCTGCCTGGCTCCGTGACCTCAGACATGGCCATGAGCGCGTGCTGGCGCAGCTCCTCGGTGAGGCAGTTCGCTTTGCTGTCGGGCAGCTGTGTGGCGGTGAAGTGTGCGGCGGGGAGGTCTCATGGTGGTGGTGGAACGTAGGCGGGGTTGGGGGTGTCGGGGTCGCGCCACAGCCAGTTCCCTGCCCGGTTGAGGAAGTTGGTTGCTAGGCTGACGTTTACGAGCCACCTGTTGTTACGCAGGCACTCGATGCCCTGCGCCACGGCCATTCGGAGTCTCCTCTGCGCAACACCTTCCACGTCGCGCTGGAGCACTCTGGCCACCCGACAGGCCACAATGCAATCCACCCTGGCGGTGAGGGGCACCAGGTTGGCCTCACTCTGCAGGACACAGGCAGTGCACCACCTGGGTGCCCCTAACATGGTCCTCATGGCGGTGTTTAGTATTACCTCCAGGCGCTGTTGCTGCTGCCGGGGCAGCGCTACAAGGACCGGTGCACTGTAGTCCACTAGGGAGCGCACTGCCTGGAGGTAGTAGAAACGGAGGATGGGGAAGGTTACACCAGCGCTCGGCCGCGTCATGGCCCTCATCACATTCAGCCGGGCCTGCGTCCGCTCCCTCAGGTGCGTGACATGCTGCGTGAAGGACAGCCGTCTGTCCACCCACACTCCGAGGTACTGGTAGGAGTCGGTCCAGGTCAGGCCGACTCCTTGGACGCGAAGCTGCTGGCCAGCAGGTGTGCAAGTCTTGATGGCCATGGCCTGGGACTTCTCTGCCGAGATCTTGAGCCCCAGCTCTTCGCACTTGGCAGTGATGAGGTGCAGCGCTTCTTGGGCCCGCGCGGTGATTTGAGGCTGTCCTGGGCATGGCCGCGTAAGCTGCACTCTCTATGGCCACCGTAAGGTCCCTCTCCTGCAGGTGCAGGTCCGCCGGAGGCACATACGTGGACCACCATTCGGCCAGGGAGGCTTGGAACTTTGCCCAATCCGCCCTCCTGACGTTCCACTGGGGCGGCGGGAGAGGAGGAGCTGGTGGGGCCACAGTGAGGGGGGTGAGGGTCCCGTAATGGTCACTGGTGAGGGTAGGGTGGACCTGCCAGGTGGCACCGGGCTGTAGGTCGCCCGACACCAGCGTGAGGTCGAGCCGCCCCCCATGGTCGTGCGTGGCCTCCCCTGTGTTCAGTAGTCGAACGGCAGGAACTTCTTCGAGCAGGTCGGCCAGGTGGCGCCCGGTCACGTTAGTGGGTGACACAGACTGCAACACGGGGTGGTGGGCGTTAAAGTCGCCCGCTACAAGGAGGCTAGAGTGGGATGCGAGGGAGAGCAGCTCCCAAACATCCAGCGGGTACCGCTGGCTCCTGTATATATTGTATACAGTGAGAGTGAGTGGCCCCAGCTGTAGCTCTAGTGCCAGGACCTCCACGCCGTCACCACAGTACACGGGTGCGGCGATCCTCTTGTGCGGGATGGTGTTTCGTATGAGGGCTGCACAGCCACGCCCATTTCCGTCACTAGCTGGAAGCGAGTGGAGGGTGTAGCCTGCGACTCGCCATTCAAAGCTGGCGGGCGTGAGAGTCTCCCGTAGGAGAACCAGGTCCAGGTCTTCTTGGAAGACGGCTTGCAGCAGCTCATGTTTCTCGGGGCGGAGCCCCTGCACATTCCACTGCAGCACCCTCAGCGTGGGCGCCGGTGCGTGGGCTGGGCTGTCAATCCGAGCCTCCATCTGGGTGTGGGCGTGCGGTGGGTGCAGAGGGTGTTGGGTGGGACCTCTCGGCGTGGTAGATGATGGTGGGGGCTGGAGGGCACCCTCTGTGACGGCGGTTAACACCTCTTCGCGGAGGAGTGCGTCGAGGTCCTGCTCGGTGGGGGCTGCGGTGCCCTGCCGGCGGTCGAGCAGCTTCTTCACCAGCTGTACGACACACGCGAGGATGACGTCCACGATGGCTCTGCCCTCCTCATTGAGTCCCTCGCAATAACTTGGGGGTCCACGTTGAGACCCTGTTGCTGGTTGGGCATTGGGTAGCACCGTGGACTGCTCCTTGTCTGGGCGGGCGCGGTGGGCCCGACGCATGTGTCCCTTCCTCCTCTGTGGCTTGGAGACAGAGGGGGTGGGTTGCTGGGTGGAGGTGTGAGCGGAGTTGCTGGCTGTGCAGCTACTGGTACCCTCTCTTGCTCCCTGCCTGTCATCTTCCCCTGTCTCGACCTGACTTGTGCCAGGCTGTTGAGGGGTAAGGGGTGGGTGGGAAGCCCACGCCGGCCTGTTTGGTGGTGGCGCTGGAACAAGGCGTCGGTTGCCTTGTTGCTGGGAAGGCCCACGTGGTTCCCCCTGCCTTTGCCGCTCTCCCTCCTGTGTACATCCCAGACGTGTGCCGGGCAGGCCGAGAGTCGTGGGTTGATGGGTAACCCACGCCGACCCGATTGGGGGTGGCGCGGCAATGAACCGACGCTCTCTTCTTTAGGTTGGGGGGGCACGTGGTTCCATCTGCTGCTGCTGCTGCTGCCGCCGGTGACCCCGTGGCATCCTTCTCTGTCGCTCGGGGCACTTCGTGTTCCAAGCGTGGTGCCCCTTGGTGCAGTTGGGGCACCGTGCCGTGGTGGTCTCGCTGGCCTTGAGGCGACCGATACACTCCTCCGTCGGGTGCGCTTGGCTGCACACGCCGCACTTGACGGAGTTTTGGCACATGGCCTGGAGATGCCCGAAGCGCTGGCACTTGTAGCATCTCACAGGCTCACCTTGGTAGGGGCGCAGGGCGTAGCGGCCCCAGCTGCCCAGCTCCAGCTTGGGTGGTGGCGGCCCCTCGTACACTACAAGGATCTGCCTGGTTGGGACCTTGTCTCTGTGTGCGAGGAGCCGTGTTGCCGAGAGCACTTGGGGGTGACCTCGACGGCCTGGAGTGGCAGAGTGGTCGGATACCGTTGAAGCACCAACTTGTGCCTCTTCACTCTGGGGTCGAGCAGGATCACTCGATCCCCCTCCTCGGCAAGGCGGCGCAGCATGGCCTCCGACCCATCGTCCTTCGGGGTGAGGACGTATTCGCCGTTGAGAGTAGGGCGAATGACTATCCGCAGACCAGGGTGTGCTCTCTCCAGCTCCGTCACAGCCTACCGCTTTCATCGCTGGGGGCCTCCTCTGCCTGTGAGAACTCCGGCTCCAGTGTTCGGGTGGTCCTCTTCGGCGTGGAAGTCTCGTTCGGTGAGGGTGGACTTAACCCATTCCGCGTCCGCTTGGCAGACATCGGCGTGGTGGCTATGGACGCCGACCCTTGCATCGTGGCGTCACTCTTGTTCGCCCATCAGCGCCACGGGTGCAAAGGGGAGAAGAGACCAATGCCCTCTTACAAGCAGGACAGGAACAAGAGGTATCTCCAATCAACCCGTCCACGCTTGCTTCTGTCTCTTTTGAGAGCCACGGAAACAGGAGGAATCTCCAATCAGACCGTAGCTGCCCTTATGAGACAAACGAGGCAACCTTCTTGCTCTACTCTCAAGGTTAATAGTTACCAAATGGTAACATTCTTGGGCGATTAACTCTCGTGGAAGTGGTGATGACTCGTCAGCTGCTTGGATGCACTTTTCAGCCCGCACACATGCGGTATTTAACAGTATAAAAATGGAATTAATGTTTTTATATTTAATAAGTTCCCATAATATTACATTTATTTACATTAATTTATTTTACATTATCGTTGAATTCCACAATTGTTATATTATTACACACAAACAATTTAATAAGATTCAACCTAATAAGAAAACAATTAATATAATGTATTTGTTTAATTTCTGCTAAGATTAAGATATGTGTAAAAAAAAGCATTTACTATGAATTAATCCCCAGAAAGCTTCTATTTTTTTTATATTGAACGCTCTGAATTTAGCCCATTAATTCGAAACAAATACATTATGAAAACTTGTTGAATCTTATTAAATTGTTTATGTGTAATAATATAACAATTGTGGGATTCAACAATAATGTAAAATAAATTAATGTAAATAAATGTAATATTATGGGAACTTATTAAATGTAAAAACATTAATTCCATTTTTATACTGTTAAATACCGCATGTGTGCGGGCTGTTTATGTAAAAGGGAAATTGGAAGTCGCCATATTGAGGACCTAATGAGTTCCCGCCGAATAAAGAATACTGAATCCAGCTCTAAGATTCCTTTATCTCTGAGGAAATTTCTGATCACCTTTACCTAGCCAACAAACAGGAACAAAGACAACTCTCTACCCTTTTAAGGTTGCCAAATGCCACCATTTCTGTATTTTATGCTAAAAATCACAATTTTTCTTTTCAAGCACCGATGGTATTGTAATTGTTATCTATAGACTCCTATATACATTTTATAATTACTAAAGCATAATTTTGTATATTCCCCTTCTTTCGTTTCTTTTGGAGATTGTTTTAAGTTTCTTGAAATAACGTAAAGAAAAAAAATATTTAGTTTTTGTGAAAATAAGGAAGTGATTGAGAGAATGACAATAATTTGGAAAAATATGACTAAGCTGTTTAATTTTTTACATTAAGAGATATGTATATAGATTATAATGCAAAAGAGAGGTATTTACGATAGGGTAAGAGGGCTATTTTTAGAGCTTTTAGCACTCGGATTCCCTTTAATCTAAAGTTATTTTTGGTTCAATATGAAGCCATTATAAGATTTCATAAAATTTCATAGTGCTCATTTTTGAGTTTCTTATTCCATTCTACGATATGATTGTTACACTTCAAATTAATAATTTTATCCAACCATGGGATTTAGTGAAATTGCAGTCCTAAAAGTAAGATTTAGATATGTCTTTTGCTTCTGATAAGACGGTGGCTTTCCAAAAACAAATCGAGGTCTCTAACAAAGGGAAACATTGGTCTCCTTTTTTTTATTCTTCTTCGAGGAAATCATTTTCACCAGGGACTGTACTTGTATTATCGGAACCCAGTGCAGATTGCATGCTAAATTAATATCGACATTAGTTATCTTTCGTAATTTGAAAATGTATTCTAATACAAGACAAATGCTAAATTATAGTTTTCTTTATTCAGAAAACTTTTTGAAGAATAAAAAATTGCTAAAATTAATTTGGGCTTTACTCGCTTCATTGAGACATTTGAATTCGGGTTGGGGCCAATATTTTTTGCCAAGGATTACCCAAGAAGGGTCATGCACCCAAAGATCATTTAGGCACTAATTTCCTTACGTAAAAAGGCCTCTAGTTATTATGTCAATTGTATTGTCTAGGGGTGCTTACATAATTAAAGAAATGTTTATTTTGAAATGAGCGAAAAGTTCCTCTTTAATTATCTTAATGTCCTGAAGACAAAAATATATGAAAATTGCTTTTTGTTTCATCTTACAAACGTTGTCGAGGAGCAACGATAGCACGAATTGAGCGTCGATCAGTATCTCGATAGATTTAAAAAGAGTATGAGAAGGATTCTAGAAATAGCGGGCTGACTTTGAATTTTAAATTGAAAAACAAAACAAAACAATTGTTTCGAATAATAGAATAGATAGAAAATCGATAACGTGATTTGCTTACATTGCGAAATGTTTTAGTTCTACCTTCTCGACGTCCTCCAGAGAGAGAATTTCGCCCGACTAAGCTCACCAAATGGGTACAAAGTTTCTCCCCCGTCGCGAAATTCGATTTCCTAACTTCGGAGTCCCAGCTAATCTTTTGTGTCGATAAACTTCGCATCAAAAAAACTTCCAAGAATGTTAACTAACAGAAATAGGCCGAGAGGATCGAACTCTTTTCAAATTTGGGAAAGGATACTTTGCTTTATTCTGACTACTAGGTTGAACTCCGTTAACTTCAAAATGATTACCCAAAACTCATTGTACACCAGTGTAGTTATTCTGAGTCGTTACCGGTAAGGACTATGTGTTTTAACTCTTCATGGTTCGAGTTCAACAATCTGAGGTCGAATTTACCTAGAGACAATCTTTAATTGACCTTTCTATGCGCTTCTTTGAGGCACTTAGTATGGATATTTATTTGTATAGAAGAATTTGTCAACATATAATGAATTTATAAGAATATGGGAAAAATATTGATATGGTGTTTAAGTATAGGATTTTATATTAAAGGAGAGCTATCCAATCGAAAATAAGTTTTTCGTCTTTGACCCAGAACTTCCCCCTCCCCCCCCCGATTTTTATCACCCTGTTTACAATTTGATTTGAAGAAACGCTTGTTTGATTTCTGATAGCAAAGTAAATTTATTAGAGCGAAGAGAGCAGAGAAGGTAGAACAAGGATATCAGATGGTTTACCTATTGGAAAGCAAACTGGTTTGGAGAAAGCCCAAACCCGTGTATTAAACGTGGTCTGATTTTCATGGTGGTCTGATCAACTATCTTAATCATTGGTCTTTGTGATACCCACCGATTGTAGTTATATTTTTTTAGGATCTAGTTGGATTCCCTCCAAAATGCCTTCCTTCAACTGGCTGTCAAATACTTCCCGATAAGCGTTCATTAACCCCTTTCAATTAATTTAGATTTGACTTTGTCCAATGTTCCCAAAACAATTTTAAAATTTGAAGGGGGTTTCTGATACAACCGCTGAACCGAGGCAAATCATCATGATATTTTCCCACCTCGGAGCTCGAATGAAAAGTTAAATTGCTCGATTTTGAATTTATCGACCGATCCTGTGTCTCAATCTTTTACACTAAGCGACTCAATGCCTAACAGATGTTCAAGCCTCAAAACTAAGTCCTGAGAAGAACCTAGAACAATTGAAAGGATTAAAATTAAGTGAAGAGTTTAGGGCAAAGTTTAGTATTAGTTCCAACTTATTTGCAATCTCAGCTTTAGTACCAGATTTCCTATTCTGTTCTCCACATCAATCTTAGTCGAGTAGGAGAGGGTCTTCATTAGATTATCACTCGAGTTGATACTTCTGTGTTGTGTTCGTTGTTTGTATAGTGGCTGTGAGGAGATTTGTTCAACAGGATCTCCCAGGTCTTCTCCTAGACTCCTGGCGAATCGCTACTGTGCTCGCCTTTCGCAAGCCGGGGAGAGATCACTCTACTCCGACCGGTTTCCGCCCAATCTCTCTAACCTCTTGCGTGTGCAAGTTGATGGAGAAATTGGTAAATGTTAGATTAGCCTATTTCCTGGACAGCGGAGGCCATCTGTCTTCTGCACAGTGCGGCTTCTGTAAGTTCCACTCCACGTCGGATGCCCTGCTCCGACTGGAAAATGCCGTCTGCGAGGCTTTCCTTCGTAGACAGCACTACGCCACGGTGTTTTTCGATCTGGAGAAGGCCTATGATACCGCATGGCGATACTGTATTATGGAGACTCTCCACAAGATGGGGGCGAGGGGACGCCTCCCAATGTTTATATCTGAATTTTTGCGAGATCGTCGATTCCGCGTACGGGTGGGGGGAGTTCTCTCCGTCCCAAAGGAGCAAGAAGAGGGTGTCCCGCAGGGAAGTGTCCTCAGTGTCACACTCTTTGCCCTGAGCATCAACAGCATCACCTCGGTGCTGCCGGAAGATGTTCTCGTTACGCTCTACGTGGACGACCTTTCGATGTCTTTTGGCGCGGCCCAGATGCCAACTCTGGAGCGTCGACTCCAACAGGCATTGAACGCGTCTCTCGCTATGCCGAAGCGCGCATGTTTCGGTTTTTCTTGGCCATCCATGGCACCATTCAGACGTAGACTTGTTTCTCAATAAGGTACGCCTAGAAGTGGTTGAATTGCACCGTTTCCTTTGTCTTGTATTTGACTGACCCCTCACCTGGGAGGCTCATATTCGCAGCCTTAGGGTTTCTTGTACCCGCGCCATGGATATTCTTCGTTCCGTAACGTTCAGCGCTTGGGGCGCTGATAGGGCTACTGCCTTACTCTTTTCATCGATCCTTTGTTCGTTCCAAACTCGAATACGGATGCGAGTCTTATGCATCCGCAGCCGAGCGTGTATTGCGGAAGGTGGATTCGATCCACCACACCGGCCTTCGCCTTGCGACCGGTGCCTTCCGCACTTTCCCCATTGAGAGCCTGTTGGTTGATGCTGGGGAAATGCCACTCGCTCTACGCCGTGTACAGTGCATCATTGGCCTGTACGCGCGAGCCCGGCGCCTTCCTCTATCGCCAACTGTTCTCACCGCAGTTGATTTCGACGGTGCCTATGCTGCCGAAAGACGCCAGTCATACCCTAAGCCCTTTGGGTTTAGGGCCAGGAAACTCCGTCGAGAGCTAGATCTAGATTCCTGGCGCCCCTGCTTCTGCCCAGGGCGCCACCCTGGAGGTTACTACATTTGGCTATTTGTCGCCACGCCTCTGCTCCCAAAGCTTTTACAGCGCCGGGAGTATTGCGTTCGACCCTTTTGGAGCACACCTCATGTCACGCTAGAACCGTGCCAGTGTATACGGATGGCTTCAAGTCCCAAGAGGGGGTCGGTTTCCACGCCGTCTCCCCTCTATTTGAAGTCAGCGGGGCTCTGCCAGGCGCTGCGTCTGTCTTCACGGCTCAGTTGGTGGCAATACACGATTCGTACGCGACATTACGCGACGTTCCCGGTTCGGAGATCGGATTATGATTTATAGCGACTCACACAGCCTCCTGGGTCCTCTCGGGGCATTGGATTCTCCGCACCCTCTGGTTCGCGATATCCGTGATGCCACTATTTAGTGAGCCGGGTAGATGTCGTGATTATCTTCTGCTAGTTTCCTGGACATGTAGGAATTGCCGGGAATCAGCGCGCCGCCGAGGTCGCCAAATGCCCGAGAGGACGGGGCGACCGGATCAGCGTTTCTCTCTTCCACACACAGACTACATGGCAGGAATACGGGCAACTCTTCGGACTGTTTGGCAAAGTAGATGGAAGACGGTCCAGGAGAACTTAAAGTTGCATGCCATTGCGCCGCGACTGTTCCCATGCACCTATCCCCCAATGCCGTGACGGCTTCAGGTCGCTTCTGTCGACTCCGAATCGGGCACACTCGTGTGACGCATCGCCATTTAATGGAACGCTCGCCTGTGCCCTATTGTGACTACTGCATCGTCCCCCAGACTTCAGCACATTTTTGTCGAATGTCCCAGTCTGGGAGATCTTCGCGCACCTTACCTGTCCCCGTACCGGGATGGGCGGGTTCGTTACCGCCTGTCCCTTGTACTCGGGACGAGTGCGTGTACATTGACTGGTGGCCATATAGACTTTTGGGGGGAGACTGGCCTTCTCCCTTTTATTTAACTATTTTTTTTTTGTTTTTCTCTTTGTAGGTCACACGCTGCTGCGCCTGGGGGACCTCTCCCCGACGCAGGAGCTTGCTTCCTCCTTGTTACGATTTTCCCTATTTTTTTCATTCTTATTTTAAAGTAGCCTAGTGCTAGGCTGTCCTTAGTGCGGCGACTTGTGCCCAAGTGGCTAGTCGCCAGATAGGCTCTTAAAAAAATTCTCTAGTTCTGGACCGCACGTTCCACCCCGCCTGTGACAAAATAGAGGCTCAAGTTGGAATTGACTAGAATAAGCTATAATTAGAATGGTTCACTATAGTGTGAACCCAAAGAGACCGCCACCCATTCAGAGATTTTGATCTTTGAGACTAGAAATCAATAACACTCCTCACAGATCTGAACTTCCCAACCCAATCCAAGATCTTCAATGAAATTAGTAAGCAAGAAGTTGTTTACAAGTTTAACAAAAACCCATTACCCTTAATTGTCTACACATTAGTCCTAAGAGTCACAATCTTCTCTGACAATAGTCCCAAATTTTCAAGATATTGGGCCGTTAGAGGGCACAGAGCAAGAATCTGGACTCTATATGTGCATGCTTGGTGGCCCTGGTGATAGGGTAGGTAACAAGGCGCAGGGCAAATGTCGGTTAAATGGCGAGAGGAAGAACACAAACTACACAAGTTTAACTTAGAACATCTTGCTATTTTTTTAGATGGGCTTTTGTACTTGACTCAATTTCATGTTCTGTGCTGCCTTACACAATTTACAATGGGGGGGATTTGGAAGTTTTCTTAGATGGGGTATTTGAGTTTAGATTTTGATTTGAGGAGGGAGATTTTAGCTTGAAGTTTAATAATTAGAATTTGACGTTTTGGAGTTTGACCTTTTGTCTAAAATTCGACTATGAGGCGAGAAAGTTAAAATTACCCTTTAATGCCCGTAGATTTGAAATACAAGTTTTGGAATTTTTAATGATATGGAGAGGCTTAGAAAATGATTTGTTTGAATTAAATATATTTGAAAATGGCTTGAAAGCGTACCGGGTTGGGGGGGAGACTTATAACTCCCTCCGACCGAAATTTACTTGTTGAGGGTTTGTGGAGGCTGTCAGCTTTTCCAGGCCACGGATAACAGCAGTAAAATTTTCGAATATATTGTCAAGTCAAGGGTAATCAGCTCTCGTAGCCAACCTTAACTCTCCTTTAAAAATTGACTGCAATTTGATATGAAACAGAAGGTTGTTTTAGCACTTCCATTGACAGACTTTATATCAGGGCCATTAATATTATAAATAATAGACCGAATCTTATTAAGCCTCAGTAAATGTTTCTGTAGGTTCATATCTTGAATTAGTCTGGAATTCAGAATTTTGGACAAATAAGGCTCAATTACCTCGTTTTATCTAGGAATTTCGTTATTAGCTATTCTATTGTTACCGTGTAATTTGGATTGGAGTTACCCAAGTGCATAATGATGGAAAATGCATTATCTCTTAATTACTTTTTAAATAAGTGAGCTTAGTAGTACAAAAATGTTTCGCCGGGAGCCCAACAACAATTTTAAATTCCGCCCAAAATTTGTGCAAATTAAGCTTGTTTGTGGTGTCATGAAAAGAAATACAAGAAAAGCGGTGGAGATGAAGGTTCGGAAAAGGAGGGTCTCCTAAGTCCGCCTAGGTGGAAGGGGATGAGTTGAGGAAAGTGACTTTTCCATTTTTCGAAAAAGGTCAATTGCGATTTCATTTCAAGATCAGAATCAATTTGAGACGACAGCTCTCTAACGATTCATCGAGTGATCTATAATAAATGACGGATAAATTCCCATAATTTTATTATCCAGCTGATTACCAGAATAGAGGAGGAACTCAATCTTGTTCAATTTTACCTGCAAATGATCTTTGGAAATAAATTTAATCCTACTTTTGTGTTGACTTTGTTAAGAATTACTGTAATCTTGTATATAATTATAGTTCGGTTCTTAAAAACTTCCCTAATTTGATTTTCGGACTCTTCAAGGATCCAAACGCTGCTACCACAGACAATTTTGACTTTGAAGAAAGTAGAAGAAATTAGTAAATTAATAAAGGGGGTTGGCGCTAATTTCGCCACATTTTTGTCTTTTTCAAATTCTCTTCTTGGTCACATTTCATTTTGCTCACTCTTCCGTCATCTATTCTCTGTCATTTCCCCTCTTTATCTCTCCAATTATGGCCCGAGTGCCTCACGCCCCCAGACCGTCCATATTTTTTATCCTTTGCGTGTTTCTTGCCTCGCTCCTCGCTGAGAATCGTCCCCTCGTCGCTTAGCGCCTCTTCCCTTGTTAGAGGTTGCGTTCGTAAGGTAGTAAATGTCGCTACCATTCCGTACAAGAGGTCCGCATTAGAGCGGCCCAGCGCCGCCTGTACTCATTTGAACATTTCCATTCGACGAGACTTTTCCCTGATCGTTCCCTCGTCGCTTAATCTCAATGAGTCCCCGCACCCCTCTAGTCGCTTAACTTCAATGGGTTCCCGTCCCTCTTTGCCCTTTTCCCTTTCCCCCTTTCCTTCCTCGCGCCTTCCCTCTTTTCCGGAGGCAATGGGAAACGAACCGTAAGAAGGAAACTTTTGGGGGAAAAGAATGAAATTGCGATGATGGAACAGAGCTTCGCTCGGTGGTTAATTCTTAATACCTCCAGCATATGTTAGTTCCATCTTATCTTTTCTTTTCTCACTTCCAGTCTGCCTGTCTCCCGCACACACACACGCACACACACACACACACACACACACACATATATATATATATATATATATATATATATATATATATATATATATATATATATATATATATATATATATATATATATATATATATATATATATATATATATATATATATATATATATATATATATAGTGCGTTTGGTCTAATTTTGACGGTTTGCATAACACACACCATCCACGCAATATATCAGCCAAAAATAGATGTATTTCAAAAATTAACAAATCTCAACTAGATTATGGCTGGCAGATATCAGTTTGCTCAAAGTAGCAGCCATCAGCTTCTACTGCGGCCTCAAGACGGTACCGAATCTTGTGGCCTACGTTCCTCACTCTGTCCCTTGAAAGTGGTCGAACCCCTCTTTGATCTTGGCCACCAGCTGCTTCTGGATGTTGCAGACGCAGTGGTTGGTCTCTGTCTCGACAGCGGCCCACACATAATAACCCATGGGATTCAAATATGTGGAATTAGGAGGCCAGAAATTGGCGGTGATGAATTCGTAGGAAAAAAAATTCCGACAACTATTTCAGACTATTTCCCTAGGTAAGACCTTACACCCCCCACCCTTACCCCCCGCCCTAGCCAGGGGTTTGCTACAGTATCGAGTAGCTCCATCTAGCCGTCTGAAATGTGCCCAAGACCTTGTTTAATGATGTGGGGCAGCATGAAGTCACCTTGAGTAGAGAAACACTCAAAAGCATCACAGTTGGAGGGAACTCGGTTTTCATAATACATGTAACGTCGCATGAATTTTAGGTATGTCACATGCTGTTCTATGTGTTGTGGAACTGGTCTTATTAGAAGTTCTGTTCGTCTGAGAAGAACCAGATCGTCCTCTGCTCAACAGGATGCTTCAGCTTGTTCATGGGCTTCTTTGACTTCGTCAAATGGTCTTCTTTGGCCTTGGCTGTCACAATTTGTCCCTAGCGCCTCTTGTACGAGTGCTAGCGAAGGTCCTCACTCAGAGCGATTACAACAACTATCTATCCCGCAAAAGCTTCTCCTGCAGTTGTTTGGATGAATTCAGGCATAGCAATGCAGTCAGAACGCCTGTTGTGTTCTTTTCTCCTGGCCGGGGCTTCGTAATCTCCTTTCCAGCTGCCCATCTCACGTCTTACAGCCTTTACAGTGTCAACATAGCATTGGACATCAGTTATTATGTCGGCATTTCGATAACCGGCGCAAATCATCATGGTACAGTTGAATCTTTTCCAATATTCAGATGCCTTCCAGTCCTCCTTCACAGCTAACCTTTTCTCAACTAAAACTTTACTCGGCTTTCTCTCCAACGCCGTTGACTGTTAAGCGATACAAGTTCCTGGAAAAAAAGAGCCATTAAAAATCGTCAAATAGCCCGCCGAACGCATATATATATTTATAATATACATAATGAAGGGAGGCTCAAAACTGCGCACAGTAAAATATATATATATATATATATATATATATATATATATATATATATATATATATATATATACATATATATATATATATATATATATATATATATATATCTTTCCAAAAAAATCTGCCCAGGGGTGGGATTGGAAAGGTGCACCCTGAGGCAGTGAGCAACCGCTTTGTTCTCAATTAAACCGCCCCTTAGACCACTCTTCCGCGTAGCCGGAAGGAATGCGGTCAGACGATCATCTACAAAATAATATCGTGACAAGTCAACCCAAAAGGGAAAATATAAGACGTCTTCCAAGTAGTTTTGAATTTCAGTGCCGTTCGCGATTTAATTTGTGCTCATATTAGAGATGTATCTATCTGACGCTCTATCTGTTCCTGCGGCCACAACGTTGTTCGCTCATAACTCACGGTCATTCACGGGTGCGCGTAAACTGCCGGGCGCACGCGCTGAGCGAACAACGTTGTGGCCGCAGGAAAAAATCGAGGGTTTTATAAATATAGATTATATAATATTATATGATAGGGAGAGTGCGCAACTCTCCTGAATCTGTATTCACCCACAAAAAATAATAATAATAATCATCGAGTAAATATATTTTTGTGCCACAATGTAAGAATTTCAATCAATATATATTTATTTGCGACATGACTTTTTAGGACGGGCAACGCCTGGTACCTGCGCTGGTATTTTATAAAAAAAAAATCACCGGAGTTACCATCAGGGATGTTGGAGTACTTACGTTCGAGCACTTGTACTTTTGGTATAAGTTTGTTCCAGGACACTCCAATGCGCTTTGATCCATTGCTAATACCAAATCCATTTAGATCCATATCCTTTTCAATGTTTTTGTTGTTCTTTTCGTTTTATTTCTTTCTTGTCTCTTCTTCCCCGCATTCCAGTGATTGAACAGACCCGACTACGAGGGAAAGAGGTAGTTAACCTTGTCAAAATAGGACTAATCGACATCATAAGCAGTAGAGGAGGGGCGAGAGCGATAACTAGATCACACATAAGATCGTGGGCGGGGTTTGTAAGTTCGATATGCAGCGGTGTGTTTGTTTCCTTAGGTTTAGTGTGGTTAAGTGAAGCTCGGGTAGGGTCAAAAGGGAAGTTAGGTTAGGGGGGGGAGGGGGTAGTTTAGGTGATGTTAAGTCAGATAGCAACAGATTTGGTGATATGTGGTAGTGCGTATGTGTGTGTGTGCTGGGTCAATCGGTGGTACTTCTGGTATCCGACTGTTGCGCAGTATGATTGAACTAGGCTGAATTCCTAGTGTTTTCTTCTATTAAAACTTGTTTCACCCCTTTCCCTGAAGGAAAATGAAGGTGAACCCTTTCGTGTGAATTATTGAGGTTCATTATGTGAAATAAATTGAAAACTAACGAGGGCTTCTACAACAGGACGCTGGTAAGGAGAGGTTGTAAAGAATGGGGTGAAGATGGAAGAAGTAAAATTGTGTGTAAGATATATTAGTCGCAGAGCCACCTTTGGGCGTTGCTGCCGGGGAGCCACACAATCCTATAGATGTCAGCTACAGCATCCTGACTCAGGCTACGCCAAACGCCCACTTGTGGGTTGGTTGCGCGTCTGAAATCCTGTTATTGCGATGACAGATTCTTATGATGGTATCATTCGATGCGTAGGAGATTGGGTTGTATGGTCATATGAGGGGGAGTTGAAAGCTCCCCCCATTTTATCCTATCCCCATTACACATTTACGGTTAATGAGGGGAAGGGTAGTGATGGAGTTCTTAACATCCGCGATCCCTTTCTATCCCCACTCTCGCCTCGTGGCTGATCCTCTTCTGACGCTGTGGTGTTCGTAACTTAAAGTTCATGTACTCTGGGGTATGAATAAGACGTAATCCCCCGTTGCCCCCGTTTAGTAGGACGATGGTTTCTTTTACTGGTCAATTTATTCATTTTTATTGTCCTACCTATTCATTCGTCTTCTGCCTGCTCTCGCCCTTAAATCTTCCTTCGTTAGATTACACAGGGTAAGTCTTTTAACACTTCCCAAAGAGGTTTTCAAGTTCGTACTTTAGTACATGTACTTGTTTATACGAACTTGTTTTTTGGGGGATTTATAATACATACTCTCGTCCCCAGGACCTAGTGTTGACGCGGTTTGCTAACCCAGTTTTTGCCAATCTGAACCTCTTCCACTATTCCTTTCTTTTTATCTTTTCTCTTCATTATCCATTTCCTTTTCTTTCCTAATTTTCCCCCTTTTCAGTGATTAAAAAAAAGGATTTTCCCGCCGAATACGCCGATTTCCCTTTCAATCTCTCTGAGCTCCGGTCTGTGTACATCCTTTCGTTTGTAAGGTTTAGTTCCCGCCATTTCCGCTACTTTTTGGCGCGAAACGGAGCCTCCGTTTTCACGATTATGAATCCGCGCGAGGAAATGAGAAATTAAACGGCCGTAACAAAGGAGAGGGATAATGGATGGAGGAGATCCTCATGCTCGAGGGGGGGGGGGGAGGGGGGGTCAAGGGGACTAATGACGAAATAGACTTCGAATTGCATATTTGAGGGGAGAGGTGACGAACTCTTTATGTTATGGGAGAAATCAAGTGTGTATTTTGACATTTCGATCCTATACATAATGGAAGATTCAAGTCCCGGCTGTGAAGTGGAAAACAACAAGCCCTAGGTTTGACGGTAGAGTATCAAACCTTGCTGGTGATGGACAACGCTACGAACCCGTTGTGTTACGGAAAAAGCGTGTAACACAGTAGTGACGGAAAAGATGTCCAACCCAATATGTGACTAAAAATGGGTCGAACCATGTATGTGACGTGAAATACGTCGAACCTTGTGTGTGCTTTAAATTGCGTTGAACCTGTTTTTTTTACTTAAAGTCGTCGGACTATTTATATATGTAATCAAAAAGGCGTCAAACCCTGTATGTGAGATAATGACGTCGAACCACGTATGTAACGAAAAAGGTGTCGAGCTCAATATGTGACTAAAATGGGACGAACCCTGTATGTGACGTGAAATCCGTCGAACCTTGTGTGTGGTGTAAATTGCATCGAACCCTGTATGTGACGTAAAATGCGTCGTAATCGGTGTGCGACATAAAGGCGTTTGTCCATGTATGCAACGGAAAAGGCGTCGAATCCTGTATTCATTATTTTCCGTGTTTCTGTACAAGGAGAGAGATGGACTAAAGAGGCACGATATTAGACTGCTTTAAGTGTCTCATCAAATAAGGAGATAACATGAAAGGAGAACTATACGCGAGATACGCGTTTTTGATGGTCTCATGGGTTTTTTTTTGTTGGTTGTTAAAGTGTTTATAAGCAGCCGGGTTGTGGGTATCCTTGGATGAATGGTATAGATAGGATCACGACAACGACAGTGAGTCTTAATTAACCCTCGTTCTCGTTTCTATTTTTCATAATGTTTTCTTTTTTTTTTTCCTCCGTAGGTGTAGGAGGGGGGGGGGGAGAAGTAAGTTTATGTATGGAAACGTTTCTTTGTTTGTATATATGTTGATATATTTGTTCGATGTTTCTATGATCTGTTTGTGTCTTTCATCAATACTTGCGAAGAACAATCCCTTCTTCTTTGTTATCCAATGACACGCGATTGGTGCCCCCCAAAAGGTAGAGTTGGAAAAGATATATATGTAGTTGAAGGGGCCTACTGCTTTTGAACTTAATTTGTGTAGCTTTTGGGAGAGTAAATCTCTTTTCACATTCTCTCTTCATTTGGCCCAATCGAACTTCCCCTTTTTACACAGATCAAGAGAAATTAAAACTTTGCAACAGCAGTTTAATAATTTGTCACCACTTTATAAATAATTTAACAATATCGACCTGACGATTTCACCAGGTTATGAATCTTGATTTCCAATCAAGGCACAAGAAGGAATGTAATCTGGGAAAAAATTGTGCTCTGTCCTGAATAGAAATATTTTTGTGGAAATCACTCTATAGTTTAATTACTTTACGCGAGTATAGTCGGACACAGTAATGATAAATAGGTAGCAATGAAAGACTATTAAAAAAGTGGTTCAAAAAAAGCTAAATTCTGAATTTTATGTCAAAACCAGGATGCAGACTTAAAATTACTCTGATGAATTGATGGTCAGGGCTTACTGACGTCAAATACAAGAAAATCTCTGTATCTTGAGCACTTCCGACGAATGGTCTTTGTGTATGTGTACAAGTTTGTATCAAACACTTCCTGGAAATTTCTATTGACTTGCATTAGACACGCTTTACAATAGGGATTAGTCTCAGGTTTTCTCCGAAAGCTAAAAGTTCCGATGATTGCGTAAGCATAGTGGTGCCGGAGAGAGAGGTTGTAGTAACGTATGGGAGCGTGACCCCCTTAATGATTTTATGACCCGTTGCCTATCTCCTTTATCTTTTGTGTGGTTAGTAAACTAACACCACATTCTGAGCTACGTCCAATACCGATTAATACGCCATCTACCAACATTTATTGACATTTGGCACAGCCAGGTTGGTTTGTGTCAATTTGGAGCGCCTGGCTCCAAATTTAATATTTATACATACCGCTACAATACCTCCTTCCTTGAGGAAGTATTACGAACGAATCTTTAATTTCAAATGACGACCGTATCTGGAAGTTGGCAGCATTTCGTCGCTGTCGACGTACGCAGGCTTCACTTGGTCGAGTAAAATTGTTTTAGGTTTGCTATCTTTATCAATGATTATGGTCTTCTCGCGCCAGGAAAGAACCTTGAATGGGCCAGTGTAAGGAGAGATCAAAGAGGCTTGCGAATTGCATCATTTCGGACCAAGACGCTCTTCGAACTCTGTATGTCTTTGAATACGAATTGTTTTGGCAAGACTACGTTTCGACTGGCAGCAGGCGGAAGAGAACACCTGAGGTTCCGGAATTGGAAGACTTATGATGCAGGATCGGGTGACGAAAATGAATTTGGTTGAAGAAGGTCACCAGATAAGCGAAGAGGAGAACCATATACCACTTCTGCAATTGTAGACTGCATATCTTCTTCGAAGGATGAGCGAAGTCCAAGCAGGACGATACGCAACTTTGCCGTCCAGTGAGGGGCATCCTCGGGACGCATAAGAGCGGTCTTCAGCTGTCGATGGATGCGCTCAAACAGCCATTTGCCTGAAAGTGGTACGCTGATGTGCAAATGCGGAATAAACTGGCTTTGAACTGACGTCCTCTGTCCGTCGTAATGGTTCACGGGAGTCCGAAGCGGGAAATCCATCTGCTGGGAAAAGTAAAAGCGCCTCTAGTAGCCGAGATGTCCGTCATTGGAAAGGCTTCAAGCCACATGGTAAGACTGTCGACATAGGTTAGGATTTAACCGCAGTTGTGATAAGTGCACAATGGAACGACGATGTCCAGGTGGACATGGTCAAATCGACCATCAGAGGCCAAAAATTTGCCCGTTGGCGAATGGACATGTCGCGAAACCTTGTATCTTTGACACTAAGGACAACAGCGAGTCCACTGAGGGAGGGTCTTGTTCATCGACGGCCAAATGTAAGACCGAAATACTATTGATAGTCGAGCGTATGCCTGGATGGGAGAGACAGTGAAAATTAGCAAAATCATTCCAATGGTGAACACGAGGCACATAAATTCCAACACTGTCGGTCAAAACATCACACCACAGGGAAACACTGAACACAGAATAATCCACCAATTTGAGGGAAGGGGAATGCTGAGACGTATCTTTAACGAGTGAACTCAGTTCTGTATCACTGGCTTCTTTAAGAAGAAGCTTCAGATCAAGTGAAGACGGTCAACAGAAGCAATTACCACTCTGGAAAGGAAATCGACTAGTACGTTGTCGGTGGCGTGGATGTGGCGAATGTCGGAAGTGAACTGAGATATAAATTCCATCTGGCGAAGAACACGGGGAGAATGCTTGGTGGATTTTGAACGGAACATAAATGTCAAAAGCTTATGATCCGTTAGAATGTGAAATTCTCTTTCCTTTACGAAGTGACGAAAATGGCTGATGCTGATATAAATGGCGACAAGTTATCTGCCAAAGGCACTGTACCGAGTCTCAACTGGTTGAAGTTTCTTCGAGAAGAAAGCAATAAGGATCCAGTTGTTGTCGACTCTGCGGTGCAAGACTGAGCCAACGAACGGCTAAATTTGATAGATCTGTCCTTTTTATATGTTTCAGCATCAAGAACAGGATAATGAAGACAGCCATTTAGGCTTTCGCGAAGGCGGTAGTTGCCAAATCAGCCCACTTGACAGAGGTTTTGATTACTTTTTTTCGCTGCTCCCAAGAGGTCGGTGGGGAGGTTTAGAATAGCTGCAAAGTCCTTAATAAACCTTTGGTAAAAGTTGACCATACCAAAGAACTGAACGAGTTTGCTTTGGAAGTCAGGGCGTAGAGAAGCAGTAATGGCTTCAGTCTTCTCTGCAGTAGGCCTAATGCAGTTCGCGCTAATATGTTGTCCAAGGAAGTCAAGTTCCGGGACAGTAAACAATCATTTGTCTGGACGAATGTGAAGGTTATATTCTCCAAGGGGGAAAGCACAGCTTAAACACGGAGTTGGTGTTCTTTGGCTGAAGAGCTGGTCATCCATATACGCAAAACAGAAGTGTAATCCACGAGTGACTTCATCAATGAAGCGTCGGAAGTTTGGCGGCAGCATTGCAGAGGTTGAAAGGCATGTGCAGCCACTCGAACACCCCGAATGAGGTGATAGTAGAAGTTTTGCAAACGTCAGCCTGCTCAACAGGAATCTAGTGAAAAGCTTTCACCCGGTAAATCTTTGAGAAGATTGTGCACCCATGTAGATTGTCGTAAAATTCTGTATGCGAGGAACGGGATCTATGTTGGGAATGGTAATGGCATTGAGGGCGCGAATGTCACCGCACAGGAGCCAGTCTCCAGTCTTCCTGGGTACCATGCGAAGCGCAGAGGAACAATTGCTCTTAGAAGGTCTGATGATCCCGAAATCCAACATCAGATGGAATTCCTCCTTCGCCTTTTTTAACCGTTCCAGCGGAAATTGTCGAAGTTTGACGTACACAGGAGGTCCGGTGATGTAGATGTGATGAGTCGCGCTATGCTTGACCTCTGGCTTTCTCACCGGACTAAGGACTGCAGGGAATTTTTACAAGAGGATCTTGAACGAAGTCGACGGCGGTAGATTACTTTGAGCTTATGCAAGCCCGAGAACGAAGTGAGATGTCCTTAATCCATGAGGGAGTTCTTGCTAAGGTCGACAGAAAGCTTGAAGTGCTGGAGAAAATCAGCGCCTAAGATGGGACTGTGGACCGCTACTGCGAGGAATACCCACTAAAATTTCGACGGAGACCAAGAGAAAGCCTCTTTAGCTGTGTTCCGTAAACGGGGAGCTTGGTTCAATTTGCTGCAAAAAGGTAATGGATAGGAGAAGACTTTTGCACACCAAAGGAATAGACTCACTTTAGTGCCAGTAAAGATGAGAAAAGTGACATTCATCGAAAACTCTGTGATCCGGAGCAACTTGGAGCCCGAGTGCCAGAAGGCTGGCGCTAGCATTGACCCGCAGCCTAGTTTTCCGATTTGTATTGACAGAGGGGAAACTCATTTGCGAGCGTTTTCACCGAAGTTTGCATGGTAAAAACTCTTGACGAGGCGCGTTAGCTCCTCAATTTGTGCCTCCAACCGTGTGATTCCTTCATCCGAGTGACTGGAGACAGAAACCACTTGCTGGCGGAGGTTTTACGAATCGATCAGACGTGTCAGCCAGTTTTTCCACGCTTGTCGTGGAATCTATCACGGCTTGGATGCTTTGCGTGGAGTGAGGGATCTTCTGTAGGAAGAGCTGGCGGAAGAGGGGCTTGTCAAAGGCAGCCGCTTGTGCACCAAGAAGCTGCTGTATGTGACGGAGTAACTGTGAAGGCTTGCAAGACGATTTGTCTCAGGTGTTCGGCTTCCGATGCAGCCGTTTTTGAGATGAGGGAGAAGAAACCACGAGGTCTCTGACTTCAGTGATGATTGGCCATGGTAGCTAACTGACGATGGAGTCAAACTTCGTCTTGCTGGATCAAATTTTCATTATAATAAAATACAGCTTGAATGAACCACAGTGCAGCGTCGGAAGACTAGAAAGGCAGGCGGCTTGATGCCAACTTGGCTGACGCGTGCAGTCGCCTTAGAGATAGTGTTGATACTGGCTGGGAGATCACCAAGTGTAGGTGACAGAGAGCGAACGAGCTTTATTGGGTCTCGCCGTATTTAGTCCACTAAGCCCTTTGAAGGAAGCAGAATTTTGCGAGGGAACGTGCTGGTAGCACACCTGATTTAGTCCGCTAGGCTCTCTGAAGGTAGCCGAAGATAGAGAGAGAACGTATTGATAACATGCTGTGTTTAGTTCGTTAGGCTCTCTAGAGGCAGCCGAAGCTAGAGAGTGAACGTGCTGGTAGCACGCCTTATTTAGTCTTCTAGGCTCTCTTAGGGCATTCGGAGCTGGAGGGCAAACGTGCACTTAGTAACACGCCGTAGTTAGTCCGTTAGCCCTAAAGAGATGGTAAGACCAAACGCGTCTTAAGGCGCTGTATTGAGTCCGTCACCATTGTTCAGTTATAATAAAATAAAAATTTATTTATTGAAATTATATAGTTATTTGGGGGGGGGGGGTAAAAAATATGGAAATAATTAGTAATAAAATAATATGCAAATACCAGCTAATGGCTTCGCTACTCTCCCCTACGGGGGGCGCTTGCGCTTCGCTACTAAGATTAAAATTTAAAACCTAAAAAAAAGCAGCCATGGTTAAATTCTTATAAATTTTCTGAACTTCGCCAATTATAATAATTTTACAAAGGAACTCTAAACTAAATTTTCCCCCTTTCAAAATATCACGTTGCCACAATATAGTTCTAGATAGAGAAGATATATAAAATAAATTTTCTGAACTTCACTATTAGTAATTCTTTGGGTTTTAAAAAATTCACAAAATTTCGATACTTATTTATTTCTGAACTTCACCATTTTGTTTTTTGATATTATAAAAGAATTATTAGAAATAACTTTAATAAAAAAACACAAGTCATAATCAAACTAAGATGAAATTATTATTTAAATACTCAAAAAAATCCCCTTCTTAAATTATAGTCAGTGATGATGATGATAAAATTAGGAAATAGCAAAATGATGCTAAATACAATAAATGTGAATTACATTTATTTATTGAATGAAGCGACAATGTTTGGGGGTAACTAATTATTTTTGGTAAAAATTCTATTTAAAGGATAAACTGTAAAAATATACACTTTTAAGGGTAATATTTATACATGCCACTACAAAAGAATCAACATCTTTAAGAATGTCCCCATCAGCAAATTTCGCTTATATAATTAATTCCGCTCGTTATGCTGTAAAGTTGAGTAATTTGATTTGTCGAATCTGAGAGCTCTGGCCTTTGAAATATGTTCTTGTGTCATTATTTTTTCATTGCTCCTTCCAATTAAATTAAAACGTTAATTTGCCACTATGTTCATATATTCTGTAGTAACATCGTTTAGTGCTATGAAAGTTATTTTAATTAGGCTGCCCTCGCGTTGACCTTTTGACTTATGTTGCCCATGCTTGCGTGTAATCCTATAAAGGAAAAGAAACTGTTTAGTTTCCTCGTATAAAACTACCAGGCAATGGCTTCACCACTCCCACCTACGGAGGGAGCTTGCGCTTCGCTACTAAGATTAAAATTTAAAATCTAAAAAAAAGCAGCCATGGTTAATTTTTTATAAATTTTCTGAACTTCATCATTTGTAATTCTTTGGGTTTAAAAAAAATTCACAAAATTTCGATACTTATATTTATTTCTGAACTTCACCATTTTGTTTTTTGATATTATAAAAGAATTATTAAAATAACTTTGATAAAAAAACATAAGTCATAACCAAACTAAGATAAATTATTATTCAAATACTCAAAAAAATCCCCTTCTTAAATTATAGAGTTAGTGATGATGATTATTAATTCTAAATCTTTTAATGAGTGTTTCCCCTAAAGTTTTGGGAGTGACGTATTTTATATTCGAAACTTCATTGACCGGTTTGTACTAGTCAGGTTTGTTGTGTGAAAAAGATTTATCTTTATTTTTTTAATTTCACACTTCAGGTTTACATCTGTGCCCAACTATTGAGAAAAATGAGGTTCCTATTCCACTTTGTATGTTTTTATGTTGGCATTTTGGATAATCAAAAAAGATGTTTATTAGTTTTGAAAACGAGGATTTATTGCCAGAATAATTACATTATGGGCCTCTCTATTTCCTGGGGGGGGGTTTTGCAATTCACCCTGCTACGAGTATATTGGATATCAGGAAAGGCTACTATGCAATAATATTTCATTCATGCCTCGATAACGTTTGGTATTTCGAATAATTTATAGGTTCAACCTTGACCACTCGATTTTTCAAGATCACTTACAGATAATCATCTGGGGAGTTTCCAGGCCAAGGACCCAATGTTGGTGTCCTATGACAAGGCAGATAATCGTATTAAAAAAACGAGGAGAACATCATTTAAATGCTCTGGAATCGTTTTGAGGAGTTGTTCCAGGAGGATATTTTGATACCATTCTTTGTTATTACGAGGTTTCTTGAAGGTAGAAGACCCAAGTTCCGTGGATTGAAAACTGCCATCAGGATTCTTCACTTTGGTACAGTGTTGTGATTACGAAAAGGGTGGCATTTTTATTTTTGTATCCACCAATTGATCTTACAGAACTCCCAAGCAACACGACGATGTGTCACCAGACAGAATTATTATACCAGAACATTTTCTTTCAATCGTTGTACTTAATGCAGATTTTCACTTTATCCTTGGGCTCGATCTTGGTAAGTAGTGATTTATTTGTGGACCTCCATACACAAAGCAGTTATATACTAATCTGCGTATCACCATATGCACCAGGGCTCTTAAATCACCATTCTTTCAATCATAAACACGTTTCACACACGTGTGAGAGCGTGTGTTAGTTAGTCAGAGAGTGGGTGAATGATATATATATATATATATATATATATATATATATATATATATATATATATATATATATAGTGACGGCTCGTGGGTACCAATAAGGGTGAGGCCAGGAAAGGATATTATTAGGTAGTTAAGGTACCAACAATTTTTAGTCGCGGGCGACTCTACATCTCACTATCTCGGTCGTTTGGTCCCCGTTTCGCTTTCTTTTGCTTTTGTAATAACATTGTAACTATTCGGTCGATTCTAAAGAAATTTGAAACCTTTATGTTGTTTTACATTCTCTTTCGAATGATATAATTACCAAAGTCCTTCCAAGGTTAGCCCATGAATTATTTTGTTTTAGTAGTAACATCATAACTATTCGGCCGATTTTCTTTCGAATGATATAATTGCCAAATTGCTCCCAAGGTTAGCCATGAAATTATAAGGCAATAAACACCTGATCTTGTCTCTTATTATGGCGCATTTTCTTTTCCTCAGTCGGCTGGCTGAACGGCCGGTTACTGGAGTGAGTAGCTCCTGAGATAGATTTCTTAATTCCATTTCTCATACGCAGGAATCGAGGGACGGGATTACTTTTTTATATTATATTTATTTGGGTGGTTTGGTAGTTAATGTAATATGTTCCAGTTCTAGAATTGATATATTACATGAATAGTTCTGAAACACATGTTTTGCATTCCTCTCTATATTCTTATAAATATATATTCAACATGCCGTCATGCCACCTACCAATTTCAAGAAATAAGCGCAAATACTGGATATTACTCGGTGTACGAATAATTTCGTCGCTTATATATTTATATATATATATATATATATATATATATATATATATATATATATATATATATATATATATATATATATATATATATATATATATATTTATATATATACCATCTAATTAACTGGAACTCGGCAAAATTTATTTATCGTTCCAATGACCCTATAAAAAGGAATATCATTGAATGTGCTTTTATAAGCCAATGGGATAATTTTAACCTTTTCCTTGGCTTATATAAAATAGATGTTATAATTAAAAAAATAATACTTAAAGAAATTAGTTCTGACTTTTGTCATTAGTTTTATATACAATTTTTAGTTATGTGGAACCATTTTGTTGTTTTTTTATTTAGGTCACTGCTCTGTTATCTGCATTGTATTTTCCCCACTCTTTCGCTCCTCGTTTCTTATAATCTCTCTCGTTAGGCTATCTCCATTTCTTTTAATCTGTTACCCTTTCCGTCTTCTCAGTTTGACCTTATTACCTGCTTCTTGTCATTCTTAATGTGAATCTTTACCTTTCCCCTTCCGTCTTCCTCATGGGTGATTTCTTGTTTTTGAGGCGGTATTTTATATTTTTCTTTCGTATATATACCTCTAATATAATATTATTTCTTGTAGTTACCTTTGATAAGGAACTTAATAAAGTTCGAAAGTACTTGGAGACACCATTTCATTTTTTCCTGCGGGACATTGCCTTCATTTGCTACCCTCACGTGATACTTTGTGAGTTTTTCATTTCATATATATATATATGGTGTTTAAAGATTGGCATATGGGTAGAACTGGTCAAAATAAGCAATTTTTCTTCTATGAACATGTGCCCGCAAATGCATCGTTAAGGAGATATTTAAAGTTTAAATATAGCAAAAGTGGGCCAAATAAAAAAATATAAAATAAGTTTATTTCTTGATAACTATTCATAATATTTACTTCAATTATTCATAAGCTGTTCAAAGTGAGAACCTCGAACGTTAATACAAAGCTGTAACCTCCTCCTTAAATTTTCACGAACCCTATCAAATACTTCTGGCGTTTCTGAAATTTGACCAGCAGCCGCAACTACTCTTCCAATTAAATCTTCTTCTGAATCCACAGGAGTCTCATAAACGAGGTTTTTCATGTGTCCCCAAAGAAAGAAGTCAAAGAGGGTTCATATCAAGACTTCTTGCAGGCCAATGAACCGGACCATTTCTTCCTATCCACCGATTGAGAAATTGATTATTTAAATAGGCTATTACATTTTGATGGCAATGAGCTGGCGCTCCATCATGCTGAAACCACATTTCTCTTCTTGCTACCAGTGGCTCATCTTGCAGAAGTTCAGGTAGAACTTCTGATAAAAAATACCATAGGCATTTCCTGAGTGGAGACGGTAACATGTATGGACTAATTAATTTGTCACCTAGAATTCCAGCCCAAATATTAACTCCAAACCTTTGTTGACATCCACCCTCCCGCACAATTCGTGGGTTAATATGATGCCACTCATGATTATTATGCTAATTAAATGTCGTTGTCTCGAATCTTTGGAAAACTATAAACAGTTTTTACCTATTTTATAAGATGTCTAAATTGCAGTCCAAACCTAATATGTCAATTTATGAATAATAAGTTAAATGTGGCCTAAAGGAATAATAGTGAAAATATAATCAAATTATGATCATTTTTCTTAATATCCAATTTTTATAAATTATTTAGGCCTAAGATCTTTACTCCACTCTTCCACCAAACTGTATTTCTTTTTTTTTGGAGGAAGGGGGGCAAGCATCACTGGGTTTGGCATATGACTTTTTTTTCTTTAGTCATTCTCCACGTCTCTTCCTGTTATCCTATTGGATCTATTTTCTCTCACGGGTCTCAATTCTCTCCCAAAATGGATCCTTATTTGGTCTCGATATGCGACGAATAGACATCAAGATGCCGTAATTCCTGTGGAAAATAATTTCATGATTTTTTAACCCTCCCTATTACCTCGAGATGACGTGAAGTGGATGTTGTTGAAGTCCCTAACTCATCAGTAAGTGCTCGAACTGTTGTTCGTGTGTTATTAGCCACTGCATCCTATATCTCTTCACCATTAACAAAAGGTTTAGACCTCCATCAAGGTTCAATATTGGCGTCTAAACCTAAACTTATTGAACATCCACTGAGTGATTTTTCCTGACTGTTCATCTCAAATGGTTTGTAGATGTTTTTAGCAGCTCAAACTGCCGTATGTCACAATTTGAATTGCTTCTTGAAAACCACTCTAATATATTAGGTAGATGGCATTGCTGTTGAGGTAGGTAAAGGGATAAAAAAACCATTAATCTGAACTCTAAATTGGTTTCTGCAAAAGATGCAATTGCATTACTGCATCATTTATTTTGGTTGTCAAAAAGTAATGTTGCTTGGAAAACTTAAAAAAAAAATGCTTCCTAGAGTTGCTTAAATTGTTACAAATTTGCTTAAGGCAATTTAAAAATAACTAGTAATGCTTATTCCAAAATGTTGATTGGTTGCCACATGAACTTTCTGAATGACAATATGTACAACGTGTGAATATTACTTAATCTCTAACCTAACCTGAATGTTCAGTAATTACAAAGATCAAATGAAACGCTTGGACAAACACAGCCTTAACTGTCAATCCAAATGGTGTCCTCGTCCTCGGTGGCAATGCACGCTTTCATGTGACACGTTTGACTCAAGAGACAAATTATTGTGTTTGGTTGAGAAGTTCTTCCTCACCCTCCATATTTACCGGATCTTACATCATGTGATAACCATATATTTAAGCCATTACGACATCACCGAAACAACAAAGTTTACTGTGATATGTGATATGATTGACGTAAAAAATGATATATCAAATTCTGTATTTCAGCAAAACCGACTGAATTCTTCAAGACAGGTATCCACCGCTAGGTCAAATGATGGGAACCATCGGCAATAATGAGGGTAATTTGCTTACTGAATAAATGATTTTACTTTTCTTTCTAGGCAATCTAATACACATGTTTTTGTTTTTTTATTCACCAAGAAATTAGCCGTCTGTCATTGCAGCGATGACGTTGTAAAATATTATTCCAAATGATAAATAATGTAGGTAAATCAACATTTTTGTGATACTGGAGCGGGTAGTTATGTCAACAGGCTGAAATTATATATTATTTTTATTTACACGGTCAGGTAAGAATTCTTCTCGATCGCTTAAGTCGAGTGACAGCAGCTCACGTAAATTAAAAGCTTGGAGGTTGACAATGAACCTGGCACTTGACTTGAAGCTAGCGAGTGAGTTTGAATGAAAGGCGAGGCGATGAGAACACAATATATTTCGTATCTCTCATCAGTGCCACTAAATAGGCTTTGCTGGCGAAAGGTTGCCAGGTTTCGCCAATCAAGGGGTTGCCAGCAGTCGCTAGATGCGTCAATACTTTTGAGTCAATTTGTCATTGTTGGTTTATAGGGCCCAAAATGACATTGTACAACAATTATATGGAGCGTCTTCCCTCTTCTATCTCCCATTTATCTTCTTTCGCCTTATATTCTCTTGCATCACTCACATACCTCCCACTTGTTCCTTATAAAGTTCATCTGTAATTAATAGCCCTTGGTTAGGGATTTATAGATTTGCTCAAACATTTCGTAACGACATATTTTGTGGTTCTTAAAATTTACTATTTTAAATAATTATGTGATAGAACGAGTTGAATCTGTGTTAAATTCAACTCCTATCCCATATTAGTTAAAACCTCGAGGAGGCCCACGTGCATCTTCGATTCGAGGCTTGGAGTCTTATCAACAGCTGCCGGACGTCAATGTTTAAACAAGGAGGTTATCGTCCCCCCGTTCGCCCCCATACGCCGACCTCGCCAGATCGAGTTTGGCTTATGAACAGATAAGGCATTTTTCTCCGGCCCAGCTGTGCGTTCCCTCCAAGCTTTCACTCCATTTTCCCCCACGCCAAGGAGATGTCCTGGCTATTTATATGGAAACTTTACCACTAAGATCAGATTGGAGATCCAGATTTTCGTCGCGAAACATCACCACGACCCTCTCTCCCTTTGTGCGCCAAGGGACCTCGGCCTCGAGATTCACCATCACTTGTCCAGGAGGACAATATTCCTTGAGTGCCAAAGGTTCGAGCCTTTAGTGACGTCAAGTCCCCAAGGCATTCCCTTCTGCTGTTCAAGGAGAACAGCATTAGAACAGCCATTGTTCGTTTTGAGCCCTTCGCCAAGAAACTGTTCTCATCCCCCCCCTGTTGTTCAAGGAGAACAACATTAGAACAGCCATTGTTCGTTTTGAGCCCTTCGCCAAGAAACGGTTCTCATCCCCCGCTGTTGTTCAAGGGAGAACAACATTAGAACAGCCATTGTTCGTTTTGAGCCCTTCGCCAAGAAACGGTTCTTCCCCCCCCCCTGTTGTTCAAGGGAGAACAACATTAGAACAGCCATTGTTCGTTTTGAGCCCTTCGCCAAGAAACGGTTCTCACCCCCCCCCCTGTTGTTCAAAGGAGAACAACATTAGAACAGCCATTGTTCTTGAGCCCGTAGACAAGAGACGGTTCTCATCCCCCCCTTTGTTCAGAAGAGAACAACCTAGAACAGCCATTGTTCTTCCAGCCGTTCGTCGAGTAACGGTTCTCCTTTCCAAGACACCTCGTCGGGATCCTTTTATCCCCCCCCCTTCGGCTGGAACTCGCCAGCGGACCGAATATTCCTTCAAGTACCTTCCACTGCACCCTAATGAAGTTACGTAAGCCAAGCGTCACCTTTTGAGTATTGATCCCTTATTTGTCAATTCTATCCTGTGCTTTAAATGGTTTATCGAACCATCCCATCTCTTTAACTCCATATTTGTCTTACCTTTTTTGATCCCTTAAATCCTTGGATTAGCCCGAGTCTCCACGACCCTTTCCATTCTGTTTGTCAATATTTTCCGTTTTTGTGTATTGTTTATAGTTATTATTAATAAAACTCTATTTTATTAATGATAGCAATATTATTATCCTTGAGCTCAGTTCCACTTCTTAAGCATTTTTGAAGATACATAATATCGGCCGCCAAGACAGTAAAACGCACTCTAGAGATAATTAAGGAAGTTCCCTCAACGAATAGTGTTATATATAGTATCGTCGGGAGTCATTCTACGACATATATATATATACTATTTAATTTGGTATCAGGTGTGTAAGGTTTAACGCTATATCTTTGCAAACACTGGTCTCAGTCGAGTAAAGCATAGTGTTATTCGTTATAATAATAGAATATAGTAGTTCCCTTTTGTTTTAACGATTGCTATCCCCTTTTTTTTGAAACTTAAGAAGCTGGAGTAGCTCAAGGAACGGTTATAATAATTTGTTTGTGTTTTTTTTGTGATTTTAGTCAGTGGTTATTTAGATTGAGAAACCAAGTACGAATAGGTCAGTGCCCATATTTAGGTAGGCTAATTCTATAGAGGCATAATTCTTGTTGCGAGGAATTTTCGTTGGTTGACTAGTGCGCCCCCAAGTGCAAAGATGACTCAGTTTGAAATCTTTAAAGCGCAAGGAGAGTCCTGTGGACTTTCCGGAAAAGAACTAATTGAGTACATTCAAGAGGAGCAAAGAAGAGAAATACAACGAGAAGAAAGAGAAAGAGAGGAACGGATAAGACTAGCTGACCTACAGATTGAATTAGCTTGGATTAAAGCAGAAGTTCAAAGAAAAAAGGTAGAAAAAGAAAGAGAAAGAGAGGAACGGGGAAGAGTAATCCAACGAGAAGAACGAGAAGGAAAAATACAACGAGAAGAACGAGAAAAAGAAATCCAACGAGAAGAAAGAAGGACGGATTCGCGCCCCTTCCCAGGAAAGCTGACAAAGTTTCCGAGCCCCGTAAAACCCCAAAACTTCTTTCCCCAAAACCAACAACGGGACTCCAAACCTCCCGTTAAGACTTCTCCTCCATTTCTCTTCCCGAAGCGACCAACCATATGCTTCACCTGTGGAGTAGAAAACCACATGAGCTGGAATTGCCCCCAAAATTCTAGGCTTAAAAGCGGACCAGGCAACCAAGTTCACCAGATTAATGCGACCCCGGCTCCTTCGGTGGTGCAGACTCAAGCAGAAACTTCTCCCCCTCCGTCAGGCCACCAGGTAAATTTTGTTTTTGGTAAAAGTTCATCGGGAACTTTGAAATATGAGGAGGGCAGCGTGGACAGCTGTCGAGTATCGACTCTCGTCAGGGACACAGGATGTACATGCTTCATCGTGTCCGACGAACTCCTCCCAGTGGCCTCTAACCACGAAAAATTTGCGGTGGTACATGACCAACTTGGGCGGGCGAACCGATTCCCCGTCGCTAGATGTTACCTGCAGTGTCAATATTATAATGGCTGGGCTGAAGTCATTGTAGCACCAATAAATTCTGTTCCGTACTTATAGGAAAGAGCCCCCAAGTAAGTTTCGACCCTGTGTTTCAGGCCGCCCTTCCTCAAGGCCGAGATAAGAAAGAAGCCCAGGAGCCCGTCCCCATCAGAACCCCGATACCGTCCGATTTCTCGGAGACCCCTAACCAGGACTTTAGGACGGAAAAAGAGGAATGTGATTCACTAAAACCCTTAGGTGATAAGGCCCCAGACAAGGACACGGAGACTGTCCCTGGACCCCAAGAAATAAAGAACCCCCAACGCGCCCATGGAGATACCTTCGTAGAACTGGACGAAGCATCGGCGCTTGAAGAGGACTGCCCCGCGGAGTCCCTTAAGGTAATCCAGACAGTGTGCATCCAACCTGATGCCGATTACCCTCCTCCTTCCCTACCAGGCGAGTCTTTAGAACCCTCTGACCTGGATAGTGACGCGCAGCTGACACCACGTCAGAAGAGTCAGCTCCAAGAACTAATTAAATGGAATCACCATTTATCCACCCTATTAGCTCTTTTCGAGCAACTGCGTAAAAATGGCCTCACCATTGGCCCCCGCAAATGTCATTTTGCCCACGAACCCATTAAATATTTGGGTTTCAAAATAGGACGAAGCAAGTTAGGTCCCCACGAGAACAAGATTAAGGCAATCGCCCACATGCCCCTCCCGATTACAAAGAAGCCATTAAGATCGATCCTAGGATCAGCTTCTCCCTATCAGCGATTTGTTCCGAATTTCGCTGCAATTTTGGCCCCCCTATGCCCCCTTCAGGAAAAGAATTTCCCCGATCGTTTACGTTGGAATGATGTCGCTGTTTCCCGTTGTAATCAGCTCAAAAGTAAGTTCATTTCTGCCCCCATTTTTAAGTTGCCCAACCCGGAAAAATCCTTTGGGGTTAAGACCGACGTGATCAACGAGGGCATTGTAGGTGTACTCCTTCAATACGTGGATGACAGAACGAGTCATCCAGTTGCATATGCTAGTCGTCAATTAATACCACGCGGAAAGAGATATGCCACTAGAGAAAAGATAGCTCTATCAATTATCTGGGTCATAGACAAATTCAAGCTGTACTTGATATGTAAAGATTTTCAAATAGGAACCGACCACCGTCCGTTAGCCTATATTAGGAATTTGAGACACTCAAACGGCCGCATCATGCGCTGGAGTTTACTCTTACAAGAGTATCAATTTAAAATAAATTATATCAAAGGTTCCGATAACCAGGTCGCTGACGCACTCAGTAGGAATGCGTTACCGAATAGCGTAGAACAATTGTATTCATAGGATTAGTATCTCCATGTAGGTATATACCGTCTTGTACGACTTAATTTAAGATTCTTTTGTAATATAGTTAATTAATGTATATGTCTGAATTTTGTAACGCTCAATGTCTAATTTTTTTTTTGATGTATATATATTTGTTCTTATTAATTTACGTATAAATTATTTTGTCCCGTATGTACTAAGTTTATAACATTTCATTGTTCCATGCCCTTTTTTTTTATTAAGTTGTATTAAAGGTTATTTTCCCCTGTAATCTAAAGATCAAAATAATCATGTACTGAGGTAATACTAGTTAGGTGCAGGAAGATACGGTTGGTACAAGAAAACGAGTTCCCTACAACGGAGCTCTATCGTTGTCCCTTCTCTCTTTTTTTTTCGAAGTGACAACTTCCCCTGGAATGGAGGGGTGTGATAGAACGAGTTGAATCTGTGTTAAATTCAACTCCTATCCCATATTAGTTAAAACCTCGAGGAGGCCCACGTGCATCTTCGATTCGAGGCTTGGAGTCTTATCAACAGCTGCCGGACGTCAATGTTTAAACAAGGAGGTTATCGTCCCCCCGTTCGCCCCCATACGCCGACCTCGCCAGATCGAGTTAGGCTTATGAACAGATAAGGCATTTTTCTCCGGCCCAGCTGTGCGTTCCCTCCAAGCTTTCACTCCATTTTCCCCCACGCCAAGGAGATGTCCTGGCTATTTATATGGAAACTTTACCACTAAGATCAGATTGGAGATCCAGATTTTCGTCGCGAAACATCACCACGACCCTCTCTCCCTTTGTGCGCCAAGGGACCTCGGCCTCGAGATTCACCATCACTTGTCCAGGAGGACAATATTCCTTGAGTGCCAAAGGTTCGAGCCTTTAGTGACGTCAAGTCCCCAAGGCATTCCCTTCTGCTGTTCAAGGAGAACAGCATTAGAACAGCCATTGTTCGTTTTGAGCCCTTCGCCAAGAAACGGTTCTCATCCCCCCCCTGTTGTTCAAGGAGAACAACATTAGAACAGCCATTGTTCGTTTTGAGCCCTTCGCCAAGAAACGGTTCTCATCCCCCGCTGTTGTTCAAGGGAGAACAACATTAGAACAGCCATTGTTCGTTTTGAGCCCTTCACCAAGAAACGGTTCTTCCCCCCCCCCCTCCTGTTGTTCAAGGGAGAACAACATTAGAACAGCCATTGTTCGTTTTGAGCCCTTCGCCAAGAAACGGTTCTCACCCCCCCCCCCCCCTGTTGTTCAAAGGAGAACAACATTAGAACAGCCATTGTTCTTGAGCCCGTAGACAAGAGACGGTTCTCATCCCCCCCTTTGTTCAGAAGAGAACAACCTAGAACAGCCATTGTTCTTCCAGCCGTTCGTCGAGTAACGGTTCTCCTTTCCAAGACACCTCGTCGGGATCCTTTTATCCCCCCCCCCCTTCGGCTGGAACTCGCCAGCGGACCGAATATTCCTTCAAGTACCTTCCACTGCACCCTAATGAAGTTACGTAAGCCAAGCGTCACCTTTTGAGTATTGATCCCTTATTTGTCAATTCTATCCTGTGCTTTAAATGGTTTATCGAACCATCCCATCTCTTTAACTCCATATTTGTTTTACCTTTTTTGATCCCTTAAATCCTTGGATTAGCCCGAGTCTCCACGACCCTTTCCATTCTGTTTGTCAATATTTTCCGTTTTTGTGTATTGTTTATAGTTATTATTAATAAAACTCTATTTTATTAATGATAGCAATATTATTATCCTTGAGCTCAGTTCCACTTCTTAAGCATTTTTGAAGATACATAATATCGGCCGCCAAGACAGTAAAACGCACTCTAGAGATAATTAAGGAAGTTACCTCAACGAATAGTATATATATGGTATCGTCGGGAGTCATTCTACGACAAATTATACTATACTATTTTTATGTTTCTTTGGTAGCATACAAAAATATCGAAATGTCTATAAGTGCAAAACGTTATTTAGATTGAAAAAAAAAATATATTTTTTCCTGAATAATTGCATTTTTTGGCCTTTCTATTTCATTATTTTTGCAATTCACTCTAACATAATGAGTTTCGATCTTAGGGACGAATTGTGGGCGATGTCGTTTTATTCCTACCGGATAACAACCACCGGACACCTCCCACCGAGACAATTGCCTTCGTGGAAATCTTCCTCCCAGGATAACTGTCAGCATGTTGATTTGCAACCCTAGATAATGCTACATTGAATAGACACTAAATGGATAACTATACTATCTTCAAGTTTATTTTCACAAACGAAATTCGATGTTGCATAAAGACAAATTAAATGCGTATATTTATAAGTTGGTTCCGTCGAAAAGTGGCGATATTCGCGAACGTTGAACCGGGGTCCAACAACCCTCGCGGCCTCGGGGCTCGCTGACTCAGCCCCCACGAAGAAGGGTACCGCTACGGATAGACTCCCGCTCCTTCCTTCGAGAAGGCCATGTCACCGAAATGACCGTTCCATATGATGCCAAGGAGCCGTCTACGTATACGCACCCTACGCACATATTTATACACACGTGTAATCATATATTCATTAAATAAAGTAAAGTATATCTACATGCTACCTACGTATGGCATTTATCCATTATATTTAAATAAAGTCATTTAAATCTGCATGCATACAAATAATAACACAGATGCAACAGCTACACACACGCAAACAACTTTATAATAAAAGAAAGCGATTTATTCTACATTCCTGGATACGAACACACATAAATAACTAGAAATATATTTTAACTTACGAGCATACATTCGTACACACATATGCATACAATTATATGTAATTAAAATAGTCACTTAAATGTATATGTACATGTACAGAAACACATACACGTACATGCATCCATATGTAGAAAGAAAATTCACAAACTCACATGGAATATACGAGTAGAAAGTGGTTATTTTATAGTTCTGAGTTAAAGATTGATTCTGCGATAACCACATATATGGATTGTAGCGATGACTTTGGGAATAAATCAAACATTTTATATGTAGATTAATATAGTAGCCCTTCCATCTTTATAAATATTTTTAGCTAAAAACTTATTGTAGCTGTAAGCCCGCATGGATTGGGGATAAACCTGGCTTGACCCCGACCTTTTAACCATCTATAAATAGAGAAATCTCCTTAAAAAAAATGATCAGTCAAAATTTCAATGCCTTTTAGTTTAGTTTTCTAAACTTAAATCGTAGCTTGGCGGAACTCCTAATATGGATTGTGTTAAAAGTCAACGTGATCAACATAAGCTCTGTCTTGATAGCTATATTTATGCCAAGCACAAAGAACTTTCATCAAGTGTTATTTCGTAACAATGTGAACGCCGTCAACATTGTAACTGCATGGTACAAATATGCAAAAAGTATTAGTTAATCAACTTCATGAATAAAACTATGCCCCTGATGAAAATCGAGAGATTGTTTTATTGCTACCAGATGAAATAAAACAAAAAGCGCTAAATATTCGAGAAACTGGTCGAACACTCATCGCACGGGTAGTAGAGGGCATTTATGGAGGAATTGCTGCCAACTTACCATATTAGGCGTGTAAAAAGAAGACAAGCAAGTTGTAAATGCTCTGCATCCCATTGCAGATAACTAATAGACATAATTATTCTCGATGCATATAAAAAGAAGGCTTCTGGCGAGGATTTCTTGCTTTACGATGGTCGACCAGGTAATCAACATTCGTTAGTACTCGTATTTTCTACAGCCATAAAGATGAAACTCCGAAACCTCGTCTGAATGGTTTTGAGATGGAACATTAAAAGTTGCGCCCACACTTTTACTTGCTTTATACAATTCATTATTTATGCGAGAGTAAAACAACTCCATGTTATTATGCTTTGTTATAAAAAAGACCTATAAATATCTTTTTCAGAAACTTCTTCTTGCAATTGACCTCAGACTTAATCCGAAGACCATTCTTATCGAACAGGCTGATAGGAGCTCCGTCCAAGAATTTTTGCCAAATACGAGAGTCAATGAATGCTTTTTCCACTTAAACCGTATTTAGCAAAGTGCAATGGGAAGGAATAATGTAAAAATTCGTATACCACCAGCTCTAGCTTTTGTTCTCTCAAAGAATGTAATTGCTGCATTTGAAAATTTCGAAGAAATTATTATTCAAGAGTCAGATCCAGTCACCGATTATTCCGAGAATAATTACATTAGTAGCTTGCACCGCCGTAACAGAGCAAAACCACGTTTTCCGATCAGTATGTGGAATATGCACCAGCGCGTTATTGATGACCGCCCAAGCACTAACAACCCTGAAAGGCTGGCATAACCATCTCCAAGCAAACATGGATCTTTATTCAAGTGTTGAAAAGGCAGCAAAGACTCAACAATGTAGTCTATCTCTGTCGTGATATTACAAGGGCCGAGTGGATGGGGTATAAGTACGTATAGGTTTGTTACATACTTGAATAACTCCTTGATTACGTTTCTCTCAGAGTGATATATTTTATTTTATTACGTTATTTTAATCTTTGAGGATTTCTAGTGCCATGCTCAGCGTTTCGAGGATTGAATTAAATAATTCTAAGAAAAATATATCTTTAATTACAACATAAAAAAGTGAAATCTAACAAAAAAAACTATACAGCCATGAATTAAACGAGTTTAAGTGAGACTTACTAATTTAAACAAATGAATATAAACTAATGGTTGACCCAAAGCTCACTCTAATATTGGACGTTAATTGACCTTCAAAAATAATGGAATTTCTGTACCTTTAAAACAACCACACGTGACCCTGGCTGGAGACTGACCTTGGCCTTGAATTTTTATGTAGACGAAAGAATCTATTTGCGGCCAGACGCGTGGACGTATTCACAGACACCCCAGCTTTATGGCTGGCGTGGGGGCAGTCTTGAAGCAACGGGTGATTTCGGTGTGGGCGACGGATGGCGTTAAGCACGATGCCTTAGTCAGATGATTTAAACAACGGGACCGTGAAGGTATGCTCTTTCCAATCTTCTAGTTAATCTTGGAATGGTTCGCACTGACGAGCGATGAGCAAATAAGTGAATCTTTAGACGAATGGGGGTGTTTGAGGGAGTTCACTTTGGGGTATTCCTGAATGACGAGGACTATCTCTGGTTTTTGTTGTAAATCTAGATAGGGGGGTTCTCTGACGAGAGATGATTGAGCTTGTTTCTCAATACAAGCTAAACTAAATTTTGGTGTAACCACCAGGAACTGGCTCAGCATGAGCTTCTTCTGTGTTCCTTTCGTTGATTGCCGGGCATTCTCGCCGGATTTCGTCGTGTCGATCTCTAACTCGATTCTCCTCGTTATTCCAAAGTTATCCGCCTATATACTTTACCAGCCCTTTGAGGGTAGGCGAAAGGAGGGGGGGGGAGGTGAGGTCTTAGGAATTAAGCCTCCTCCTCTAACGGCTCTTCTCCGAGCGTCTTTCACTTAGTCCTAAAGTCAGCTTTTGGCTTTTGGTCGCCGCTCCTCTACTTACGTCTATGACGTGAAATTCTATCCCAGCTCTGAGGGTAAATAGTACCGGTTTAACCAATGTTATGCTCGCCGGCCCAGAAATTTGATGATTCATGCATCTCGTGGTTGTGGGATGCCTTTCTGGTGGTCCGCGAGGCGAAGGGAGAGAGGAGGGGTGGGTGGGGTCGGGTAAGTAATCGGGTTACGCTGCCCAGTGCCAGGACGTTGTGGTAACCGAACAGGGCCTCTGTTTTTAGGGTCGGATATCGATTTCCCTACATTCCTTCCTTCTAACAGTTTAATGGGGGGGGGGATCCAGTAAAAAAACAAACAAACAAACGGACATCGACAAAAGCAAACTTATATATCTTAGAACATAATACTGATTCTCACCGTTAGCTGGGTCAACCATCCTATTAACCTAAGTTTCTTTGATCTCGGGCACATCCGCGCGCGCGTACAAGGGAGGTGATCGAGCTAGGCCTCGCGAGCCTATTGGGTACGTCACAACACCCAATTTACCAGAAAACAACAAAAAAATCATCGATTACACAAGGAAAAAAAGGGGGCCTGCCTCTTAAGTGTTATCTGGCTAGCTACTGCCTTACACTTCTAAACCTTAAGACCTTAAATATCTACACAAAACACGAACAACAAAAAAAAGAATTGTTTTAAGATTAACGGGAGATGAAATAACCCTCGATGGGGTTTCGGCTCAGGTTATATAGAGGCTTTACCTTATCGGCACCTTTGATATAATTAATATTAAAGTGGTGCTCGATGACCAATACTTTACAGCGCATGAGTCGGCCGTTCGGGTTATTGTGTCTACCCAAGTATGTCAAAAACTGGTGATGGAATTCCAACGTACTGGTACTACCTTTTTTATGACAACTAACTAACTTTAATCTCCACCTCATGGCTAGGGCGGCCTGTTTCATGGTTGCATAAGAGAGGGGAAAAGGATTCAAATCGTCATCTTTCACCAAGCTAACCTGGGATATCGCGTTTAGATTCCCTCTAATGGGGTTTGGGGGAAGTTCCTTTAAGAGGTCGTTAATGGGTCTGGCTCTCTCGGCGAATTGGGGTTTTAAATATAACTCCGTGGCCGTTTTGTTTTAGGGGAAGGCAATTGAGGGTAGGGGATACTCGTTATCCTCTTCTACAATCTGACTCGGTTTACATTGGTATACCGCGCTCCTACTTTCTTCTTAATCCATCGTCACCCTATTTGGCTGGGTTTTCATCGTAAGTACTTTTCTAGGTCCAGGCCTGGATACACCGACCGTGACTTCCACCTGATCTCTGCTCGATGCCCTTTCATGTGCGAGCATTCTTTCTTTCTTTTCTCTCTCTTCTCTTCCCGCTTGTGCTAGTTCTCTTTCCATCTGTATTCTTCTTTCTTCTACTACTCTTTTCATCTTTATTTTTCTTTCTTCTGCTTCTCTTTCCCTCTTTATTCTTCTTTCCTCGGCTTCTCTTCCCGCTTACGCTAGTTCTCTTTCCCTCTGTATTCTCCTTTCTTCTACTACTCTTCCTATTTTTATTCTTCTGTTCTCTTTCCATTTGTATTCTTCTTTCTTCATGTTCTCTTTTTATCTGTATTCTTCTTTCTTCGGCTTCTCTTTCTATCTTCATTCTTGTTTCTTCTGCTTCTCTTTTCAACTGTATTATTCTTTCTTATGTTTTACTTCCCCTCGGTATTCTTCTTTCTGCTGCTTCTATTTTCCACTGTATTCTTGTTTCGTCTACTATTCTTTTCATCTATATTCTTCTTTGTTCTACTTCTTTATCACTCTGTATTATTCCTTCTTCTATTTTTATGTCCATCAGTATTCTCCTTTCTTCCCTTTCATGAGCGCGTACTCGTTATTTCTCTTCTGCTTCCCTTTCTGCTTCCCTTTCTGCTTGCGCCTTTTTTCTTTCCACTTCCCTTTGTAATTTCCTTTCTTCTGCTTCTCTTTCGGCTTGCGCCTTTTCTCTTTCCGCTTGCCTCTGTAATTTTCTTTCTTCTGCTTGCGCCTTTCCTCTTTCCGCTTGCCTCTGTAATTTTATTTCTTCTGCTTCCCTTTCTGCTTGATCTCGTTTGTCTTCTCGTTCCTGGACGTAGGCAACTAATTCCTTGCCACTTAGTCCCAAAGTTTGGGCTTGTTGGTGTAATCTGTCGAACGATTCCATTTTAACTCTGTCTGTTCGTCCCAAAACTCACCGATATGCTAAAGGTACTTATGCAACCTCAAACAAGTAGCGTGCTGCCTAACTCACCCTTATTCCAACACTTTCTGCTAATTGGAATACCACTCGGAAAAAATTAATTAATAACATTTATGGGCTAATCACCGATAATTAACCACAAGTTTATAGACAGACCTTTTTATGTTTAACTTTTCCTCGAACGCTAGGCACTCATTTACTATTACTGAAGGGAAAGCAAGACAAACAATTATATTGAGTTCTTCCAATACCCATAAAACCTGATATCAAATATTTATGTCGTGGTATTGCAAGGGCCGAGTGGATGGGGTATATGTACGTATAGGTTTGTTACGTACTTGAATAACTCTTTGATTACGTTTTCTCTAAGAGTGATATATTTTATTTTATTACGTTATTTTAATTTTTGAAGATTTCTAGTGCCATGCTCAACGTTTTGAGGATTAAATTAAATAATTCTAAGAAAAATATATCTCTAATTACAACATGAAAAAAAAGGTGAAATCTAACAAAACAAACTATACAGCCATGAATTAAACGAGTTTAAGTGAGACTTACTAATTTAAACAAATGAATATAAAGTAATGGTAGACCCAAAGCTTACTTTAATATTGGACGTTAATTGACCTTCAAAAATAATGGAATCTTTTTACCTTTAAAACAACCACACGTGAGTCCGGCTGGAGACTGACCTTGGCCTTGAACTTTTATATAGACGAAAGAATCTTTTTGCGGTCAGACGCGTGGACGTGTTCACAGAGACCCCAGCTGTTTGGCTGGCGTGGGGTAGTCTTGAAGCAACGGGTGATTTCGGTGCGGGCGACGGATGGCGTGAAGCACGTTGTCTTAGTCAGATGATTTAAACAACGGGACCGTGAAGGTATGTTCTTTCCAATCTTCTAGGTAATCTTAGAATGGTTCGCACTGATGAGCGGTGAGCAAACAAGTGAATCCTTAGACGAATGGGTTATGTTTAAGGGAGTTCACTTTTGGGTATTCCTGAATGGCGAGGACTATCTTTGGTTTTTGTTGTGAACCGGGATAAGGGGTCTCTGACGAGAAATGATTAAGCTTGTTTCTCAATATAAACTAAGCTAAATTTTGGTGTGACCACCAGAAAATGTCTCAGCATGAGCTTCTGTGTTCCTTTCGTTGATTGCCAGGCACTCTTGCCGGATTTCGTCGTGTTGATCTCTAACTCGATCTTCCTCGTTCTTCTACAGTTATCCGCCTATATACTTCACCAACCTTCTGGAGGTAGGGGAAAGGGGGGGTGAGGTCTTAGGAATTAAGCCTCTTCCTCTAACGGCTCTTCTCCGAGCGTCTTTCACTTAGCCCTAAAGGCAGCTTCTGGCTTTTGATCGCCGTCTTCTAATTACGTCTATGACGTGAAATTCTATCCCAGCTCTGAGGGTAAATAGTCCTGGTTTAACCAAAGTTATGCTCACCGGCCCAGAAATCTGATGATTCATACATCTCGTGGTTTTGGGATGCCTTTCTGGTGGTCCGCGAGGCGAAGGGAGAGAGGAGGGGTAGTTCGGTTGGGGCAAGTAATCGGGTTACGCTGCACAGTGCCAGGACGTTGTGGTGACCGAACAGGGCCTCTGTTTTTAGGGTGGCATATCGATTTACCTATATAGTTATAAGCGAAATTCTTGCAGGATATCCACCCAGACGTAGGAGGAAAAAGTATTGCGATTTGTGCACCGAAAAGTTATGATGTTATTATAAAAAAATAATTCCCGGGATTACCTTTGGTGGTGGTGGTGTAAGTAGAGTAGGTGGCGGTGGTGTAGGTGGTGATAGCGTAGATGGTGTAGGTGGGAGTATTGTAGGTTGGGTGATGTAGGTGATGGTGGTACGGGTGGTAATGTAGGTGGTGGTGGTGGAGGTGTTATTGTTGTAAGGGCTCGTGTTGTAAGTGGTGATGGTGTATGTGGTAGCGGTGTAGTTGTTGATAGTGTAGCTGGTCGTGGTGGTGGTGGTAGCGTAGGTGGTGACGTAGGTGCTGGTGGTTGTGTAGGCGGTGTAAGTGGTGTAGGTTGTGTAAGTTGTGTAGGTGATGATTCGAAAGAGAATGTTAAACAACATAAGAGTTTTAAATTTCTTGAGAATCGGCTGAATAGTTACAATGTCATTACCAAAATTTTAAAAAAGGCAAAACGGGGACCGAACAACCGATATAGTGAGATGTAGAGTCGCCCGCGACTAGACTCTTACGCGACTAAAAATGATCAGTTTAGACAATACTTTAAAATATATAAAATGGAATTAATGGCATATTCACCTTCCTTTCAATAGTGTGTGTGTGTGTATGCGTGAACAGGACGAGGTAAGGGATGTAAGCGTGCTAATCTGTTTAAAGTGACTGTTTCTAAATATGCATTTCTTTTTGTAACATTGAATTTCTTTTGTGTAAGTTTGATTTTCACTTGTGTAATATTGACTTTCCTTTGTGCAAGATTGATTTGCATTTATATACTATTAAATTATGTTTCGATAACATTGATTTTGATTTGTGTAATATTGAATTTCCTTTGTGAAAATAGACTTGCAGATAATGCAGTGTTTATTCAAAGTAGCATTCTGCAAGGTGCCGGATGTCCAGGAGGCAGATGTCCCCGGTGGCAGATTTCCACGCTGGCACTTGTCCTAGAACCATCATGTTCATTTTATTGGCACTTATACCCCTTTATAGCTCCCCCAAACTTGCTGGAAAATATCGCTATCTTCACGAAATACATCTTGATACATTTTATATATATATATCTTTTTCATACGTATCTTTGTATAGGAAATGCTAAGCAACGAACTTTCTTGAATGAAAACAACCCCATCCATACCTGCAAGATCTTGGGATCTTCTCCATTGGAATCATTCATGGTTTCATCTTGGTTTTCTTCTTCGACTACTGGACCACAAAGAAAATGGAAATTCTCTCGACTGTCAGATTATGATTGCTCTTTCTTTGTCTATCGTTTGCTTCATTTGATCTTTCTTGTACGAGAGCACTGTGCAACAGTTTGCATCTAAGATTGTGCGTCGATTTACTCATCGCTGCCATCATAACCGAAGCTGGGATTACCAGGCCTCTTTCTGTTCAACTTTTGACCCTTTGAGCCTCTCTAATCCTCTTAAATGTATCTAACGATCTTGTTGACTTCTCTTCCAGACCTAATATTTCTAAGCTAATATCTATGTATATGTACAAAAACGCCACCTTCGACGCAATGATGGCTACACGAGTTTTAGTGGTGTTAACCATTGATCATAAAAGAAGACAATATTGTCATAGTTTCTGCTCCACTTCCACTGGGGGTAATTTTTCATTCCACTGATGGTGTGCAGTGTAGTGTGCATTGCACTCGCCAACCCCTTTTTACTGCTTTCACAATACGATTGTCGAATGCGGTTCGTTGGTGATTTATTTGTGTTGGGAGCCAAATGGTTCGGAATAGAGTTTCGGCCATAAATCTTTGAAAATCAGCAATTCTTTTGTTTATTTTTTATTGAATAATCGAAACCCCGTAAAATACCAAGAAAATATGTAATAAAAAATGTTTAAAATGTTAAAAATATTTAAAATGTAAAGATGTTTAAAAAATGTTAAAATGTTTTAAAATATTAAAATTGTAGTTTATAAATGTTAAATAATCTGAACATGTTTAAAAATGTAAAGATTGTAAACAAATGTTAAAAATGTCAAATGTTAACAAAATGTTAAAAATATTAAAATTGTTAAAAATGTTAAAATTGGTTCTTTATCCCGATATTTGTTAATGCCTGGACTTCGTTCGTATTTGGGTGCTCTCGGTGCATTTATAACCGAACTTCCCATGATTTTGAAGTGCGCCCACCCAATCCACTCTTGTGAGCCATGAAAGTCGTATTGAAATTATCGTCTCTTTTATTCCATTTCTTTCTTTTTCTTCCGTTATTTTCTTTCGTTTCTCGCCGCGCCTCGTTTGTTCTATACGTCCCACGAAAGGGAGGAGGGCTGCTTCCCTTGCGGGACGCGGTCAAAGTTAGGATAGTTACGCGCCCTCAGGGTCTCGAGCGCTCTAAGTAGTTTTCTCTTTTAGCTCTGTCGGGCCCAGGTACTCCCCGACACATTTTTTTTCCATTATCATAACTACATCACTTTGACCACGAAACCACCTTCTGGAAAATTTGGGGTTGCTGATGCCCTTATTAGTTTTTGCTCTGAAAAATAAATTAGAACAAGTCATATATGAAATTGGGTACGACAGTACCTTGTACCCACGGTTGACTGTCTTCGACAAAAGTCAAATTGGATGCAACATTGCTGTTTTTCCATTTGCACTCTTACTTTTGTCCATTTTCATTTTTGCGTTCGTCCATTTCCATTCTTGTTTTCGTCTTTTTTTATTCTTATTTTTGTCCTTCTTTTCATTATTATTTTGATCCATTTCTATTCTTACTTTTGTTCATTATTCATTCTTGTTTGTCTCCATTTCCATTCTGGCCTTTTCCATTTTTCATTCTTGATTTTGTCCATTTCCATTCTTGATTTTGTCCATTTCCTTTATTGCTTTTGTCCATCCATTTCAATTCTTGCTTTTGTCTATTTCCATTCTTGCTTTCTTCCATTTCCATTCTTGTTTTCGTCCATTTTCATTCTTGTTTTTGTCCATTTCCATTCTTGTTTTATCCATTTCCATTCTTGCTTTTGTCCATTTCCATTCTTGATTTTGTCCATTTCCATTCTTGCTTTCGTCCATGCCCTCTGCCCACCCACCACGGGGTATAATGGTTTTGAAACCCTACCGCCAAGAGATGGGGATGGAGCAGTTGGATGCGCATTTTATATAACAATTTAATATATTTTTTTAATGAGTTCGTTACATAATAATTAAATATCTATTAAAGCGTATTATCATTAAAAACTAAACTCTTTTTTTATTCTTCCTATGGGCGTGCCACTTTCGGACCACCCTGTAGTATCAGCTTAACCGGAAACTTCTCTTTCTTGAAAGAAAGTCAAAATTATCCCGGGAGGGAAGCTACAATAGATGCGGGTAACTGCTGAGCACTAGGATCAATGGTATGCAATTGGCAATTGGATCTGAAAATTTGCCTCAACTAACATAAAAAATGGCATCAAAGTTAATTAAACAAAATTGCACCACCTAAGTTAAGAAAGTTAAGGAAAATGGCTCTAATTTAAGAAAGATACGAAAAATGTCACGTTAGTTAATGTTGTAAAAATAGTATCTAAGTTAAGATAAATGACACCTAAGTTAAGAAAGAAAAAAATTAACTCTTAAGTTAAGAAAAGTTTGACCTTTGTTAAAAGAGTTTAAAAATGGACTCTAAGTTATGGAAAAGGCACCTTAATTAAGAAAGTTTTAAAAGTAGCACCTAAGTTTTAAAAAATGGCATATCAGTAATAAAGTTCAGAAACTGGCTTTTAAGTTATGAAAGTTAAGAAAACGGCACTTAAGTTGAGAAAAATGGCATATATGTTAATGAGGTTCAGAAAAAAATGGCTTCAACTTGAGAAAAAGACCTAGGTTATGAAAGTTAAAATAAGGGCTGCTGACCAAAGTCGTGTGCTCTCACTTATTCTGATTTATGACCTTATAACCTTCAAAACTTTCAATAATTCCCGGACTAACCATGGGAGGACCTTGGTAATTATATCATTCGAAAGATAATGTTAAATAACATAAGGGCTTCAAATTTCGTTTGAATCGGCCGAATGGTTACAATGTTATTACAAAAAAAAAATAATTACCGAGCTAACCTTGGGAGGACTTTGACAAATATATCATTTGAAAGAGAATCTAAAACAGCATAAGGGTTTCAAATTTCGTTAGAAGCTGCCGAATAGTTACAATGTTATTAAAAATAAAGCAAAATAGGAACCGACCAACCGAATTTTGAGATATAGAGTCGCACGTGACTAAGCGCACGCGACTAAAAATTGGCACCTAGATTATTAAAAGGCAGCAAAGATAGGAAAATGTCACCTAGGTGAGAAAAAATGCATCTAAGTAAAGAAAATGGCATCTAATCTAAGAAAGTTAATCAAATGGCTCCTTAGTTAAGGAAAAGAGCATCTAAGTAGAGAAAGTTAAGAAAATGGCCTCTAAGCTATGGAGTTAGCAAAAATGGCATCTAAGCTAAGAAAGTTTAGAAAATGTGATGTATGTAAGTTAGGGAAGTTAATAAAAATTGTGCCTAAGTTGAGAAAGTTACAAAAAAATGGCATCTAAGTTAGGAAAGTTAAGAAACATGGTCTCTAAGTTAAGGTTAAACAAATGGCATGTAAGTTATGAAAGTTAATATGATGGCATATCAATTAAAGGGCTAAGAAAATGGCATCTAAGTTATGATAGTTAAGAAAATTCGATCTCAATTAAGAAAGTCAAGAAAATGGCATTTAAGTTCAGAAATTGATTGTAACTTTACCTTTATAAATATGAGAGGACAGATTTTGTATAAATCTTAGAGGAAGGATTTGTTTTTACAAATATCAGAGGAAGGATTTGTTTTTATAAATCTCAAGAGGAAAGATTTGTTTTTACAAATATCAGAGGAATCATTTGTTTTTATATATATCTCAGAGGAAGGATTTGGTTTTTTTTATAAATTTCAGAGGAAGGATTTTTTATAAATCCCAGAGGAAGGATTTTTTATAAATTTCAGAGGAAGGATTTTTTATAAATCTCAGAGGAAGGATTTTTTTAATGCCGAATTGACTAGGGCTGACTCTTGATATAAAAGAAACGGGTGCTTGTGCGTTATCGAAAATTTTAATTCTATTAATTCATAAATGGATTGGATATTAGTGGCTCGGCGCGGTCCCTTTAAAGGTCTTTGTTTACCTTTCATCGATTTTTTATGAGCTTAATTAAAATATTAAATGGAGGTACGATTATATGAAAGACTATCAAAGGAAGTAATCGAACCATTTAATTAATAATTCTTATCTTGTTAATTAATAGCTCTAACAAGGCGGTCGCAACCCGAAGTTTGGGAGCTTTTTGGATTAAAGGGGTTTTATGATTTGAGGTTAGAGGAACCTTTTCCAGATACTTCATGACACCACCCTTTTAAATTGTGGACGAGGTCCTCGGACCGGATAATGAAACCAACCTAAAAATCAGAAAGACAATTGTTGGCAAGCCTGAACTATTAGTTGGTCTTTGTTGGGGACTAAGGAATAGAAAGGAAAGTCTGGTACTCTGTTTTGCCATTAACCATGGAGCAAGGATAGGAGAACCAACCGTTCTGCGTCAGATGTGGGTGGATATGACAACCTCTTCGGCAGGGTTCGAGACGGAAGAACGAGGTGTTGTGTGTGCGAAGAAAAGGGAGGTGGGGTGGAAGACACCTGTGCTATGATTGGCTATGTGTTTGATGACGTACTTGAGCGGTGTTCTCTGAGCCCACGCTCCAGACTCGACTCACCGCCTGATTGGCGGCTGCTCCTTGCGAGCGCAGATTTTTATTTTTTTGCGTCCGCTCTCGCCGAGACTCGAACCAGGTACCACGGCGTGGACAACATGACAGGAAGTGTAAGGAAATCCAGTCACAATCCAACTCAACCCCTAATGTTGTGGTACAGTGTGTGTAAAAACTACAGGAGTCCCTTCAAACAAAGATCCTAGAAGTTTAACTTGGATCCTTGTCATGGGATCTTAACCAAATGATCCGAGTGACCCTTCCCTCGGGCTACAACATGTTAGCTACTATGTTACGTACATGCAGATATGGATACACACATCTTGACATGTGAACACACAATACAGTCAAACTAGAGAACAAAGTAACCAAATCTACATTTTACTGTAAAAGCGCGTTTAATTTCCATGAAAAGACACAGAATATTATTTGATAGAGTGCGTCCAAAATTAGAGAACAATGCGTATAAATACAACCTAACAATTGAACGAAATAGTAAAATATATAGTATGAAGGCCCTTGTTCTTAATGACGTGTGCGCATCTTCAGCCACAGTATTTCACACCAATTGATCGCATTGTTCAAGAGTGATTAAAGTGCATTCTTCTTTCGATATTCGACCGATATCTTCAACATTCGTCGGTTTCCGACCCATAACCTTCCCATCTCCGAGTCAAAACCTTCTCACCGAGGATCTTTCATAGGTTTTCTATTGGTTTCAAATCAGGGTTCTGCATAAGCTAGTTCACCACGTCCATATTTTGATCCTCCCAGAAAGGCTTCAGCGTTAATGCCGTTTGGCACGGACCATTGCCCTGCAGGAAAACAGGATTACTTACTTCCGATGTTCACATATTTCAGAGCTTGATTCTTGTATAACCCAGCGTCGCCTTCGCGGGTAAATGAGCAACCAGACAGACTCCAGAACTTGAAAAAAATACCCCCACACCATAGTGCTGCCACCTCCAAATTTATTTTTTTAGAGCAGTTAGGAAGCAGCATGTAATGAGTCATACAGGCCTTTTTTCCCTTGTACGACTCATTACATGCTGCTTTCCATCTATATAATCGGGGAAAAAAAAATTTGTCAATAAAAAATACCTTCCCACTTCTTAGCACTTAGTGTTTTCTTAGCAAGGGAGCGTGCTATCAGTTTCACCTTTCTCAGACTGGCAAGACAAATTCAAGTTCAGGCCCTTGGAACTTGACGTAAAATACCGGCTGCTGTCTCAAATCGACACTTCAATGACATCTGTTGTAGCTCGTAAGCTTCCCTAGGAGTGTTTTCTCTAAGTTCATTCCCGGCATCCTGATGGAGCTAAATTATGCGTGAAATTACAAATGTATTATTACAATTTATCGAAATGTCAGACAGTGTCATTACTTCACTTTTCCATTGAAAATCATGCTTTCTGAAGGATTTGTCGACCTTATCTTGTCTCACCATCTTCATAACTGATTAATACCATGAATTTCAGCGGTATACAATAGACTTGTAACAGTGTTACCATACATACCTTACGAATTTTTAAGTGTAACTGAAAATTGTTATCGTTCTCTAGTTTATGGACGCACCCTATCTTTCAATACATTTTACTTTCCTCATAACCTCTTTAATCTATTGTTCAAAGAAATTAAACTTGTATACTATCAGAAGAAAATTTCAAAGAATATTCAAGTTAATTTTCATGGAAATTAAACGAGTATTTTAAAGAAAATTTAGATTTAGGGTATTTTTGTTTTTTAGTTTTGGATGGTATTATACACAAAAGAGTTCCTCACAGTTCAGAAGAATATCTATTGTGATATCTGGATTAGAACTTTGCATAAAAGAGAAATATCAGAATGCATATGTGCCTATATGCGCGTTGTGTATTTATACTTTATAGTAAATATATTTGGAATGTCTTTCTTCTAGCCGCTCTTGTCATTCTAACCCCTTTCAAGGGGTCCTAACCATCCTAGCTCAAATTTCCTGTTCTCATTAGTACAGTACTCATGAAATGGCGTTTCTACTCCTGTTTTTTCTCGCTGTCATTCGTAGATGAGAGAGAGAGAAGGGAAATGGAGTGAGTGAGAGGGGGAAAGTTGTGTGTTTTTGAGAGAGAGAGGGAGAGAAAGAACGATATTATTTTAAGGTTTTCCCTGGCGATTGCTTAAATGGGCATAACACTAAGAACAGGTAGAGTCCACTATTAGGTTTGTACGAACCTGTCCCAAATATAAGAGACATGCAATAGCGACGCTGTTCCTCTTTGTATCGGGACAGGTAAGGCGTTCGAAGATCGCCCAGACTGGGACATTCAACGAGAATGTCCCAAACAGCCGTGGCAGTAATGTGTAGGGGAATGCTCCTACATGTAGCGCCGTCCCGCGAGTGAACCCGATACGTCGTACATCGGGGAATAGGTCCACGGGGACAGTCGCGGCGCAATGGAGTGCAACTTTAAGTTCCCGTCCACCTTCTCCCATCTTCTTTGCCAGGCAGCTCAGAAGGTTATGGGGAGAAAGTCCTGAGAATGTGTGTGTGTGTGTGTGTGTGGGAGAGAGAGACCGTAAAGACGCATAGTGAAAAATAACACATTTTATTGAAGATGTTTCCAATTTTTACACTAAGAAAAAAGGATGCGAAAGACAACGGGGGCATCTCCCACAGAAGCCCATCGATCTTGCAGCCAAAAGGCGAGTCTATTTAGACCAGGGGTCGGGTAACTTTTTGGGGCGTTACCCCAAAAGAATTTGTAGTAAAATGAATTTACCCCTGGCTTTGAAGTACTCTGGGGGACAAACCAATTTACTTATAAAAATCATGGATAATAAAGACACAAAAAAATTTATATTGAGATAATGTTTAATTTTTTATTTCATCTATCATTAGGAAATAAAATTCCGTCTTTTTGGCCTGGAAATAGCACACAAGAAAAAAGGGTAGGAAATTATATATTTCTAAACAGAAATAAAACAGTCACTTTTTAGCATTACATGGCGCACAAGCAAAATTATTGACTATGTCACTATCATGTATTTAAAATTCATACAAAACAAAATAGGAAAATGTTATTGAATCCACTATTATGGGAAAAAATGTTTACCCTTGCTGGCAAGAGAATGGTACACAACTAAAACTAATGATAAACTATTGAAAACTTGAATATATCAGCTCCCTCAGGCTTTGGAAAAATGATACTGTTTCAACTTTGATACAACAATTTCAATATCAGGGATTTTTGATGTCTGCTACTTTGATGCTGTCTTCAGGATCCAACCGGTTTCTGTATTTTGTTTTTAGATTTACAAGGGTAGAAAAACCTTGTTCGCAAAGGTAGGTTGTTGAAAAAGGTAGCAGCATTTTAATTGCTTCCAAATGTGCAGTTTTATAAGCCTTTGCAACTTTTGACATCCAAAAACTTGAGAGGTCATCCTTGGTCTCAAATTCCATGCTTGGTTCATTGTTGGAACGCAGTTCAATAAGCTCTTCTGGCAATCCTTCAGCCTCTTTAGGCAAATCAGCCAGTTCACATTTGAAGGGATTTACAACCCAGCTGACAGTATGTGAATCAAGCTCTGGAAAGTAGTCACAGAACCTATTCCTAAATTTGGTCAGGGGCCTTGTGACTGATTCCTTCATGTCACTAAAACTGCAGTCTTCACATTCTTCCAAAACCTCTGCCAGGTTTGGAAAGACAGCAATCTTATTTACATTTACTTTTTGGCTCCAATACTGAAGCTTTGATACAAAGGCTGAAATTTTTTCCCATGCTAAGATGACATTGAGTTTCTTTCCTTGCCGTTCCTTGTTCAGCGCATTTACATGCCCAAAAATGTCAGTTAGGTATGCAAGAAGAGCTAGCCAGGTTGATTTTCTGTACTTCTCTGCAAGTGTGTGTTTTTGATCAGTCAGAAATATTTCAAGTTCGGTTTTAAGAGCCCACACTCTATTCAGGACATTTCCACGTGAAAGCCACCTCACTTCCGTAGGGGAAAAAATGGTTGAATATTCAGCCTCTCCATCCTCACATAAATCACGAAACATCCTCGTGTTTAGTGCATGCCCTTTTACAACATTGACAATCTTAATTACATCATTCAACACAGCTTCCACTTCTGGTTCCAAATCCTTCACAACTAATGCCTGGCAATGTATCATACAATGGATGACCTGAATATTTGGATTCTGTTGTTTGGCCAAAGTCACAAAACCAGTGACGTGACCAAGCATGGCAGGAGCTTCATCAACTGATACTGCAATACAATCTTCCCACTTTAAACCAACACTTTGTTTTTTGAAGTATGCATCAACCTTTTTCAACACATCAATACCACGAGTTCACAACTCAATAGGAGAACATAGCAACATTTATTCTTCAAGTTTATCAGAACCCCTGTATCGAACGTATACCATCAGCTGCGAATGGCTACTTACATCTGTAGTCTCATCAAGTTAAATGGCTAACTCTTTACTCTTTTTTACTGAAGAAATCACTTGTTCTCTCACATTTTCTGCTAAGATGGAAATTCTTTCTTTAATAACTCTTGCAGACAAAGGCACTGTATTCAGTTGTTTAGCTACTTTCTGCCCACACATTATTTCTGCCATTTTCACAGCCGCCGGTTTGATTAAGTCTTCACCAATAGTATGTGGTTTGTTCTTTCGAGCAACCAACCATGCCACGTCAAAACTAGCTATTGCTGCTGGACGTTGGTCAAACGTTGCACTCTTGTTATTTTCCAATCTATGTCTTTTGACTATTTTGCAAGACAGATGTGAATCAACCTTGACCAAGTGTTTCTTCAGTTGATTCTTTTTGAAAGACTCGGCAGTCAGTACTTTCATACAGACGACCTATTGAGGTTTCATTTGTCCTTTGTCCTCTATTTCTGTAAAGCCATAATTAAGGAACTCTGCCTGATATGTCCTTTTCCTTGCTGATGGCATCTGAAAATGAAAGACAAATCTATTACTTTTTCAAGGTCTTTTGACTTCTATTTTTGAAAAAGAAAAAAATATTTAGTGATGAATTTAAGAGTTTAAATTAAAATTTTAAAATAACATAACATAAAATCAAACCACAACTCACAACCATAAAAATTCAAACAATAAGACTTAAAAAGAGTGAGCATTACATCATGAAATCTTCTTAAATAGAGTTAAACTCGTTAAAAAACTTACTTTTAATATAAAATAATTCATTAAAATAAAAATAAATAAATAAATGAAAAATATAATAGTTACCCCTAAAAAAGTGAGAAATGGCAACTAAACAGTTAATGAGACAATTAGGCCCCTTGCAAATAAACTAAAATATCCTAAAGTCTAAACGAATCTTATATTTATATATTTAACTTTTGTTGAATTTTAATCACAAGAGTCTATACAGAAACGTAAATATTATAGATTATATGATAACTCACCTTATGTAAATAATTATTATATCACTTGATCACCTCTACTAATTCATCAACTACTCTGAAAGAGTCATGTTCAAAACATGGCAAAATGCCACTTAATTAGGAGAAATGTTGCCAGATTTTACTGGAAAATATAAGAAAGGCTCCTCGATGCATTCTTTTTCTCCAACTTTCACATTCGTTTCCCTCACTTAGCACATCCATAACCCTCCAATTTTTCTAAATTACCCCATTTGGCGTAATTTACCCCCTGTTCCCCGACCACTGCTTTAGACGCTAGAGGCCGGTGGGATACGCAACTCTCTTTAAAAAATTCCCCAGTTTTAATCGATTTAAGCTAGCTAGTTTTGTCTTCCTCGATCCCACTCCATCATTCTTCTCATCCTCGAACTTTTTCTTAAACTTTTCAAGCAGTCCTTTTTTCTATCCGTCGACCCCCACCCCGCACCTCCGAGCGCCTCTGCATTGTCGGTCGATAATCTGGGCCCCAGAGTAACGTTGCCTCCATCCTTGCTCTTCAAATTGAGGCTTGGGCACTAATTCGCTAAAAATTGGCTCCCAATTAACAGGGTTCGAAATTGGGCCAATTGTCTTCAATGCAGGGGGAGGAAGGTCCGTAGAGGCTAAATTTGCTTCACAATTTAGGAAATTTCGCGCTTCCCATGTAAGCCTGGGATTTGCGTCACACGAAATAGAGAATCATGGATTTGGGGGATTAGGTTTGTGCGTGGGTGTGAACTTGCGCCCCTCCGAATTAGTTCCCCAAGAATTGATGAACCTTGGATTTGTTGAACCCCGGAACCCCACCTAACTCTTCCTCCGAGAACGGGCACACGTAAAGAATTTCGCCTCACCCTGGGTCCCCGCGCTCCGAGTAGCTTCCATTTTTTGGATAATCGTTTGTGCCTTTTTTTTCTCTACTACATAAGTATCGTTTCATCTGTTTTTCATTCCATGAATGAGGCCTGTTTAATAAAGGCGAAAGCGGTCTTATTTTCTTTTTCAGCCGTAAACCAATCCGTCGAACGATTGGCCTTTTGAGAAGTGAGGAGGGGGCATTAAAGTACTCAGATGCAGAAAATGCTAACCTCCTCAACGACTACTTCTCTTCAGTGTTTACTGAAGAGTGTGGTCCCATCCCCCAGCCAATGGATTCCTACTCGGGGGAAAAGCTGGAGGATATGGACTTCACCGAAGAGGAAATAAAAAAGAAGATCAGTGACCTAATGACGAATAAGTCACCTGGCCTGGATGGGTTTCTACCTAAAGTGTTGAAAGAAGTGCGCGATCAAGTGTCACAACACCTGAGCGCAATCTTCAACATGTCAATCCGGACCGGATTCAATCCGAGAGACTGGCGTGAGGCGGAGGTGACTCCTATCTTCAAGAAAGGAGACCGAAGCCAACCGTCAAACTACCGACCTATCAGTCTGACTTCGATAGTCGGTAAACTCATTGAAAGCATGATGGTGGACAAAATGACGTCGTATTTAGAGTCAAACCTGCTACTGAGGAGTTCCCAGCACGGCTTCCGAAGGCAACGGTCATGCCTGACGAACCTTGTGGAATTCTTCCACTTCGTGTTCAGTGAGCACGATCGGGACAAGGCGGTGGATGTGGTGTACTTAGACTTTCAAAAAATACTTTAATAAAGTACCACACCGCCGCCTTCTCCGGAAAGGGCGAGCGCCGGGAATAGACGGAAAAGTAGCCGGCTGGATCGAGAACTGGCTAAGTGGCAGACGGCAACGGGTGGTGGTGAATGGACAGGCTTCTGAGTGGGTGCCCGTTACTAGCGGGGTGCCTCAAGGTTCTGCCCTGGGACCACTACTATTCATCATCTACGTCAACGACATGGACGGTGACATGGTTGCCAAGATTTCCAAATTTGCCGACGATACCAAGCTTGGTATGAACGTTGCAAAGGATGGAAATACTGCCCGCCTGCAGGAAGATCTTGGGAAGATTGGGAAGTGGTCGGACACGTGGCAAATGCCTTTTAACGTGGGGAAATGCAAAGTGATGCATATCGGCCACAGAAACCCCAAATCTTAGTATATCCTTAAGGGCACTGCTATTGAATCCCCCGACACTGAGAAGGACTTGGGTGTAACAATCACTAGTGACCTCAAGTTCTCGAAACAGTGCATTGAGGCGGAGAAAAAGGCCCAAAGGATGCTAGGTTATATAAAGCGCCAGTTTTGGATATCGGAACAAGGAGATTGTTCTGTGTTTGTACAACTCAATTGTCCGACTGCACCTGGAGTATGCCGTACAATTTTGGAGTCCTTCATTTCGTAAGGACATCGCGAGATTGGAACGCGTACAAGCCAGGGCAACCAAGCTGATTTCCTCTATCCGACATAAAAGTTATGAGGATAGACTAAGGGAATTAGATCTGTTCTCGCTCGAAACCCGTAGACTGCGTGGTCAGCTGATCGAAGTTTTCAAAATACTTCGATGGTTCGACAATGTTGACTACCGGGATATTTTCACACTGAGTGAGAACAGAACGCGCAATCACGGCTTCAAACTTGAACTGAAGCGTTACAACCGCAATCTGGGAGGAAATTTTTTCACCTACAGTATCGGCAGTAAGTGGAACGCACTTCCAGTGGAAGTTGTTAACAGTGAATGTGTTGACCAGTTCCAGTCAAGACTAGACAAAGTCTTGAAAAGTGGCCGTTTAGGGACGCAAAACAATGAGCAGCCATGTGCCCGCTCGATTGCTAGTCCAAAGGTACCCTCTTTAAATGGACCGTAAGGTCTTCTAGGGTACTTACTTTCCTTGTAACTCCTTGTAATTTGTATTAAGGTGTCAATAAATTAATTTCGTAATTTTGTGAAGGAAAGTAAAAGACAAAGAGGTCAATGATTTGCAAGCGCCACGACCTTTGGGTCTTTTAACACACGGCAAAGGAAATCAAGGAGGAACTGAAAAAGGTGCAAGACTGGGCAAAAATTAAAGACGTAATCAAGTTTACAAATCAAAATGGAGAAGATCACAGCCACGTCTCAAAGTTCTCTTTAGATCAACGGAAATAGCCAAAAAAAGCATCGGAACATGGACTGCTCGCCTTCTACACTAAAATTAATTTCCTCAGATCAAATAGAAAGGGAAACATTTATCTCCGTGCAAGTCTGCTTCACATGCCATGCCCTCAACTAACACCCAACTAAAGATTGTAACTACGAGGGGCGGTGAATAAGTTTTGCGAATCGAGAGGGCAAAACAGAGGAAGGGGGATGGCTGTTTGTGGGGGTGTTAGGACAAGTTATTACATCGCAGGACCTGCAGCTGCACGCTCCTGCCTCATCTATATAGAAAGCAGTAGCTGATCGCAGATCGTCAGTCACAAATTTTTCAACAATGGACAAGGTTGAGAACCGCGCACTGATCAAATTTTTGACCAAGGAAGGCAAGAATTCAAAAAAGATCCATGAACGCATAGTTGCAGTGTACACCAACACCGCCCCTTCCTATGCGACCATTGCTCGCTGGAATAGGGAGTTCCGCCATGGTCGTGAGTGCCTTGAAGATGACCCCCGTCCAGGATGCCCGTCAGACGTGACCAACGAGGACAATGTGGCCCATGTGGAGAGGATGATCCTCGAAAATCGACGGGTGAAGGTCGAAGAAATTGAGCGAGAACTTGGACTATCACATGGAAGTGTGATCAACATCATCCACGACAATTTAGCCATGACCAAGGTCTCTGCCCGTTGGGTCCCTAGTAACCACACGAAACCGCACGCCTCATTATCGACTCCAACGTCGTCAAAGTCCACAAGGCCAGAGTTGCACAAGATGCCCTGCGCGAGTGCGAATTCGAGGAGCTCAACCATCCCCCCTGCAGTCCAGATCTGGCCCCTAGCGACTATTTTTTATTCCGCCAGCTCAAGGCTGCACTGCGTGGACGCCGGTTTGGGGACGATGAAGATGTCCAGCTCACCGTCCAGGAGTGGATTGAACAGCAGTCGGGAGATTTCCGGTTGTCAGGAATTCGAAGCCTCAGGGACAAGTGGCGCAAGTGCATTGAAGTCGAAGGTAGTTATATTGAAAAATAATATACACTTTTCCTCATATCTCGTTTCCTTATATCCGAATTGTAAAACTTATTGATCACCCCTCGTATAAAGGAAAGACATGTTCTGAATGCGCAAGCCAGGGACACGGGTGGAACGAATGCAAGAACACAGAAAAGAAGTGCTTGAATTGCAGAAATGGGCACAAAACTCTAGCTACCACTTGTCCAATAAAGAAAGGGCTAATTCGGAAGAAAAAAATTGAAATAAACACGGAAAAAGAAAAGGAAAAATAATTCCTACGCAGCATCTACTGCAAACGGAAAAGCTACAACACCCGCCTCACAGACCACAACGGTGAACATCGAGGGAAGCATGACGCACACCCACTTAGTCAATATGGCGAAACCAGGCTCATATGCAAAGGAACTCAACACCATGCTAGAGAAAAACGGACTAAGAAAGATGTGGTTCCCTGAGAACCCACCCTCGAGCGAGATATGCAAAATTAATATGAATCCCATAGAGAAAGCAGAAAACGCAATCCTTAAAGAAGACAAAAGTGAAATGGACACCGAGTCTGAGAAAGAATTCACCTCAGAGGAACTCACAAAGACGAAACCTGAAAAGACAAAACCAAAAGTGAACACCCAGAATCTTAACATCAAAGTTTACGGATCTCATACTAACGCAATACTCAAACAATACAAATAAAAGGAAATTGTTTCCCGACTAAACAAAGGAAAATACAGATGGGAGTATGAAGCAGACGCTAACGAAAACAGGGAATGATTCATATCGCCCCAGAATCGTGCTGCAACATCTCAAACGGAGAGTTCAAAAATAAAAGAAATGGATGCACTCGATCTCGAGGCCGCCAGAAAAAAATAAAGTCAGGAAGAGACCTTAAATGAAGAAACCAATATGATAAGTACCAATGGAAAATTAAAATATTCACGCTGAATGTAAATGGATGGCAAGAAAAACGACTGGCCTACTTAAATATAATATGAAAAGAAGATCCAGACATAATTATTATAATCGAACACGGTATTAACACAGAAACGGAGACCATAAAAATCCCAAGCTATAGAGTTATTACCGCTAACTACACCCAAACAAGATACGACGGTGTAGCAATTGGCGTTAAAACCGGAATCGACTTCACTGAAATAAACGACTTAGAAGAGTCCTATCGAGCCGTAAAAATAAAAAGGACAACAGGAGAGCTGGTCATAGCGGGGGCATACCAGCCCCCAAGAAGCTCGTACCTTTCAATTCACAATTTTCTCAAGCTCTTCTGACGCCAGGCCTCAACCATACTAACCGGAGACCTCAATGCAAGATGCAGGGAGACAAGATACACAACAAATACAAACGGAAATACAAAGAGAAAGAGTAAGTAGGGAAGGATCAGACTTTCCGACTTACATAACAGTCCGAGCCTCAACTAGTCAAGACATCATACTTACCAATCAAAATTTTAACCTAAACCACCACACAGAACCATGCCCCGCAACCCCATCCGACCATTTAAGTATGATAACCACCATTTCAACTTCACCCATCCAAATTAAAATACCACGAAGGAAAGCTATCACCAGAACAAACTGGAATGGTTACAAAGAATACTTAGTACACCAGGTAATGGCTTCGCCACTCCCCTCTACGGGGAGCCATGGTTAAATTTGTATACATTTTCTGAACTTCACCAATTATAATAATTTTTAGGAACTCTAAACTAAATTTCCCCCCTTTCAAAATATCACGTTGCTAAAATATAGAATAGAAGATATATAAAAATAAATTTTCTGAACTTCACCATTTGTAATTCTTTGGGTTTTAAAATTTCACAAAATTTCGATACTTATGTTTATTTCTGAACCTCACCATTTTGTTTTTTGATATTATAAAAGAATTATTAGAAATAACTTTGACAAAAAAGACATGTCATTACCAAACTAAGATGAAATTATTATTCAAATACTTAAAAAATCCCCTTCTTAAATTATAGTTAGTGAGATTAGAAACTGGACCCCTAAACAACCAAGGAACAGAAGAAATTTAAAACCAACTAAAACTAATCACGGAAAAAATCGTTGAAGCGGACAGTATTCACACCCCAATAATAGAATACAGAACCCCCCTACCTGCTCCCAGATGGAACCACAAAATACAGGAAAAGATGGAAGAATTTCAGAATTTAACAAAAGAAATTACAGAAATGGGTAAGAATATGGAGAGGTACCGAAGGCCAATCGTAATCAGAAGGCAGATAGGTACTCTTATTAAAAAAAAGTCAAATCTAGTATGGAACAATATAATAGACAAAATGGATGTCGAAACAGATCCGAAGAGATTCTGGAGAGGTTACAGAAAACTACGAGGATCACAACCAAAAGAAAAAATAAAACTGAAAATACAGGACCTGGAAGTGCAAAAAACCGAAGAACTCCAGGAGCACTTCCAAAATCACTGGAAACAAATATTCTTGATATCACCAGAGGAGAACCAAGAATATGACATGGAGCACGGAGATTAAATCTTACAAATCTTAGAGGCGCAACAAGAGCGCACTGCAGCATACAGATATGTCGACGAGGAGAGACGCCACCCCTTGGGGGAGGGAATGCCCTTCTCAATGGTTGAATACCAAACAGTCATAAAATCATTCAAACAAAATGCACCAGGTCAAAGCGGCATAACAAAGGCACATCTAATAAATGCTCCAGAAAATGTATATGAATCGATAGTGAGGATTTTCAATGCCTGCCTTAATATTGGGTACTTTCCCCAAACCTGTAAAATGGCAAAGATGATCTTCTTACCGAAGCCGGGCAAACCAAAACACCAAGTCGGAAGCTACCACCCGATCTCGCTCTTGGAATTTCTGGGTAAAGTCTTAGAAAAACTCATAAACGACAGGTTAATTAAACACCTTACTGAAAATAACCTGTACAACCCACAACAACACCGGTTCAGCAGTAAGCGATGAACGGATACGCGCTGGCGATTATAACGGGGGAAAATCGCCACAGAAACAGCGCGAGGCAATAGAGTAGACATAGTACTCCGCGTCGTTGCTAAAATTTTGGACATGGTGTAGTTGCCGGGCCTAAAAGCCAAGATCTGCAGCCTTAATCTACAAATAAATGTTTGAAAAACATTATACAACTACCTGGATGAAAGAAAAGCCGTACTACAAATAAACGGCCAAACAGGCGACCATATCGACCTGTAAACAGGTGCTCCTTTACCCAATAGTACCGATGAATACGTTATGTAACTCACAATTGAAAAAGGCCCAACGTATTCAAAATCAAGCCGCAAGATTCATCACAAACCTAAAAAGACAGGATCACATACCATCAGAGGAACTCCATCGACGAACCGCAAAAGAACCCGTAAATATAACCCTACAAAAACGAGCAACGAAAGTGTGGGAAAATATATAAAAACATAATTCCCCAAAATGAAATGAACCGAATAATAGTACCAGAAAATGAAATCCGACGAATACATTACAAACAACGATTTAACGGAAGCCTAAAAAAAACGTTATATAACATCAACCCGATCTATAGATAAAATATAAGATTACCGAAAGGATAAACACACCGAAATAGAATCAACCGAAGAAGACTACCGACTATACAATCAATACGAGGGGCGGTCAAAAAGTTTTGAGAATCGGTAGGGCAAAACAGAGGAATGGGGATGGATGCTTGTGGGGGTGTTAGGACAAGTTATGTCAAGTCAGGACCTGCAGCCGCACGCTCCTGCCTCGTCTATTTAAGAAGCAGTAGCTGATCGCAGATCGTCAGTCACAAATTTTTCAACAAATCAAATTTTTTACCAAGGAAGGCAAGAATGCAAAAGAGATCCATGAACGCATGGTTGCAGTGTACACCGACACCGCCCTTTCCTATGAAACCATTGCTCGCTGGAATAGTGAGTTCGGCCATGGTCGTGAGGGCCTTGAAGATGACTCCCGTCTGGGACGCCCGTCATACGAGACCACTGAAGACAATGTTGCACAAGATGCCCTGCGCGAGTGCGAATTCGAGGAGCTCAACCATCCCCCCTGCAGTCCAGATCTGGCCCCTAGCGACTACTTTTTATTCCGCCAGCTCAAGGCTGCACTGCGTCGACGCCGGTTTGGGGACGATGAAGATGTCCAGCTCGCCGTCCAGGAGTGGATTGAACAGCAGTCGGGAGATTTCTGGTTGTCGGGAATTCGAAGTCTCAGGGACAAGTGGCGCAAGTGCATTGAAGTCGAGGGTAGTTATAATGAAAAATAATAAAACACTTTTCCTCATATCTCGTTTCCTTATGTCCGAATTGCAAAACTTATTGACCGCCCCTCGTATGATAAACCGAAATAGAATCAACCGAATAAGTCTACCGATTATACAAACAAAATGAGAAACCCGGTGAGTAAGTAAGAGAATTATTGATAATAATAAAGAAGAAAACCACATAAAAATTTAATAAATATATATATATATATATATATATATATATATATAAATATATATATATATATATATATATATATATATATATATATATATATATATATATATATATATATATATATATATAAACAAAAGACAAAAAACCCTACTGTAAATAATCGAAAGAAGCACAAAAACAAACAAATAAAAACAAAATAAAAAAGATACAGATGCTCAATAGAGCAAAAATAAAAAAAAGGCTCGAATGCTAAATATTCACTAAGAAACACACATCCAAAAGCAAAATGAAAAAAGGATAGTGTTAGCTAGGCAACCTGGCACTAATCATTTTCATCCTCACCTTATCACAATCATCGTTCACCTCCACTTTTTACCATCTCATCAACACACACGTTTTACACAATGTTTTCTATCTATCCTATCCTTCTCTCCACATTCTAACTTTATGCTATCTTGAATCTTCACCATTCTTCCCCGAAGATGACCTACTGTTAGGTCGAAAGACGTCTAGGCAAATAAAGTTATGCCTCTTCCGAGCAATTTTCTTCGCCTACCGCCATCTGTTGAGACTATAATCAAAGCTATAAAAAAGCTGCAGCCAAAAGTAAACAATGCAGCCGTTGCTGTCGACTTCAATGAATCATATATATATATATATATATATATATATATATATATATATATATATATACAAACAAACAAAGTGATCGGCAAGTACGAACTTACTGACAAACTTGTGAACAAGGTAAGACAAGGTAGAAAGAGGTTAGTTTAGGGGCGAAGGTCAAATGCGCACTCACGTCAAAGGAAGTGCGTGAGAAGGACCTAGATAGGAGAAGATAAATATCCTCTGTAGGTTGGCTCCTAATTCTAAAGTTTGACAGCATTCCGTGCAAAATGAATTTGATGTTAAGTTTTAGTTGTTATTCTTGTATAGGGATGGCTTCTAGAAAGAGTAAATGTCGAGTTTCTCACCTGGTTACCTGGCTTTCTCCTAGAAGTTTGCATTTGAAGAAGCTCTCTGCCAGATTTAAAATTCATGATAAGTTTGAAGTGATAGTCTTATTTGGTTGTGTAGTATTGTTTATTTATTTGAATAATACATTTGTATCAGTAAATAATTCATTTGTGTTTATTGTTTGTTCTTTGTTGGGAAGATAACTGTTTGTATGTGATACCTAATAGAGATGAAACGATTCTAAAAAATTTTGCGTTTCCGATTCCCAGTCCGATTCCAGTTTTAAGTTACGATTCTGAGGCCGATACCGATACCGATTCTGATTTCTTCACAAATTAGAATATTGATTTATAATTCCTTCCGTGTAATAATAATAATACTCAATACTTCAATAATAATTAATGAAGTTAGTTGTTACATAAACTAAATAGAATATCGGAAACAAATAAACGTATCTGCTAACAACTAATTTTCTGATATAGAGCCTGATGCTGGAAGTTTGGTATCGTCAGTCGTCACAACCAAGTGAATTTAGATCTTTAATAGCGAATAATGCACAGTTTATGTAGAAATTGTAATTCAAATCAGACTAATTCGATAATGTCAGCTAATAACGACTAATGTATTAAATTTAGCTATTATGATATTGTTACTCAACATTTAATATAAGCTGGGAGTAGGAAGCGCGCGCAGCATAACTTAGATCTATGGTGGCTGTTAGTCAACTCAACCAGGTTTGCCCAACGTATTTTAATGAAAGTACCAGATTTAGCAATATAAAAGTACCAAAGTTTAATCAAAAAGTACCAAGTTTCTAATTTATTATATTTTGCCTATAAATCAACTGAAATGTATAATATTTATTATTTATAATATACTTAGCTTTATTTTAAAGTAGTTACACATATTTAATGTACATACTTTATAATTAGAAGGTTGTATCCTCAACAGGTTCCTCTTTATACCAATGTTCTTGCTTTAATTTAGCACAAAACTCTGGATCAGGTGTAAAAGTTGTGCAATTTACATCATGAAGCAGATTTTTGAATGTAGCAGAGCATTGATTGTTGGGGTATGCAGCTTAGACCTATTCTTGACTTAATGTTGTTTAGGACTGAAAATATTCCTTCGGCTGCAGCTGAAGAATGTGGTGATGAGAGGACATTTTCCTTAGAAAGTTTATACCAATAATCTTCTGGTTTGGTAACTTCAGTTATGTCAATGTTATCTTGAAGATTAAGTTCTCTCCATTCTTTATTTGGAGCTTCCATCTGATTCTCCTGAACAAGATTTGGAAATTTGCATGCCACATAAAGATGTAATGTTTTCACATGAAATTGTTTCAATTCAGTTGTACTAAGAGATGAAGCTTTCTTTATGTAGATGCTTTCAACTTTTGCTCCTCTGTAAATTTCAGTTATGGGGAGATACACAGATGGATCATTGGTGTTAATTTCATGTAGCTCTTTATTTTTTATAATTTCTTTTTTAACGAAATTGCCAAGTATTCCCTTAATAGTACATGTAATAGATTTGTGCATTTTATAGCTTTCTGATTAGAAATCTAAGTTGAATGTAATAATATCTGGCAAAATATATGCTGAAAAATGCATAATACATCTGTGATTGGATTTGTTAACGAGTTCAGCACATTTGAAACTACATTGTTGTTATCTTTAAGAGCAGCAGAAGTAAAGAATAACAATAGAGCTGGCCACTGTTCTAGTATTCTTTTGACAACTTACATGTAATAATTTATGGATTTGTTTCAGTAAATGCCTGAAATTCTTCATATTCCTGCCATCTTTTGGGGCTATTAGAGTGTAATGAATGTAGGCTTCTAGCAAGTTCTTCTAAATATGAAGGTAATTCTGAACAAGAGCCTTTGATGCACAAGGATACATAGAGTGACAGACACAACCCTGAATAAAGACCCAGGGAACTTTGTTCTTCAGTAAAGCCTGCACACTTCCCTTCTGTCCCATCATTACACTAGCATTATCACTGGCAAATCCTATCAAATTTTCAAAAGGAATATCATGTAGGGTAAAGAATCTTTCAATAGAGGGAAAAATTCCACTAGCAGAGCAATCTTGGGCTTCCAAAAGAATGAAATAATTATCAATATTTTTTTTAAGTACTATAATCCTAAAATCTAGCCAACTGAAAAAGCTAGGTTTTTTGTACTTACATCAATAATTGTACCTATAATTAATGAAAACTTGCACTTTTTTAGCTGTTTAGTGAGGATCTGAAAATAATAAGGACCTAAAATATTTGAGTAGCTTTGGTTCTTGCACATTTAATATATTTTGCTATTTTTGGATCAGGACATGCATTCTGAATTAGTCCAGGCAAATGATCCATAAGTCTCGCTGGTAAGTTATGTTCTGCAATAAATGAACAAAGTTTAATTAAGCTCCGCAGCTGCTGCTTTTGTAATCCGAACAGAAGATGTAGGCTGCAAATATTCAGTCAGTTTTCTACTTTTATTTTCGGAATTAATATTTTTAATCACTTCATCATCATCATCATCAGCAGCAGCAGCAGCATCATCATCATCATCATCGTCACTTCATCACTAACTCTATATTTTAAGAAGGGGATTTTTTTTAATAATAATTTCATCTTAGTTTGGTTATGACTTATGTTTTTTTTTAAAAGTTATTTCTAATAATTCTTTTATAATATCAGAAAACAAAATGGTGAAGTTCAGAAATAAATATAAGTATCGAAATTTTGTGAAATTTTAAAACCCAAAGAATTACAAATGGTGAAGTTCAGAAAATTTATTTTTATATATCTTCTATTCTATATTTTAGCACCATGATATTTTGAAAGGGGGACAAATTTAATTTAGGGTTCCTTTTTAAAATTATTATAATTGGCGAAGTTGAGAAAATTTATAAAAAATTAACCATGGCTGCTTTTTTTTTAGATTTTAAATTTTAATCTTAGTAGCGAAGCGCAAGCTCCCCCCTTAGGGGTGAGTGGCGAACCCATTGCCTGGTATGTTTATCCGTTTTTCCGTGCCTCTCCAGATGAGTTACACTGCCTTGAATTTCGCAACGACAAAATTTACAGTTTGCTCTTTCGATATTTGTTTTACTCGATTCTAACCATGATGAAATTCGAGCATCCAATAAAAGTTTGTTTGATAATTTATGACTATATTGTTTAATTCTTTTCTTGGGCGGAGTTAAACTTTAGTCAATTTCGTCACTTCTTTTATCTTTCGTATTCTTGATCATTATGAAGGCTGTAAATCCTCGTAATTAATAAAAGTTAAACAAGATAGTAAAGAAGCTCTTGTCACTAACGTTTACAACATGCTAATTGGCATATGAGGCATCAATATCGGTTGGTAGGTACAATACAAGTAATGAACATTTTATTCCGTATGGCATATCACAACTAACAACTGTTGTGTAGTTGAGATACACCATGCATACCAATTATAAACTTCCTCCTTATAAGATGTCGCAAAATATATTTTGAAATAAAATTGTTAGTACAATAATAATGCAAAGTATTTATTGTTTACTTACGCGGTAAACTTATTTTTTACAGAAAGCGAAAAAATTTGAAAAAGTACCAAATTATCGCAGCGTAGTACCAAAAGTACTGTCGCACACCCAAGGTACCAAATTTGGTACAATAGTACTAGGTTCAGCAAGCCTGAACTGAAAACTAGGGCTGCCCGCTGCCGAAAGAATTTTAGCAATAGTACCAAAACTGTATAAGAAATACCTTTCTTATACAGTCAGATCTTCAATATTAATTGATATTAAATAGTGATGCATTTCTGTTGACTAATCTAAATCTATTATTAGATAACTTATTAACGTTATAATTTCACTGAAAAATAGGACAGATGAGTAGATACAAAACTTGATTGACACTAATGGGAAATAAACAAAGTTTAAAATTTTAATTCAGCTATTTGGCAAATAGGAAAGAAAATTAAAAACTTAAAAATAAGACTATTGAAAGAGTCCTCTGTACTTAAATTTTGAAGGAATCGTTTTTGGAATCGGAAAACTGAGATTATTTTTAGTGATTCCGATGACGATGCCGATTCTCCCCAAATTAACGATTCTTACGATTCCCGATTCCGATTTCTCTTTCACTTTCATGACTGTTTTCCTTTTTTTTATTTTTCAAACATTAATTATGTTAGAATGGCTGAGTGCACTGAGTTGAGAGAAAGGTGGATGGCCGATGATGAGCGTGAGTTTTGTGATATTTGTATTAGATGTTGAATGGTAGGAGTGAGGAGTGCTCATGTTATGTGGACTGCGAGAGTGTGTGCTAGAATTAGGAGAGGGAAGAGAGCGGGATTTGGGAATCGTAAAGTTAACCCATTTACATTAGCTAGGAGTAGGCCAAGTGTAGAGAGTAGTGAGGGAGGGTGGCAAAGGAGGAAGGAATCAGGTAACTAGTGAGGCATATCCTGTTCTAGATGAAAGTATGGATGCTGATGTTAAAGGGGCTGGTGTAGTAGGCATAAGTAGAGAGAGTAGGTCTGTGCCTATTACTTGTAGTAATAGGTTCATTGTCTTAGGAGAAGTGGGGGGGATGGTTATATGTGCAATGTGCATACGAAGCAAATGAACGTGTGCGAAAGAGGCGAAGAACTAGTGTCTAGATTTAAGGATTTATGAGGAAAGTTTCGGGATCGTAGTAGGAAGTGTGTAGTGTCAGGAATTTCACCTAGGCTTAGAGGAGGCAGTGAGTGGCTCTCGCGCACAGTTTTGTGTGATAGTAGGGGACTAGTGGAGTGAGTTTTTTTTAGAAAGGAAGATTTGTGTGGAATGTATCGGTCGCACTTGAGTCCCAAGGGAGTGAAAGTGTTAAGTGACTCTCTCAAGGGAAGTATAGGTATAGGGTGTCAGGATAAGTAAGTTGAGGTGAGTAGGGGTGAGAGCAATCAGATGAATTTGGAGAACGACAGGCGGGGATATGGGCAGAAGATAGGAAGGTAGAGTGTAGTAACGATAAGACCACAAATAGAGATACATTGAAAATATACTAAGCAAATAGTAGGAGCAGAAGGAATAAGATGGATTTATTAAGAAAGCTAGTGATTGTAGACAATTTTTGATGTGATTGCGATGACAGAGTCATGGCTTGATTTTGCTGGAAAGAACTTTAGACCTGAAGTCCAGATTGATGGTTATAATATGTGTCATACAAATAGGAATAAGAGGAAAGGAGGAGGGGTGATTATTTATATTAGAGATAATCTCCAGTGTATTGAGAATACTACAATTAAAACAGACACTAACACAGAGTCATTAAGACTATATGTTAAGAAGGGAAAGGGGATCAACTTGTCATAGGATTAGTATACAGATCACCAAATCTTAATTAGGAAGCTTCGTGTCCTCTATGGCAGGAGATAGAACGTGCACGCAGAAGCGTGTGTGTATTATGGGTGATTTTAATTATAAAAATATAGATTGAGAAGCTCTTGTAGGTGATTAGGAAGCTGAGGAATATTTGGCTATGGTGCAGGATAATTTTCTTAGACAAGTTATAAACCAACCCTCTAAGGGTGATAATATATTGGATTGAGTTTTAAAAAATAGCGACTATTGAGAAAATAGATTTAAGTCAAAATGGAACGGGGTATCAGTAAGTTAAATAAGGTTAAAATCCCAGACTTTGGAAAAGCAGATTATAGCGAGTGAGGTCAGGTCAGGAAATGTGATGTAAATGAGAGCAGTCGAGGTAAAAGATAACTTTCAGGTAGAGAGGAATGATATTGATTAGGAATATCAGACAATGATTAAACAGGTAATTGCTGGACAGAAGATGAACATTCCAATAAGGAGATTAGAGCCAAGTCTGTCAAGTCTAAATGGATGTCAGATCAAATTAAGCAATTACATTGGCATTAAAAGGAGCATTTATAGGAAAATAAAAAGTGGTGAGGATCAATTAAAGCAAAAATATAACGAGCTAACTTAAGAAATTAAAAATTAGGAAAGAGAAATTATGAAATTAAAGTAGCAAGTAAGACAAAGGAAGATCCCAAAGCTTTCTTTCAATTATATACAACTAAGACTAGAGTTAAAATAGGCTCACTTAAAACTACAGATGGAGAGTTAGTGAGTGATAATGATACAATGGCTAGGATATTAAATAAGTATTTTCCTTCATTATTTACACTCGAGAATACTATAATTGTACCTGGGGTCCTTGATCTTCAGGGGGTAATGACGAGGATAAATTAGAGGATATTTTAATTACAAAGGAGATAACGTCACAAGAAATAGAACCCGATTTAGTATAGCACCGGGCTCTGACGAGGAATTACTTGGATTTTGAAGGAATGTAAGTGAGCCCCTAGCAAGCCTATTTAAAAAGTCGTTAGAGACTAGCATTGTAACAACAACAGGGAAGAAAACTAACGTGATGTCTATCTTTAAGAAGGGGGATAAAACGATTATGTCCAGTTACCGACCACTGAGTTTGACATTAATGGTAGGAAAAATGATTGAATCTATAATAGCGAAATCTTTTAAGGATCACTTATATAAATATAAGTTGATTAATGAATCTCAACATGGCTCTAGTAGGGGTAAATCGTGTTTGACTAATTTATTGTCCTTTTATAGAGAGTTGTATGATGCTGCCGATAGAGGTGAGAATTAAGATATTATTTACTCGGATTTTAGTAAAGCTTTCGATAAGGTGCCACATTTACGAATTTTGACTAGAGTTAAAGCACATGGGATCGATGGAAGTATTTTTAGGTGGATTTAGTCGTGGTTTAGTGACAGACAGCAAAGGGTTATTATAGATAGGATAAAATCTAAGTGGGGGAATTGTACTAGTGGAGTTCCTTGAGGGTCGGTGTTGGGGCCGTTGATTTATATTAATGATCTTGACTTTGGTATAAGTAACGAGCTGAACAAGTTTGCCGATGATCCTAAGTTAGGTAGGATTATAAGGTCTGATTCTTATGCTGAGGTATAATAAGATGAATGGACCATACTATCCCAATGGGCAGAGAAATGGGAAATGGAATTTAACATAAACAAGTGTAGTGTTCTTAGTATAGGTAGGTGTAAAACACTGAGTATTAGGCAGGTCAGAATGAGAAGGAGATTTAGGTATCATAGTTAGTTCAGGCCTCCAGCTTAGTAAACAGTGCATAAGTGCTAGGAATAAAACTAATAGGGTATTGGGGTTTATTGGGAGGAGGGTAAGTAATAGGAGTACGATATCACTCTTAAAATTTACCTGGCATTAGTTAGGCCTCATCTTGACTATACGGTGCAATTTTTGATACTATATTATAGGATCAATATAGCTATGCTTGAATATGAGCAAAGAAGGATGACTAAGAAGGATGCAAATCGGTTGACGAGGTTACCTTATGGTGAAAGGCTAAAAAGACTAAATCTTCATATATTAGAAATGAGAAGAGTCTAAAGAGGACCCGATTGAAGTCCGAAAGGGGGTAAAAGGTTATAATAGGGGAGACATAGGTGAGGTTCTTATTTTTAGTGAACAGGATATGACAGCAATGGGTTTAAGCTGGTCAAGTTTAGGCTTGGAATAGCGATTGGTAGAAATTGGTTGACAAATCGAGTGGTATATGAATGGAATATTCTCACTAGTCATGTAGCAGAAGCGTCCTCACGGCCGAGATTTAAGAAGAAATTGGATAGATTTGTGGATGAGGATACTAGGTGGAACTGAACTGGGTGATGGGAACAGTAGCCTTTTTAGACTCCTTTCATATGTTCTTATCATTTTTTTTGCTGAGAAAGGATCCATGTTTTTGACTTGTGTGGGTTTAAAGGGGCTCCGTTGTTGCCGTGATATGTCATTCTTCTTGATAATTTTATTTCCGTCATTCCAATATATGAGTGGAAGAGGAGCTGACAGTCTTCTGGCTTGCATTTTTACTCATATATCAGATGAGTCCATAGTTTGCGTTCGGGTGTGGTTGGCAGTTCTTTTAGTTTGATAATATATAATTAGGCCTTATTTATCGGTTAATAATTTCCTTATATACTATTTCGTCTGTTGAGTAAGGCCGTTTTCATGGAAGGTTTGTAGAAAAGTTTTCTGTTACTTTTTCGGGTGTTATGCTGATCTGTGAAGTAAAATTGATCCATTTTCTCCTTGATAGTTGCCTCTACATCGTGGTTGCTGAATCAATTGCGGACGAGTACTTGTGTGTTACTATAATAAATATAATTTGGGGCTCTTCCAATACGTGATCTACCAACTTTTTTAATTACACTGTTATCGTAAGGGGATTAAAATAAAATAATAATGATTTGTAAGTATATTAGCATAAAATACATCTTAAAACTAAACGACAGCAACACAATAAAACTATTTTTTTAATATTTTAAGGAAAATAACTTTAGCATCATTCGTGAAATCAGAGTACCTAACCTAACTTATGTTCAGTTACGTTAAGTTAGTTACTCTGATTTTATGAATGATGTTAGAGTTATTTTCCGCTAAATATTAACAAATATTTTATTGTGTTCCTATTCTTTAGTTTAGTGCACAGTTTTTATGATGAAATTAGAAACCATTATTATCTCAATATAACCTCTTTACAATAAATGTCTAGTTCAAAAAAGTTGGTAGATCCAAATAGGTACGTTTCTAGATCGCGTATTAAAAAAGCACCTATATACGTCTTCCTTTATCGAATTAATTTCTTTATTATGGTTTGTTGAAATATGTCATTGTCGAGCAAACTATATATACACTACCGAGTAAAAGAAAAGAATGATTTTCCTTTATTAAAATATTAAAAAATATGAGTAAGTAGATGAAATTTAAATGGTACATAAAGACATGAATTTAATATATTTTATGATAATTTCATATGATGCGCTCTTATATTCAAGAAATTTTACTAAATAGTCTAACAAAATAAAATATTGACAAGTGTAATATAGAAGGATTTTTTTAGGAACATTCTCGAAATTTGTTTAAATCATCTGGCAAAATTTGCTAAGTAGGTAAGAACTGTACAACCACCATTGTTGTCGTACTCACTCTGGAGAGATGCCACCACACGGGACTCATTAGATACGTCAGAGAATTGTTCGCTTGAAGACTTTGGGGAGGGCTCTTTCTGCAATTTCTAGAGAAGTAGGAAGGTCTAAGAGTGTGATTTCGCGCGTTTTTAAGAGTTAGACAATAAAAACAAAACCTGTAAATCTCCTGTAAAAGTTGGTCGACCCCGCATAACAACAGTCCGAGAAGACAGAGCCTATAGGCGCTTGCTTCTCTATGAAGACTCCCTTCGAGACTGCCTCTATGCATCTGGTTTAAAAGCTCGTTCTCCAGCTGCCAAATCATTCATCAGTAAGAAGAACCAGAAGGGGAGAATCGAATGCGCGAAGCTCATGTTGTTTGGAGGGATGAAGATTGGAAGGAATTCATGTCAGCGCCTAAAGTAAATATATTTTAGTTGGATTTGATGACAGACGCTTTGTTAGACACGCTACATACGACAGACTTAAAAGTCTGTCATCTGCCAAGCATGGAGGAGGCAGCGTCATGGTATGGGAGATGTTTTCATCTGTATGACTTAGTATGCTAGTGCGAAAAATTGGAAGGGTAAATGCGAATGTGCATCTAAACCTCATACAACAACATATTATACCTTTACTTCGAGCATCTCTGAACCAGCCAACAGTATTTATGCCGAACTACGCACCATCCATACTGCAAATCGAATAAAATGCTGTTTTAAATAAGAAGATATCGAAGTAATGAAGTGGATTGCTCAAAGGCAGGATCTGAATCCAAATGAGTACCTCTGGAAGACCAATGAAGACAAGGTTCGAGATCAGCAGCCTTCAACTGTGGCGGATTTATGGACGAAAATTGAGAAAGAATGGAACAAAATAATACCAGCATTTTGCAAGAAACTGGTGATGTCCTGTGGTCTTTGTTGCGCCGAAGTAACAGAAAACAAAGGCTTCAACACCTCATATTAAGTGCTTTAAATTCCCTCGTCAAATCTTTCTATTTTCTAAGGTTTTTGCTTGCTAAGCAATTCTGTGAATGATCGTTCTTTTATTTTGAACGTGTCAATATTTTATTTTGCTAGTTTATTTAATATAATTTCTTGAATATAAGATTGTATCATATGAAATCATCATACAATATATTAAACGCATGCCTTCATGTTCTATGGAAATTTCATTTAGCTACCCATTATATTTTTGGAAATATTTAATGAAGGAAAATCGTTCTCTTATTTTGTTCGGTTGTGTATAATTAGGAGAAATTAATTAGGACAAGAATTATAATCATACCTTTTCGCCTACAACTTTAGAAACTTGAAGGATTTTGCTTTAAAGAATAATAAATCTGGCTTTTAAATATAATCACACCATCCTTAAATATTTTTCAACGAGGAAACCATTAATGAACGGTCTAGAGTGTACATAATTCCATGTAAAAATTGTGCAAAATCGTATATAGGTGAAAGTTGGAACTTTAGTAAACCGTCTATGAACACCAGGGGGATATAAAGAGAGTGAATATGGCCTCGAGTGTTTTCACCCAATTAAATATACCTAGCCACGAAATAGGAATGAGCGATGCCAAGTTTGTATGCAAATCTGATTACTATTATAACGGACGTATAATAAAATATATATTAATCAAAGAATTTGTATAAGCGAACTTTTAAATTAAAAAAGTTCTTCCAATAATCACTAGGGACCAAACTATTATCTAAAGTTGTGACAAATTTGCCAGAGCTTTAAACTAAAACCGCACATTCCTTCTTATAAGCCGATTCTTGTACGTCATCTCCCATATCCTTCACCCCCGTTCTAGGAAGGTTTATATATCTCGCGGTCGAACTCGCACCACTAAATACCTACACGTTCACAATAATAACCCGACAAATGGAAAAAGTCGGGAGAGATCCCATATTCAACCACGTTCACCACATACAATATACTGCTGCTTGGGTAAGAAAATTCCCAGCAGCACAACACCACCACCCACCTGAACCATCATACACATAATAGCAGCGTTGCGTGACGTTTTCCTTGAATCTAAACGGACACCGCCGCGCCGAAGTGTTCGTAACACTAAGCCGCCACGTTTCGGCGATCGAGGTAAGCGAATCGTAAACCGTGGGTTGCGTCCCTAGCCGACCCTTCAACCTCGCCAGTCCAACAACACACCAACATATACCTCGCACCGGTGTATAGCCGCCGGCCTATCTCTCTCCTCCTTGCCCTCCTCCAAACTGCTAGTTCGATGCAACTTTTCGACAGTAATCCTTCTACTTTTCTTTGTATTCTCCTCTTATCTCACCAGCAAGAGGCAATTGTGGTTATCACTGACTCGTAAAGGTGAACATGTTCGGTTGCTCGTGATTTCGTTTTGAAGTCGAAATTCTTAGTCTTCTTTCTCTCTTGACAAGAAATGCGAAAGAGGACAGAGCTTTTCTTTTTTATCGACAAAATAAAATCCTCTGAATAATTGAACGGAAGAAAGTTAAATGATGGCTTAAAAAATTGAATGTAAGAGAACAACAATCTTGAATAGTTTAGTAATCTGATAATTATAATCAATAATAGTTCAGTTTCTTTCTGAACCTGTTTTTTTATATCAAATAAAAAATGGCTAGTTGGTAATGATCCTACCGTTTCGACCAAAGAGGAATGAAAATAGAATTCTACGTAAATGTAGCAATTAGTCTTAGTACATTCAGTTTGATCAATCAGGGGGATATTATTTCATTTGAAACCATTGAATTGGAATTTACATATGAACGAGTCGTCGCAAGATTATCCGATACGCGTAAATATTCGATTTCTAAGAATGGATTCACTCAAGCCAAGGAAACTTGGTTCTAACACTAAGAAATACCTTTGAACCAGATGCAAACACCACTCCGATAAGTTATATTACCAGCCTTGTGTACATCGTTTAGGAGAGATATAAGCAATGAGTGGACGTACTGACAGTTTCGCGTGAACCTTTTACACTGCATATAAGGTCAGACTGTCTCATTCTTATTCTTATGACATAACGTTATTTCTTTTACAAACCTTCACAGTTTGGGAAATTTCATTACATGATTGTGTCAATACTTTTTCATTATACAGCTGAACATAAGAAAAGAAGGAGTCTGCAGAAGGTTAATCAATAACTTATACGAGGCAGCTCCTGTTCCTATCACCCAGTTCAGTCCCAGCTAGCATCCTCATCCATAAATCTATCCAATCTATTCTCAAAACTGCCCAGGAAGGATGCTTCTATCACATGACTACTCAGCCTAATCAATTCATTTACCACTCGATTTATAAACCAATTTCTACCAATCTCTTTCCTAAACGTAAACTTTTCCAACTTAAACCCATTGCTACGTGTCATATTCTGTTCACTAAAAATAAGAACCTTACCTTACGTCTCCTCTATAAGCTTTTACCCACTTGAAGACTTTAATTAAGTCCCTCTCGGACTCTTCTCCTTTGTAACGTATGTAGATTTAGACTCCTATCCTCTACCCATGAGTCATTTTAGTCATCCTCTTTTGCAAAGAGTCAAGTAAAGCAATATCCATCCTATAGTAGGGTGACCAAAATTGCACCGGATATGCAAGATGAGGCTTGACTAATGCGAGGTGCAGTTTCAAAATAACATCAGCACTCCATTTTTCACGCTCCTATCAAAAAAACTCTAATACCTTATTAGATCTATTCCTAGCACTTAAGCACTTCTATCTAGGTAGGACATCAGAATTTACAAGAACACCAAAGTTTCTTTCGCATTCTGACGTTCTTAAAAGGCTTCCATCCAACTTATAATCATTCAGTAGATTGCACATACCTATACTAAGTGCACTACACTCTCTTATGTTAAATTCCACATGCCATTTCTACATCTATTTTAATAGTTTGGTTAATTCGTCGTTAATCGTCAGCATCGGATTCAGGCCTTATAATCTTACCCAACTAATTGTCACTAGCAAATTTGCTCAAGTCGCTACTTATATCTACAGTATGTCGAGATCATTAATATAAATTAACAACAAAAACGTCCCCAACACCTGCCCTTGAGGAACCCCGCTGTTAACATTCACCCACTCAAATTTAATAACATTAATACTAACTCTTTGCTGTCTGTCACTAAGCCACGACTGAATCGACTTAAAAATCGAGCCCATGTGCTTTAACTTTATTCAAAAGTCGTAAATGTGGCACCTTGTCGAAAGCCTTACCAAAATCCAAGTAAACAATATCGTAATTATCATCTTTATCTGCAGCATCGTGCATGATTTGCCTCTAGCAAAGCCGTGTTAAGACTCCTTAATCAACTTATGTATATCTAAGTAATGCCTATTACACATTTCATCGTTTTGACCATCACTGATGTCAAACTAACTGGCTGGTAATTAGACATATCGTTTTATCTCCCTTCTTAAAGATAAGTATCCCATTAGCTTTCTTCCATACTGTTGGTAGAATGTTACTTTCTAACGATTTTTGAAGTAGGCATGTTAGGGGCTCACTTACCACATCTTCACATTCCTTCATAATCCCTGGAAAAAATCTCATCAGGGCCCGGTACTTTACTAAGTTTAATTGTATCTATTTATTTTGCCACTATTCATTTTGTAATTAAAATATCCTCTAATCTCTCCTATTCATTACCCCTGAAGATCAAGGTCACTTCAGGTACACTTAGAATACCTCGAGTGTAAATACTGAAAGAAAATACTTATTTATCAGTTTAGTTTAGCCATTGTAATCGCATCACTATCACTCATTAAGTCTCCATCTGTAGTTTTAGATGGGCCTATTTTATCTCGAGTCTTAGTTCTGTATAATTGAAAGAAACATTAAGGATCTTTCTTTGCCATATTTGCCACTTTAATCTTATAATTTCTCTTTGCTGCCTTATTTAACTTTTTAATGTCCCAACTTAGCTCATTGTATTTCTGCCGATGGTATCAGGTTGGAACCAAAGTAATATACGATTTTCTAGAATAAAGTTCTAGATCGTATTTAATAAAGTAGTACCTCTTTTTATCGTTTAGGAATGCTACATTGAGTAATTTATACCTTTTTCTTTCAGATTATAAAAATATTGTTCAGAATCTTCCTTGTTATACGCCCTAATGTTCCTCCCATCTCAACATGTTTTTCTTTGAGTTTCATAAAGGTGTTAATGTAAGTAGAGCGACAAAATCCATTCAGAGCACTTATGAGGATAACACAGTAAATAAAAGAAGCTGGAGGAGGTGGTTTTCCAGTTTCCGAGGCAAGGATTTCAGTCTAAAAGACGGAACAAAGGAAGGTCGTCGTAAAGAACTTGATTCGAAGAATAGCTATCCTACGCCGACTGGAAAGGATTGGAAAGGTTCCAGGGATTGGAAAATGGGTGCTCCACGAACAGTGCATGGCGAATCTGCAACAGCGTGTTGCTTATTGTGAGTCATTGCTTTCACGAGACCTTCAGGCACCCTTTTTGGACAGGTTTATTACTGGTGATAGAAAGTACATAGGTGCTTCATCATAATGTTAAACGCTGCCGTTCGTGGATCAGTCGAAGAAACAGAATTTCTCAACGACCGAGAGGAGGACTCCATCCAGAAAAGATCATGTTGAGTGTATGGTGGGAATTTGAAGGAATTGTCCATTACGAACTGCTAGACAACAATCAAACAAGTAATGCTAATCTCTACTACAATCCTTTTCGCCGTTTGAAAGCCGCTTTGTGATAAAGACGACTGTACTTAGTCAACAGAAGGGGTGTCTCCTCCATCACGATAATGCCCGTCCTCGCACAGCTCGAATGACCACAGATCTCTTTGGAGGAGCTCGGTTGGCAAATATTGCTTCATCCTCCAGATTTTCCTGCCCTTGTTCCTTCTGATTATCACTTGTTTAGGGAATTACAGAACCATTCGGCTGATCTTAGGTTGACATCAAGAGAAAAGGTTGAAAACGAGTTGGATTCATATTTTGCATCAAGACCTAAAGGGTTTTACAAGCGTAGAATATATAAGCTTGTTGGCAGATGGAATGTTGTTCTAGAAAGCAATGGAGGTTATGTTTATGATTAAGTATATCCATGGTCATAAGTTCTTTTCATTTTTAATAGATACCCTAAAATTGGACATTACTTTCATTCTAACCTGATAGTATACACACTGCCAATTTGATAAAACTATAATGGAACAAAATGAAAGAAATTACATGCATTTTTTTTATTTCCGTCCATAGTGTTCAGAACCGTAAAAAGGCAACCAATTAATTTATATTAATGTGCAATCCCATCCTAATCAAACGTCCCTCCAATGAAGTTTCCTCTTAATCTCTTTGATGAAACCTTTGAGATTACTTTCATTGGTTTGACAAAGAAAAATGGAGGGATAAATGAAAAGAAAAATGTGAATTGAGAGGGAAAAAAAGCCTAATGCAAAGGATTAAAATGCCCCAAACAGGAATAACATCCTAGGTTATTCTAACACCTGGGTATAAAGGGGCGCATTTTTTTTTAATGGAAACAAACAAAGGCATTATGGAAAAAGGTACTCAAATGGTGAAGTAAGGGGAGGTAAAATTTATGGCGCGAGGAAACTAAGGAGTGGGTTTGAGGCCCGGATGACGCGCAACTATCCTCACAATGGTCTTTTTGCCTGATAGGGGCAGATCTCATCGTGTGGGTCACACAAAGAGTATGAGACCATTGCGGTATCCTTAAAAATCAACCAACCAATTTGAATTCCCTGCACTTTCTCGCCAAATTTGCCCGGAAATCTTTACCCCAGACTTGGGTCTATTGCCCAACCGCCGCAGAGCTTACCCTCCACCTCTGAGGGCGTACTCTACACGTTTCCAGTAACCCTGGAAGGGATGGGATAAGAAATGAGGTTCCCAATTTTACCCATGTCAATGGAATGTCGATTTACCCAAGCTTATTCTGCTGTTGCCTTCCTAGCTTGTTCGTTCGCACGTACGTTACGCTTTAACAAGACCGATAAAGTAGAAATGGTTTCGGATGTTAACTTAGAAAATAATACTAATAAATATTAATAGCAAAATGATAATACTAATAATATTTTAATTAATATAATTAATATCATTTTAAGGTTTTAATAAACATCCAACGTAAAATGGACACTAGACCCGCTAGTTATTATTATTATTATTATTATTATTATTATTATTATTATCATTCCTTCATGGCGAAATCCAACGAAGGCATCTCCGTCGAACAAATTTAGGCTCGAGAGACCTTAAAGAAAAGGTCTATTACTTTATCCCAACAATGCCAACCGACACCGGCTCTCATATAACTTCTACAAAGCTCCTTAATATCTACCACATGCAGGTATTCGTTCGCATGATGACAGTCGCGGGAAAAAATAAAATAGGGTTTTTATTTTTTGAGATTTAATCGTGAAATTTGGATCAGTTTGTCTTCATGACATGTTCTGACGACCTTACTCGATGAACCCACCTGAGGTCTCGATGACAGCCTCTAGGCGACTCATGAACCGTCCACAGGTCTTCATCACTATCTCCCGTTTTAGTCATCTAAAGCTTCTGGTAATCCCTAGCCTCAGCTTGTTCTTCGTGGTGCAGCTGGAGTTGGGGGTCTCTCCTTCCACCGAGCCCCTGACAAAGAAACCGAAGGGGGTTGCAGTCAAGCGAGTTGGGAGGCCAAATGTCAGGTGCTCTTTGATCGGAGAAATTCTCTTGACAACTAGGCCTAGCTCTTCCGGCTGGTCTGGCAGGGCGCAGAGTCTTGCTTTCACCCGTAAGGCTCCCTTGCAGCTACCCGGTTGATCCAGGGTTTTGCCACCTCGCTCAGAACATGGATGTATCAGTCAATGTTCATCCTGAACCCTCAGAAAAGAAGTGAGGTGACATGACGTTGCCTTCACTACTGACTCACCGAAGACCATGATTGCCGCTCTAAATTTCATCTGCATGACTATGGGCACGTCTTTGGGTGCGACAGCGAGCCACCTGTTATTCTAGGAGTTGATCTTTGAGTCTTGATAGAAATTCTTCTCGTCGGAGAAGAACCACAACATTTCTGGCTCCAACTGAGGTTTCAAATTGTGATCAGTTCTTTGGTGAGTCGCTTTTCCTGCATCACCGTGGACAGAAATTGTACCTTCCTCATCTTTTATGAAAAGTAGCGAATGTGCTTATGGACCACCAGTCTGATAAGCTTTACATTCACATATTTCCCAATGGCAATGGTACGCATCAACTTCTGGAATCATTGGCGATGATCTTCTGGATTTCAGCGACGAATTCCAGTGTTCTAATCTCGTTAGATCGTCGATCATTGGTCTTGGTTTCTGCTGTCGCCTCGTAATCGAATTTTTTAGCCCCTCTCTGACCTTTTTCACTATCCTTCTGCTGACGTTGAAGAAGTCTGAAATCTCCCAGTTTGTCCTTCTGGCGCGGATTCCAAGGACGACTCCATGCCTCTTCCACAAAATCAATCCAAAACGGTTATTGTTTTTCAGGAAAGAATACCGACAACGAAGGTAAAAGATTATACTTAAAATTAGCAGTTGGAAATTGCGAACGAATACCGTGCTCACCTTATATAAGTCTTTCCTTGTAAGAAGGAAGATGCCCACCCCCTCCAGATCAACCAAAGTACAATCATCCACACGCCACAAGAACTCCCTAACAGAAAATCTCACCCGATTCGAAGTTAAATATCTTGTAGGGTGGCTGTGACCCCTCCAGAAACGTCATGACTCCGCAACCCAGACCCAGAAATCGCGCCCCCCTACAAAGAAGATAAGGTATCTAAACCTCTGGCAACCTCGGGTGTCCCATTAAATTGGTAGGGGGGTTACAGTAACCAACAAGTAAAAATGCTGAGTTTGTGTATGTGAGTATATATGGGGGTGCGCTGAGTGGCCTCTGGCGTATTCTCAAGCTTAGCGGTCATTGTGGTGCTTCCTTTATAATTGGTTCCCGGTTCGGATGCCCTTATCCTGTAATTAAGTTGATGTTCGTAATTAATTATGATGTACTATGTGACAACCATATTTAAAGCTCAGAACCAGGTTGGCTCGTCGGGTTTAAGATCTATGTGAGGGGGCGCTGCTGTACCCGATGTTGTGGAGATCACAAAGGGTTCAAATTCACTTTTTTCACCCTACCTCGGGGTTCGTTGTCCTTCCTTTGAGCGTACTCTATGTTCATAGAGTACTTCGGCTCGAACGGGCATTTGCCCTCGCAGTCTTTCTTATCCATTGAGCTTTTTCCTTTCATGCTCTTGCTATTCACGTTTTTTATCCGTCTCTTCCTTCTCCCACTTTCTGCACAGCGACCTTGCCTTCGTTGATTACACCAATTTTCGTTTTTCAGACTTAAAATCACTCCTTTTACTTTTTATTGATTTCGTTGGGTGTTATTTAATATCATCTCTCAATCGGCCATTTTCATTCGTGTCCCCAATCTCACCGTATGGGGAAGTCGGGGGGAACCAATACTGTGATGTCAGTTGCGGGTCGTAAATAGGTGGAGACGCTGGCTCATTAACTCGTTTTTATGTATAATAAGCCAATAAATTCTTTCACTTTCCTTTTATTGGGTTGGGGGATTTGTCGGCTCCGTAATTCCTTGCAGTACTCTTTAATTTTCCTTACTATGCCCACAATACACGTATGTGTGCATAAGTAAATGTAGACATGTATACATTAATCATAGTTTCCCATAATCAAAGTTTTATCCAAGGATTCTTTTATGGAGAGTTTAGATCTATTCACGATATACGTTATGTGTATCTGGTTATTCAGACATGCCGTCTGCGATGTATGTGTGCGTTGTGTTTGTATGTGCGTGTCAGAGTACGCGTTTGCGTGTATATGCGGTATCAATTGCAGTGTGACCGTCGTCGCGAGGAAAGCGAGTTGCACCATTGTCTCGGAGTCGGATTTTTGAATGTTAGAAAAAGGGCGAAGAGAGAAGCTACAAAATACACGCGGGCCCAAAAGTCGCCATACCATAGGAAAAAAAAATCATAACAATCTCATTTAATTAATAAAAAGAGTTATTCATTTTTTTAATAAAAGTGACTAAATAAATAGGTATTAAATTTGTAAGTAACATTCATTAAAAAAATATATTTAGTTAAATATTAGCGCGACCTTTAGGCCACCCTTTATATACAACTAGCATAGGTACCCGGCGTTGTCCGCAATTTTAAGCCTTGTCCCAAATAAATACAGATGCATATTGCTGGAAATTCTTATATTGTGGCACAACAATATCTTTAATTGCTGATTATCATTATTATTATCTCTGGGGATAAATACAAATTCAGGAGAGTTACTCTCCCTATCATATAATATATATCATATACTTACAATGGGTAAAGGTTTCAGCGCACGCGCCCGGCAGTTAATGGGCACGCGTGAAAGACCGTTAGTTACCAGCGAACAACGTTGTGGTTGGCCGCAGCAACAGATTCAGCGTCATATAGATATAGCTATGGTATAATATCATATACTACCATATACTTACAATGAATAAACGTTGCACCGCGAGTGCCTTTCATATAGCTTTACTTCAAATTACCTCTCATATGGTTTCATCTCCTCAAATTACCTCTTATGCATGTTCATTGTTTACCTTCTCAAATTACATCTCATTCATTTCACCCCCATCAAATTGACTTTATACAGTTTTACCTCATCAAATTACCTCTCATACATGTTCTTCTCCTCAAATTACCTCTTCATAAATGTTCACCTACTCAACTAACTTTCATGCAGTTTCACTACCACAAATTCTCGATCAGTGATCTGTTACTGTGATCTTTTCTTACTATATAATTATTAAACTAATTAATTATTAATATTATATAAAAATAGAGATAGCTACTCTTTTTCTAGGTTATTCTAATGCTTGTAGCATTTGTTTTTTTAAAAAAAAACGAATAAAACCTTGTTGTTTTTAAAAAAAACCCGGGCTTTATTGGGCTTTTTTCCAAATTTTGGGTTTTTGCCAACCCTGGTCAAATTACTTTCATACTTATTCACCAACTCAAGTTACGACTCACGCATTTTTACCTCAAATTGCTTCTCATACATTTTCACCTTAACTTTCAACACAAACTTCACATTAAAACCTTTCTAGCGGAGAACATTTCATTGGCTTTAACTTAAAAACAAACAAATAACCAACGAGTACTCTTATTCTTTCGTATTGTCTTCGTAATTAATCATGTCTCCACCGTCAAACCCGGTGATCATGGAGACGCACCCTTCCTCTTATTTCCCTTTAGCTCAAGAGTGGAAACTCTTAAGCAAACTCGCTCGAGCTCTTGGTACATTCCCTTTGTAGAATAAGGCAAAGAAAAGTACTCTTCAACAAACTTCATGTGGAAGTGCTCCATTTACACGGACTTTCCCGAATCTCATTCAGAGGCATCGCGCTTTGAGTCTTAGGGCCGAGATGGAGGGATGGAAGCGGCAAATGTGTGCAACTTAGATATCTTACTTAATTGCCCAAAACAAATACAGTGTTTAAGTTTGGTTTAAGAGTAAAAACTTCTGGTATAGTGGGTTGGGGAAGGTTATTTGGGGGAGTGAGGGATACCCTTTAGGTTGGACCTCGTTTCCAATACGTCAACTTTTCTTGGTTCAATTAATAATTAAGTTTTCAGCTTTCATTTGCGGGGAATCCTTTGTTAATGACGACGATTTTTTTTTTCTTAGTTCGAACTCCAGTTTTGGCATGCACACGAGCGGAACCGACCTAATGGCGGGAAATATATGCGCCGAAACCCCTTTTGGCGCGAAGCAATTTTGCCCTAATGATTTTATACGCAAACCACAAAGACTGAATCGTAAAAGTTAAAAATTCTAACTTTTAAAGTTTTTTTATATAAATACCTTTAAAAAGTGTGCAAAGAAAAAAGGGTGGAACATATACGAACAATAGTGTAATGTGAATGAGAAGTTAGAGTTAAGACTACAGCCAACACTCGGTTAGTACCTGTCCGATTCGTGGTAGCATTTTTTTTATCCCCTCACCCCGATTAGTGCGCGCTAAGTTTCGAACAGTGCGAAATTTCCTTAAAGAAAATGGAATAAAAATGTGAAATTTGTGCAGGGACTAACTAAAAATGCAAGGGAGACGTTTTTACAATAGCAGACTGATGAGGAAAATCTGACATCCATAACAAATGAGCTAGGTTTACAAAACTTAGTACAAAATTTCGCGCATTTAAAAAGTATTCAAGCAAGAAATAATTGATGCTGCCCAACGTTGACCTTACAACGCGAGTTCTCAGAAACTTTGAGAATGAAATGACTAGTTATAACCACTAGTTTAAGGAGAAAATTAAATGAAAGCAGTTAAAAGACGGTTTCAAAGCAATTTACTGCGTTTTATCTATATTTTTAGATATGCTTCATTTAGAAATATAAACTTATATTTGTTAAAGTTTTATAATAGTATAAAAATGTACGAATTAATTAAAAAAGTTCCCTTAAAAGTATATGTTATCTTCTTTGATTTCAAAGGAAATGTAATCATACGAAGAAAAGAGAATCACCCATTTGCCCAGTTATTATCGTTTGTTTCGTACTGTAGTGAACACTAAATCTTGTATTTTCAATGAAATCACTGATTGTAATAAACAATCACTAAAAAAATAAATTTTGAATGATTAAAAATGTATATTCTAAGAATTACAAATACGATTAATGTGAATCCCAGTGATCGCACTATTTCAGAGTTTACTGTAAAAGCTAATAGTTTAATTTTAAAACATTTATTATTGAAATCCTTTAAAAAAGTGTGAGAGTTTATAGGTACGTCGAGGCAAATTTGAAGCTTTGCTATCTGCAAAGGTTTCCTTCGTGGACAACACTTCACCACGAAATTCCTTGATTCGGAGAAGGTCAATGATACCACGTGGCTATGACATGCGGACCCTTTTCTGCTGAACGCCTTCTTGCTAACCTATTGGCAACAAGAGAGCCCCACCCCAATCCCACCCGTACGCGGAATCGACTCTCTCGCAGGAACTCAGACAAAAAAATTGGGATTCATTCCCTCGTCTCCACATTTTCAAGAGTTTTCATTTGACGGAGTTTCCAAATCTATTTTACAACGAAAATGAGCCAAGTCGAATTTGCTTCAGGGCCAAGATTCACAACGGAATTATCGAAATTGTAATTTAATTCTTCAAACGCTAACGAGTTTCTGCATTAACTTGATTCCATTGTCCTTTGTAATTAATAAGGATACCAAACTCTGCGTTCTATCACCTCTCCAGCCCTCTCTAGAGTTCAGAACCTCCCTCCCCCCCTTAGAAACGAGTATTTATTTTTTAATACATAAACTTTGACGTCATTACTCGTCCAACTAACTCGAGCCGCAGAAACGCACATCCAAGCAAAGGCCCCACTTTCTTTTCGCTCTCAAAACATTTATTCCTGCCATTTATCGGGCGTTGTTCCCGTTACTATTCCAATCAGTAAGCTTTACGATGCAAGAAACACTAAAAGAACTTTATTGGCAGTATGGCATCTCCATACTGATAATCCACTTTTGATAATCTTTGTATTGTATACCAAATATTCATTTGAATGGCATACCTATAATAGATCTTACCTATAAGCCTTAATAATCGCTTAATTTTGACTAGAGTAAATATGAAATTACCGAAATTAATAATCTCACTCTCCCCTGACAACTAAGCCAATTCCGGAGGCCATCGATTTAGGCTATTTTGTTTTGCGACATCAAATTCCCTGGCTTCCGCTCAATTCACGGAGACGAGACGCTCAATGTTGTTTATTGCCGTCCTCAAATGAAGCGCGTTTTCCAGGGCATTTTCACACGCGACATGGGAGGTGGGGGATACTCGTATATGCGTATGTTCATACGCTCGTGTAAGAGAGAGAGAGTAAATACAAACTCAGATTCTACGGTTTGAAAGAAACCAATTATGCGAGACAGGAGAACACAGTAAGAGGATAAAGACCCTGTTGGGAGAGAATTGACCAATATATTGTGGCTGAGTGGAGAATATATTAACCTCAGCGCCGAAAACAGCGGCACCTCAAACAGTGTTGATATTAAGGGAACTAAAATGAGGGCAGGGTACATAGCCCAAGTAAACAAAACAGTAGATTACTTAGAGCACTGGGAACTAAGAAAAATCACAACACCCCTGGGTTTAATCCAATCATTTAAATTGGTGGATTTACCTGTGGAATTATTATGTTCATACTGTGAAGTACGAATATTTCTTCTTCCACATGATATCGTTCGTAGGTGTAAAAATGGCTCTTACGACCCATAGAGAAAGGATTTGTTGCCGGACAATTCGATGCCTTTGACCCTATTTTCCCCCTCGCTTTCGATGCTAATTTTTGTGGAACGGTCGTTTACCGATGCTTTTGAAACCGTAATTTGGCCCCATCCTTGATGGAAATGGCCATTTGAGAGCAGACGTAAGGACAATAGACCTAAATTGAGCATCGATCGATGAAATAAAAGCGTGATTAGTCTCTCGCCGGGGCGTTATTACGACAATGTCACCTTCCTGAAAACGGTTTCTGTATCCGATGGGTTTTAGGATGAAAATGTCTCGATGAACCTGTTTTGGGGGATGGAAATGGGGACTGCTCTGCATTTTTCCTATTGTGCTCTTAGAACATATTTGTTGCCAGAGAAAACATTGTGTGAGTTTATTTGACTACCTTCCATTTTACATCCCTCAATTTAATCTCTTTCATACCGACTAGACCGACTACGGCGATTCTCTCGTTTTTTTCTTTATATTTTTTTAATAATTTTTTGTATGGTTTTCCTTGCACCCTGCTCCTGCACTTAGGGTTTGAGGTTGTCTATGTTAGACCTATCCATACTTTGCTCCTACTGCTTTTCTCTGCCCTTTTTTATCTTCTCAAGGGCTAAAGAGGATGTTAAGACTTGAACAAAAGTGGCTCGCCATCCTTGTCATATCTTGTCAAGGGACCTTTTCTTTATCTACCGTGTGGAGGGATAGATAGTGTTTCTTACTTTCTGCGCTCTTAGGTGTTGACTTAAAGGTTGACCTTTAAGTGTACCTGTCCTCAAGTGGACCTACTGGTCGTTGAGTGGTTTGGTCCACCATTTCTCATTGTCGACCTTTCCTCTGGCTTATATATTCCCTCTTTGTATGTCGATTTTCTTGTGGCTGGTCTCCTGTTTTCGGCACGGAGATCGCGATTGGTCGAGCGCCTCAGTCACTTAGATCGTGTCTCCGTCTGAAAGTTCTTTCAAACTCCCAAAGGAGCCACCATAACGAAAATATTTCTTGAACGAAGTGCTTACGTTAGAAGGACAATAACCCCACTTCAAGGGATAACGGGGAGAGCTTGGAATACATTAAGGGTAGTTCCCCTTGGAAGGGATATAAGACAAAGGAGGTTTACTTGCTCTATCATTTTTTTCGGAGCCTTTTCCAGTCGTCTTTTCTTTGAGAGATATCAGTTGTATCGATGATGTTCTATTATGTAGATTGGAGTTGGTTATGATAGAAGTTTGAAGAAGGGGGGGAGATGCTTTGATTAGAGTGTACATAGATGTGTGAAGATATAAGAACCTAAGAAAAGCAGGAGTGTGCAAAAGGCTAATCAATACGAGGCATCTGCTGTTCATCTCCCCAAGTTCACCCCCACCTAGCATTGCATCCATAAATCTATCCACTCTATTCTTCAAACTTCAGCAGGAGGACTCTTCTATCACCTGACAACTAAGCCTATTCCATTCATCTACCACTTGATTTGTGAACCACTTTCTACCATTCTATTTCCTAAACCTATACTTGGTTTGTTATTGAGTTTCAAGGAACAAAAGTCGCTTTGGGTTTGATTGGTGGTTTTATTTATTCTTTGAATATCGATGTTATTTTTTGTTTACAAGAGTTTGGGGGGTGTAGTTGATATCTCTGGTGTATACTTGTGTGTAATGGAGGGTATGGTAGTGAGGTGTTCACTGCCAGAGTGAATCATTTTCTGGTCTGAAGATGCGACACATCAATCTTGTCAACCTACTCGTACTTCCTCATACACTGTCAACATGTGTACTTGTGTGTTTGTGTGAGTTTCCAGCTACGAATCAGTCAGTTTCTATCTCTGCCTGTCCATTACCAGTCACGAGGAGTAATGTATTGATTTAAAAGAGAAATAACTTGAAAACTAACGAGTGCTTTCCCTGCCGATTGCTGTTGAGGAAAGATTCGTATGGAAAGTGGGGTTAGAGGAAGCGAAAATATGATGAAAGGATTTCTAGCCCGAGTAGAGACAACTCAAGGAGGAAAAAATCATGTATATATTTACAAACCTCAATTTACTTTGTGTACACCTTTTAAATTGGCAGAGATGAGCTATGGAAACATCGGTGAATTTCCGAACTTCTCTTGTCTTCCTGAATAATATACTTATCACCCTCTCTCGCTCTCTCTCTCTCTCTCTCTCTCTCGCTCTCTCTCTCTCTCTCTCTCTCTCTCTCTCTCTCTCTCTCTCTCTCTTCCGCTGTGTCCCACCAAGAGGCAGGGGGGGGGGGGGCTGTTATTACTGCTACATCTAGTACATGGAGGGGAAAGGGACTTTCTCTTTACTCCAGGGGCCCCCGGGGTGTTGTGAACTAAGTTTGGAGACCTCGGGTTTTATCGCTCCCTCACACCTTCGCTTTTAACCTCATTTTCACCACTCTTTCTACCAATCTCTTTCAACCTCTATCTTGAAACCTGGAGAAACGACATTCCCTTCCGGCCTCAGGGCCCTCTGTGGAACACCCTTGTGGTTTCAAAATCTACAGGAGGACCTCCCCGTTATATATTTCCCACCATTTTCACTTCGTCCACCTTCACTTTTTACTTCAACCTCTTCTTACTAACCTTTTGCAAGGTAAGCCTCGTTGCTATTGCGCTCTATATTTTTAAAAGAATCCCTTAGCAGTCGATAAAGGCGAAAACGCTGAAGCTAGCCCACCCCGTCTGGGCAATCCAGCAGCACAGTCCTCCTGGGTCTACTTCGGAGGTCATAGATATGGCACAAATTGCTTCTATTCGGAGGCCTACGATCGTTTAGTGCCACCATGAAGATGCGGTCCGAATCGTGCCAGTCACTTAATGGCACCCTCTTCCCTTCTCCCATTCAGGCTCTCTTCAATCCCTATTTTTAGATAGGTGGGGGGCATTTTCCTCCTCTGGGTTCCGAGTGCAGGTAACTTGCTATGGTTATGCGGGATCTGTGCAGCAAGCGCTTCGTTCCGTCCTCCCTGCAACCTTTTGAGTTTGGTTACCTTATGGGGCAGAAGGGCACGTTGATAAATGAATTGTCCAGGGGGGTAAAAGGGGGACTGACAAGGTCAACTAGGAATACCGGAGAAAAACACCTACTTTTTCGTGTACCTCTAGAAAAGCACAGGACAACTAAAAACTCTAGATGGTATCGGCGACGATATGGAGGGCATGGTCACCTGTTAACCACGGAAGACACAGGGAGGGGGGAGATAGGGGAAGAAAGAGAAGTGCATGGCAGGATTTCATAAGAAAGTGAATAGAGATGATCATTAAATATTGAATCCGATCGTGTAGAAGAAACTGGCAAGTATGAGCACCTCGTCATCCCACCAGTGTCAAAGGCCGGGGAAAGCCTTAGGAAGGAGTAAAAAAAGATTATCAGGAGCACGGTGGCATCCAACTATCATTTGTAGAAAACTCTACAAATAATAATAATAATAAAATATAAATTAAATTGGTTCCATGGCCTCTCGATCTGTCTGTGTAGTCCCGAATCAAGTGAGCAAAATACTTTATCTATCGCTGGCCCAGTGGACTTTTCCCTCCCCCGAATTTAAAGCGCAAATAGCAATGAGGCCGCTTTGCGTAGAAAGTTAGTAAGGAGAGATCTGTAAAGAAAGAGGTGAAAATGCGTGGAAGATGTATGACCTGTGATCCTCCTGTAAGTATAACATAACATGGCATAACTCTACGGGTGACAAAGGCCGCAAGGGCCTATCATAGGTCATCTGCATTTGTCAAAACCATCCTACAAACTGCTTCCATAGGATTGTGTCAGATCATCCATCTACAATGTAAACCATCCACAAGAATGCGTCGAAAACAAAATGCATTACCATCAAAGCTCGTCAAAATCAAAATCACCCATAATATATGTACAATAATAAAAAAAACTGCATCCACAGGAATGAGTCCAGAATACACCCCAAAGTTAACCCTTCCTCCCGATATAATCATCTAATCTGCGTTTGAATACATTAAAGTTTGGACTGTCTACTGTCTCAGATGGCAAACTATTCCAGTAATCTACCATTCTATTGGTGAAAAAATATTTTCTAACATCCAACCTGCACCTCTGTTAAGTGGTGATCCCTAGTCCTATTACTACCTTCCAATTCAAATAATTTGCCCAAAATCCAACTGATAACCCCAGAACAGATTTTAAAAAGCTCAATCATATCTCCCCTCACACATCTTCTGTCAAATGAGAACATATTTAGTGCCCTCAGTCTATCTTCAAAAATTCAAGGTGCTTCGACCTACGAGTTGTAGACTTTAAGGATAACCTCTTTACTCTTGTAACTAACATTCCTGTTAATGTATCCTAGCACCCTATTTGCTCTATTTTTTGCCTCAATACTCTGCTTTGAAAACTTCAGTGACCTATCTACTACTACGCCTAAGTCCTTCTCACCCATCCAGGGGTGGGTGGGTGAAACCCTGTTAAAAACCCCAACCCCAACGGAGGCTAAAAGAAAAAAGATAGACCTCCCCCCACTCCAGACCCAAACTAGGCATGATTGGCCCCTGGCACTCTCCAGCGTGGCAGCGATTGACACTCTAATCTTTATGTGAATTTTATTATTAAGTCAGAAGTCCTTCTCCCCAATTGAAAAGGTACAGGGGAAGCGGGTGCAATTAACTAGCAGTTGTTCTAATAATTATAGTGAGTATAAGAAGTAGTATTGATGTACTGCTAAGTACAGTGACTACAAGAAGTACTAATTCTATTACTGTATTATAAATACATACATTAACCCCAAAGTGTATTAATACTGCTTTTGTTTTAAGAAGTACAACGACTACATGAAACATTACTACTACCACTGCACAAAAAAAAGTAGAATGAGTACAATTAGTAGTGCTACCGTTGTACTAAAAAAATACACTCAGTAGAATAAGTACTAATATCGTTGTACTTAGAAGTACAGTGGGCATAAACAGTATTACTACCGTTTTACTAAGAAGTACAGTGAGTACAAGGGCTATTCTGATGATCCCCGACCGACCGCCCTTTCCCCACCAAATAGTTCCAGTAAGCTTCCAAACCTTAATCGACATCATTTATTTTATTTATAAAAAAAATAAAAATATTTTTTTGCTAAATATTTTTTTTTTAATAAATAAACGAAAACTTTTCTAAGATAGAGAAGTTTGAGGTGGTGGAATGGAAGTGGTGAAATTAGGAGAAAGGAAAATGCGTGAAAGAGGGAGAGTCCGAGAAGCGAATTTTGAGTTTCAATTACCGGTCTTCTTGCCTTGGGGAGGTCCAAAGGTCTTTGTCCGTCAAGAACCCTTTAAGGGGGGTTTAGTTTTGATGCCATTTTACCAAACTTGATTTGTGCCTTTCCTGCCCCAGTAATTTTGAGCTGGACTTGACATTCTCCACCCACTTTCTTTGCGTGACGATGCTCCTATTCTCCCGCCATTACTCTCCCTTTAACGCCTTGCGAGGGGGTCAAGTACCGCCTTCAAGTACCAGTGGCCTTTGTGGAGAACTTATACTCTCAGGGGTTTGTAATGAACCCTCCTAACCCTTTGGGGTTGGGGTCAATCAGCTTAACATTTTACCCTGGCTCAAGGAAATATTCCACGCGCAAATTTTCATTCGCCCAACTTCACTTCTTTTATCACCTCATCTATTGTAGAGGCGATTCATTCGGATTTTTTTGCATTGTGTGCATTTATCTCCCCCTGTCTAGTCGCGCGCGCACACACACACAGTCCCTATTACCATTATCTCTCGTCTGGATTTTGTGGTTGCCATGTACGACCACCATTTTGAACCGAGGTGGAATCAGGTAAACTCATCCTATCCCAATTTCCATCAAACCCTGGCCTATTTCGCGATAAAATACACACGCAACATACACAACCTTTCCACGTACACATATACACACGAGGAAATGTACGTATGTGTGGAAGATGAGCTTACCACCGCGATTTAACTTTGTCTCATCCCGAGATCAAACAAAACTAATTGAGAAATAAATTCATGTAGTGAGAGAGAAACCAACGAGGGGGATCAGTAAGGGGTGGGACAGACATATGAAGAAAAAAATAAGGTAGAAAAGCTTTTCCCGTCTATGCTAATTTTGTTGACTATGTATTCGGGGCCGGGGGGATTTTAAAACTTTTCGCCCTAAGTAAGGATTGACGCGTTTTTTTCTATTTGAATATTTACCGCCCTTAGCCATTTTCAATATTTCACTTTTTTCTATTGTTTTACTTTTTATTTGCCTCTTTCACTGTGTGAAAATGCACTTGTTCGTCATACGTTTCCTTTCTCAAAGGAACAAAACCCTGACTACTTGGAAGCGTCCTAATCTCTTAAGAACACAACGGAATCTTCAGCGCGAAATAAAGCGAAAAAACATGTTTGAAACAAAGGAAGAAAACGGGAATTCTTCTTGCTCGTCTCCGGCGGAGATTGAATTGGCGGGTGAAATGAGATAAGAGAGCGGAGGTTGGCGGGTAATGACACCCGGCGCCTATCCCCTCATCAAACGGGATGCAATTCTCCTTCAGCCAAGTTAAAAGGGAAGAAACGGGGTAGTCTCGGAAGAGTCGAATGAGCACTTTATAGAAGTTAATAGAAATTGGGATTGTGTCTGGGATTATTTGTCTTCGTTTCTTGATTCCCGTTCCACACATGTGATCACCGTTCACTGCCTTCGTATACAACCCTCTCCCCTTCCTCTTCGTTGCGGCACGGGACATAGTATGTGAGAGTTACGCGCCAACCCTGTCTCTATTGACCCAGTGTCGACTCGGATAATGTAGTTCACATGCTCATTTTTTTTTTATAAATTTCGTTTGAATATTGATAAAGATGCCTTCGTTATATGTCGTATTAAATAAAGTAAAATAATATTTAAAACATTTCCACTTATGATTTTATCATTTCACAATTTTTAGAAATTGAGTCAATATTTTTCTGCCTTGGGATTGGCCTGGAATTTCCTTTTCATCGATTCTGCGGAGTATTAAATGTTTTGCTCAAATTTGACGGGGTTTTGTTCTTTCGCGGATGGAGAGGCGTTTTTTTTTCAGTCGATTCGACTGACTGATGTTTGGTTTGGGCTTTCCCGGCGATAGTCCGCTGAATGCGATTTGTATTCGTTTTCTCCATGGATTTTGCGCCGTAAAAAAGGCGGCATGGGCAACCATGCTACAGCTGACATTTAAGAATTGCGTTTTCCCCTGCCCAAACGCCTCAAATACATCGGCAACTGAATATCTTTCACCCATTTTAACTTCATAGTTCTTCTCCACTTTCTTTACACACTTTCTGACGGATGCCCTCGTTAATATTCACTTCTTAGCTTAGTGAAGTAGTTCGCCAACCTGCCTTTATCCAGGAGGATCCCAACCGGATAATGAAATAGACATAAAAGTCAATATGACCATAGATGATGAGCCCGAGGGCGCCGGTCCTCTTTGGGGAGAGGTGCCAGGAAGTATGTTTTGATACTAAACAGTGTTCAGGTGGAACCTTCGTCGCCCCAGGGCGGGGGGACCTGTTCCGCTTCATAGTTATGTGGATAGAGATACCCATCAGATATGGATTCTTTTGAACAGAGAGTGTGTGTGTTGTGCTGCGAAGACGGGAGAGGAAAGAAAGCAGTGTTGTAATTGTCTATGTGAATGATGAGAAGTGTAAGATCTACCAACCCGAATACAGGGCTGAGCGCAGCGCCTCCACCAAATGGTAGCCAATCTCTCCGTGCGCTGACGTTTGTGTCCACTCTTGACGGGATCGGACCCGGTACCACAACGTTAGGAGACGAACGCCGTATCCACTCGCCTAGCAAGAGCTCTTACCTTAGTGTAAATAATAATAATAACAGCAACAACTAAGAAATTTGTCGTTGTTTATGTTTGTTTTGTTTTTCTCTATGGAAAATTCGGCAAAATGACATTTATAGTCATTTTCGGGATGGGGGGGACTTCCGGTTTCCTCCTTACTACAGTGAAAATGGGTGGCAGATATGTATATAGCCGCCGATCTCTATGTGGGCATTTGAGCAATGAGACCCACAATCCTCCATATGCTGCAACATGGTGTTTCGTGTTACACCTGATACGACCTTGCGAGTTTTCATTACATACATGATCGCTTTCATCTACATAAATAATTCGAATTAAATGGATGACAAATGTCCTGGCGTTGACTGGTCCTGCTCGTGACGAACGACAACACTGGCAACAGCTTACTTCTGCAATCCTCTCCTCATAAGTGGCTCATAAGTGCCGCATATCGATGAAAGAGGCATCGTGGGCGAGGCAGATTGCTGTGTCGCTGCCGCTTCAAAGAAGTACTCGAAATTATTGAATTCATTCATATTTTATCATCTTCTGTTGCTTGTTCGGGCGGAGTTGTGTACCTAGTACTATAAGTTACTATGTCGGTCCGTAGGTAGGTCGGTTGGATGGTAACCATTTTACTTTTCAATGAGTTTTTTGGGGGGTATAACATCGTAACTATTCGACCAATTCCAACGAAATTTGAATCGCTTGTGTTGTTTTACGTTCTCTTTCAAATGATATAATTGCAAAGGTACACCCAAAGTTAGTCCTGGAATTATTGAAAGTTTTGAAGGTCGTAAGGTCCTAAGTCAGAATAATTGAGAGCACGCGACTTAGGTATGTTGACCTTGTTTTACTAAATAGGGGCGAGATGTTCCGTAAACCTGGGCAGCTTTACTTTTTTTTAGTCATCTATAATATTCTATCCTTTATTTAGTATGGGATCTGCGTCCGATCTTTGGATGACTTCGCAAAGAAGAATCCTCGTTCAATTGCAATGGGCCGGAAGGAGAAGGATTAGGGAAGAGAAATGCGTGCCCCTCCTCCCCAATTACTAGCAACCTGTAGTCTATCTACTGTCACACAAGTATCGCACATCTTCACTTCCATTAACTTCCTTTTCGTTCCCAAACTCTTCCCCCCCAAATCTGGCGGAGTTCTCGTTGCTTTCCAGCCAATTTCGCATAACCAAATAGTTCGTTTATTTGCTGGGAAAGAAGCTATTTTTTGCCGGCTTTGTTTTTATGTCCTCTCATTATATTTTTCCCCTGTTTTTAGTCAAAGAAATAAATTCGTTTAATTTTGTCCTAAATTCCTTTCTTTCGGACTTAACTTTTGTTGCAGGCTTTTTATTATGGCTATTCCTCGTCTATTCCTTCTCTCTTCTATACAGATTTATCTCTCTGTTTGTTATTTTATTTCTTTATTTGAGTTAGCCTACATTTATCTCGCTTCGTGTGTGATAAGATTTTGTTTGGTGTTTTTTTCTATGTTTAGGGTATAGATGTATCTCTCTATGGGTAGGAGGATATACAAATGATTTCTGCGTTTGTGTATACCTGTACTTTTTGATGTGCCATGAATATATGTGTGTAGGAGGAGGCGAGTTGATTGTGCACTTAACCCTTTGTTTGAGAGGGCTAGAGAGGGAGGAGCTTGTGCTCAGGCATTTGTAAGGACATTTATACATTCCTACATGCAGGATGAATCTATTAAAGTAAATCACTAAAGTAGATTAGATGTGTGTGTATGAGTTTGAGTGTGCTTTGTGGAACAAAGGCGCGCAAATCCTTTCCTTCAAAGTTTTTATATCAAGGGAACACGAAAGCGCTTAACTGGAGAACTTTATTCTTGCTCAGATTTCTTTGTGTTTTTCGTTCGTTTTAATTCTTCGCTAACCTAATTTATGCCTGTGAAATGAGGCATGAGCGCATTTTGCGCGCCGTGGCCCTGCAAAGCGGCGTAAACTTGTAATTAGATTATTTTTGTTGGCTGCGAAGCTGCTCTTGTCATTGCCTTGCGTTCTCTTCTTGGGAATACAACGCTACGGCCTTAAGTTGTTTTTCAGGTGCGTACGTATATACGGGCTTTTTTAAGGGTTTTATTTTCTTCTTTTCCTCGTAAGGTGTAGAAGGAATAGTTAAGGGGGATAAAGGTGGGTTCCATGGTTTCCAAACTGCCTTATTTCTCTTTTTTCTATTTCTCTTTTCTGCCCAAGTCGAGTGGAGAAAATACCTCGCCTCTCTCCCCCCCAAATATAAAAAGTAGGGACATTTAGGGCCAGCGATAGCGGAAGGTTTGGTTTTATAATTAAGATGATTAAAACTAAGATATAAAATGCTATACGAAGCTTCATCAACCTTAATAACGATGTTGGGGGGGGGGGGTGTAAACTCATCGGAGCAAGTTGGTAAGAAAAGAACTGACACTCGGCAATACGAACTTGAAATCTCCCCACCCCCCTTTAGACGTTTTATTTTGCGTTATTCCTTCGTATTTGTGTGTTCCTAACATAGAGGCACAATTGTGTACATCTCTCTCTCTCTCTCTCTCTCTTTCATTTTTTCTTCTTATTCATCGATTTCATTAGCTATTTTATGTTTAAAAATCAACTTGATGATTCGTCTTCAAATGTAAATATTACCTCGTAGGGAGAACAGATGAGAAAGGTCCACCGGCGAATAGAGGAAGGTTCGTTATATATGTGTAAATAAATGTAAAGTGATGCACGTTGGCGCACACAAGGGTGAGTTGGATATATATATATATATATATATATATATATATATATATATATATATATATATATATATATATATATATATATATATATAATTTGAACCTTTATTTATATTCATCTAAGTTTTTTAGTTTATATAAAAAAGATTGTTTAATCATTTAGAATCCTTGCAAGTGTTGGATCTTTTATAATCGTTTAACGCCCTCTTTCACCCTTTACTAGGTCTAAACAGGCGCGAAAAAATGGAGATTTAAAGGAGGTTAACAAAGATAACCTGGGCACGGGTCGGGAGGCACTCCTCCATGTTTCAGCTGTAGCCTGGATATTGGCACTGCTACACCATTCGCCCTTTCTTCAGGGGTGTTCGAATATGTGACAATTCCTACCCAGGCAATTCTGAAGAACCGGACGAACGGAATTGCAAATATGGCGAATGATTTCCTTTGGTATTTCGACGCATTCCCTCTCAATGGCTTCTTTCAAATAGTTTTGCCACTGCGAAAGTGAGTGCTCATTTGTGATCATTGTTTTAAATAGTAAACTTATATGTGTTTTAATGAATATTATAGTAATGAGCATTTGAGGCGAACATGTATACATTTTTGGGGCGGACACCTTTTTTATAAGAGTAGAGATATAATTGTTTTGTTATGTCGATCGTTCGAACACAGCTTAAATATGCTGCCCAACGTTTTGTGCAAATATGCCGATAAATTCGAGATGCGGGGGAGGGGGTAATTCTAATGAGCCCTTCTGGTAGCCACGACGGAAGTACGGCCACCGTAAAAACCAAGAATAAATCAATTCAATCAAAACAGTAACAACTTAAAAAAATACTCATATTAACCATAACAAACAACCGCAACAATAAGAAAAACAAGAGGAAGGCTTAGGTGACCCAGGAGAGGTCTCTACTCCCTCAAGAACCCAAGATGGTGTTCGAACCCTGCACAGCGCCTAATCTTCTGTGCCGAGCGGTATATTGCAACCAGCTCGGTAATGAAGACAGATACATTGTCCGGAAGAGCCCCGCCGGCTTCAAACGAGGGAAAGGCAACATGAAAGCCAACTCCCCCACTAGACATGGAACCATCTGCGTACACCGGCACGGCTCCAGTTGACGTGATGTGTCTCATATGAATACAAACGTAATACTTCCGGTGCTGTAGAAGCTTTGGGAGCAGAGTCATGGGAATAAACCTTAAAGGTAGTATCCTTGAGGGTGGCATTTGGGGCAGATCCATCATAGCCACGGGTTCGAGAGCTACACCAAACTATCGAAAGAGTTAACTAGCACTGAACCACAAATGATATAGTGGAGAGCGTTTAACGTGGTGAACTCTCAAAACAGCCGCTGGCTTGTTGTGTCCCCTAAAGAGGTATCGATAGTCATGCAGACTAAGTTGCCGCTCAACATCATGTTCTCTGGGATAATCAGTAGCAAGAGACAAGTTATTTAGCTGTTTTATCTTCCTGGAGGGCCTCAGTCTTAATATGGAGGGTTCCATCAAGTGTCTAGAGGAGTTGTTGTTTCTCTGGATCCAGGAGATGGCCCCTGAGAAGCCATGTTGTACAGTCTTTTCTGTCAGCAAATTTCTTTTCTCACACTACACCGAACATTTATCCTACTAGCTCCCCAGAGTGCAACGCTGTGGATTATTATTTGTTGTGAGGTGGCCTCTGGAAGGCTGTACGCGAGGCATCTGGACTCGGCACCATGCCAAACAAGCAGGAAGATCCAGTCTTTTCTGCCAGACAGTTTCTTTTGCTATATCACTCACATATCTAGCCCCTTAACCCTCCAGATTGAAACCCAGTGGCATAGTTGAGAGTGCGAGACCAACAAATCAGCTTGAACAACTAAGGTGGAGCTTAGGTCCAGGATCAACACAGTTTTGACCCGGTTAAACAGGGAGACTTTCCAGAAGGCCTGCAGCGGGTTCCGACGCCGCCTCCAGGCCGTGGTTGAGGCTAATGGTGATTTCATTGACTAAAATGACGAGTACAATCCTTCAAGTCTTTAACAAATAACTTCCGTAAAAATATACATATGCATAAATGAAATGTGCTATTTACTTTTATATTGAAGTTAGGCGACAAATTACCTGTATGAAAATATATAAGCGATTACAAATAAAAAGATATTTTTCATCTTGCACTACTTTAAGCTCCACGCAAAATTACTAATTTTCCTTACATGTTGCGTAAGCACTATATTGATGTTTTTGTATGAATTAATTGATTGTTTGAATACATATCCTGTCAGTAATAAAAAGTTTCATTTACCTATCGTGCTTACAAATACATAAACGTCTGTTTTTCATGGTGTGTTGTAAACTTTTGCGGGGCACTGTATATATATATATATATATATATATATATATATATGAAAGCAAAGAGAGAGAGAGAGAGAAATAATTTATGTAGAATGAGGTTCGTTCTTAATGTGCTAACGTTTCGCTCATTTTGAACATCATCCAAACAATAATACCATGTATTTAGAGCGCACTTATATGGCAAATTACGACATTAAATATGGGGATTATTGTTTACAAACGACGTGGTTGCCAGCTGATTGGTCGACAAAGAAATGGGCAGGATAGCATCTGTATGTAAACACATTAATATACACCCACATGTGAGCATCTCATTTGTACACAGTCAGTACGAGGGTTTCGCGAATTTACCAATTAGTGTTTACACGTGAATATTCCTTTATAGATTATGAGAATTGGGGGGGGGGGTGCGCTTGGGTGACATTTATGGGGTTTCTGGGGTAGTCAGCCCTTTATGCCCTTCAGCTTGGGTTAAATATAGGAAAATGAAAGGAGGAGGAATTAAGTTTGTACCTGAGTAGTCTCTGATACTTTGGCACGACCTTTCCATTGGTCCTAACTGCTCGGAATGCCATTTTGTATTTATTAAAACTAAATTGCACACCAACGAGGGCACCTGCATTAGGGTTTTGAAAGGCGGGTAGATCGCCTCGATTAACTACTTGAGGCCTTATGGATCGAGGGGTGCGCAACTCGCTTGAACCCCCTCTCGAGCCTCACAGAAGAAGCTTTTGGGGGACCGACACCCCTCTGCCTTAAAGGACACCCCACTAAACAGCCTCGGGATGCATTTTTGGCATTGTCTTTGAACGTGTGTCTGTGTGCACTCATCTCTATATCGTGTGCGTGTATCACCCCTTAGCGTATTTCTAGTGTACACAACGCATAGTTTCGGTGTTAAAAGCCCCCCCCCCGAATGTCAAGCCCACACGAGATTGTAACATGGGGGAAGCCTTGGGGTCTCAACCCGATTGGAAGGGAAACAAAGAACTTACTGCTCATAAATGTAATTATTGTACTCAGGAGTACAGCCCTGTCACTATTCATAAGCTCTTAGTAGTCCTCTCTTTTTGCCACGAGAACAATGTACTTCCTTCGCAATAAAACCCTTTTTCCATAAAACATTGTAGGGGTGATTCCCTCGTTAGTTTTCGATTAGGATGAGCCTGAAGACAAGTTTAATTGTTTCTGGGTTCCCCAATTCTTCCCATGATGCAGCCCCCTCCTCCCTCTCGGTACCCTGGGGGGTATGAAACTGCCCCAGTCCCAGCCAGCCACGTTTCCTTGTCACTCGCGACTATTTTTGCCTCCTGTCTGCTCTCTCATTTTTTTTTAGGTTAGTAGATATTCCCTCGTTGGATTACTTATTGATTTTCTTTCAGGGAGATCCTTAATCTGTCTGTCATCACCTCCCCCCCCTTTCTAGTTTCTACAGGGAGGAAGTATGGTGGCCGCGTTAGGGTGGGATAATTTCCATTTGAGGGAAGGTAGTGGAAAGAAGAAGGGGCCAGGGTTAATTCTAGTGCATTTTAATGATTCATTCAAATCCAATTAATAGTACACCGAAACTATACTGAGATTGTGGAACTAAAATGACGCCGCCAACTGCTACTAATAATAATAATACTAAATAAAGGCCAAAATATCGTCAAATCTCCACCTGTCTGAAAGTGGCCGATAATTCCCAATCGTTTTCCAAGTGGCGCCGAGATCCTGTAGATTTGCGTGTGTGCCCCAATATGCGATATAAAGCGGGGCGATCCCTCTTATAAATGTGCCCCGGTGCATAAAAAAGTTTCCCCTCAAAATATATTAAAATAACGAGGAGAAAACGGAAACACACCCTTTAAATAAGAGGGTCGGGCTCTTCTTTCAACAGGATCCCCTTTTAACGCGTGAGTAAACTTTCTTTTACCCCCCCCCTCTCTCTCTCTCTCTCTCTTTCTCTCTCTCTCTCTCTCTCTCTCTCTCTCTCTGTTCTCTCTATCAATCTATCTGTCTATAATTCTCTAACACTTTTAATTTCTTCAATTTTGTTTATTGTTAGTAGATGGATAAATAATAGTGAACGTCCGTAATAATAAACACTTGTGCGTCCTAGATTATACAGATAATTTCAAATTATTTATAGCACATTCATTTATTTCTATAAATATACAAAGCCGTCCATAAATATCGAACCATTTTTTTAAAATAAAACAAATTAATACATGAAAGTTAAAATAAATGAAACAGTACAGTTATTGCTTTAATGTAAAGATGAACATAAAAAGATACAGATTTTTATAACAATAACTTTATTTTTTTTTTCATTATCAAGTTTTCTGCCTTTTGCTTTGATAACCGCATACCATATTCTTGTCATCCTATTTAACAAAGAAACCAAATATTTTTCTGGACTATCATTCCAACATTTACTCAAATCAGTTCTCTATAGCATCTTCACATTTGTTAGATGCATCTCTCTCAACTTGCGTGTCTGAATAATCCCACAAGAGCTCGATAGGAATGCAATCATGAGACTGAGGTGATCATTTCATCCTTGTAAGTCCTCCTTCCTCTCTTTTCTTCTCCAAGTAACTGCGACAGAGTCTGGACGTGTGCTTAGGATAATTGCCTATTGCAAAATAAAACTGACTCATAACACGGGTTTAGGATAGCATGTCGCTGCTCAATTGAATCATAACTTTACTGGTCTAATTTATTTATTTGTGAGTTTATCATAATATATATATATATATATGGAAAAATATCCAAGACAAATTGGTGCGGTTAAGGTAATGGCATAATTAGACAACTGCTCTGCTTCAGGTCCAGCAGGTGATCCTATCCTCCTTGAACTGGAAGACAACACTTGGGTATGACCCATCCATCAGCTGATGGATGGGTCATACCCAAGTGTTGTCTTCCAGTTCAAGGAGGATAGGATCACCTGCTGGACCTGAAGCAGAGCAGTTGTCTAATTATGCCATTACCTTAACCGCATATATATATATATATATATATATATATATATATATATATATATATATATATATATATATATATATATATATATAATGTCCCGCAGGAAAAATGAAAAGGTGCTTCCAAGTACTTTCGAACTTTATTCAGTTCATTCTCAAGGATAACTACAAGAGAAAATAATATAATAAGGGTATATATAAGCTAGTAAAAGATAAAGGGCCGCCTCTAAGACAAGAAATCGCCAATGAGGAAGTAGGAGAGGAATGGGTAAATTCACATTAAGATTTAGCTATAACAGGTAGCAAAGTCAAACCGAGAGGCAAGAAAGAGTCAAGAACAGAGCCAAAGGGGTTAAAACGATTAACCCATAAACCGATAGTCTAAAGAGGGAGATTAGGAGAGCCACGAGAAGTAAATTGAAACGAAGGAGAGAGGGACAAGGAGAGAGGAAGAGAAATAAAATAATGTTAATACAAAATCAATGCAATAATTAAATTGACAAATCGGGTTCCCATAAAAATGAAAATTGCAAAAATATTAGGAACCTAAGTCAAAGCTAATTTCTTTAAGAATGAGTTTTTTCATAACAGTATCAATTTTAAAAGGGCCAGGGGAAATGTTAAAGTTATTAAATTGGCTTATAATTGAGTCAAATGACTCAATTAAAAGAAACCTTGTTGAATATTCATGTATTAGCCAATTTAATAACTTTAACATTTCCCCTGGAACGAAAGCAATGTCTGATTATCTATAATAAAGTTTTTAGATAGTATTTATTAAAGTAATAGCTCTTGTTATCGTTTACGAATGCTATAATGAGTAATTTATACCTTTATCTTTAGAGTATAAAATATTTTTCATAATCTTCCTTGTTATACGCCCTAATGTTCATCCCATCTCAACCTGTTTTTCTTAAGGTGTCAATGCAAGTACAGCGATAAAATCCATTATGATCCCTTCTGGGGATGATGCAGTAAATGAAAGAAGTTGCAGAACGTAGTTTTACGTTTCCGAAGTGGGGATTTCACTCTAAAAGACGGACCCAAAGAACTTTATTCCAAAGAGTTGGAAGCTTTTGTCACAGCAAATCCTGCTACAACTCTCGGGAAGTCAGGGAACAACTTAACGTAACCCATATGAAATTCCTACGCTAACTGAAAAGGAATGGTAAGGTTCCAGCGTTTGAAAAATAGGTCTTGCGTGAACTTTCTACGGCTTATCTGCAAGCTTGTTTTTGGTCATGAGAAGTGGATCCTTTTTCATAACGTTAAAGGACGCCGTTCGTGGATCCGTCAGTGAAGCAGAGTTTCTCAAACATGCGAGAGAAGAACTTCATCAAACAATTAATGTCAATCGCTACTGCAATCCTCTTCGTCGTCGTTTGAAATCCGCTTTGGGCCAAAGGCGACCCTCCTTAGTCAACAGAAGGGGTGTCATCTTCCATTACGATAATACCCGTCCTCACACAGCTCGAATGACCACAGATCTCTTTGGAGGAGCTCGTTTGAAAAATATTGCTTCATCCTCCAGATTTCCCTGCCCTTGTTCCTTCTGATTATCACTTGTTTAGTGAATTACAGAACCATTTGGCTGGTCTTAGGTTGACATCAAGAGAAGAGGCTGAAAACGAGTTGGATTCATATTTTGCATCAAGACCTAAAGAATTTTACAAGCGTGGCATTTACGAGTATAAGCTTGTTGACAGACGAGATTAGGCTCTAGGAAGTAATGGAGGTTATGTTTATGATTAAATATCTCCAATGTCATAAGTTTTTTTCATTTTAAATATATACCCTATGGAAACATTTAGTCAATAGTAGGGTACCGATTTGTTCTTAGGATACATAACATACTTGTCCGTATGTTGTAAGAGTAGATGTAGGTAGGGGATAGAGTAAGGGTGTGTGGACAAATAGCGGAAAGTAGACCAGTGGTGAAAAGAGAAAGAAGTGTGGAAGGGTGCAAAGAGATGCTAGAGCCTGGTGATCAGGCCTATCGCTTTTAAGTATTTGTGGTCTTGTAGTTAGTTTGTAGATATATATATATATATATATATATATATATATATATATATATATATATATATATATATATATATATATGCAGAATTTTTTTTTTAGTTTGTCCCATTAATATCCAAATGATCTAGTTTATGATTAACTTTTCTTTAATTTAATGTTTTAGTCGTCCTCTTTGGCTCCTCCTTTATTGATAAGTTAATATTTAAACTTTCGTGCCTTAGTTTACTCGTATTTATTTAATGTTCAATCACCTAAAATTTAACTTTATTGAATTACTTGCTTTGCTCCATCTATTAATATCCGCTTTGATTACATACCCCCTGATCTAACTTATTTTGGATTGTTCGCTCTGCCCTTATAATTCTTTTTTGTTGTGGTTTATAGTGAATTTTGGTATTCCGCTAAGAATTCGCTGATGATAGTCATCGTTAATGACTGAAACGTCCGGAAAATTAAATGTTCGTAACCATCGCATATGTCTTCATATTCCTGCTACGAATAAGGTTCCCAAGGAACGACTCCATCACCAATATATATATATATATATATATATATATATATATATATATATATATATATATATATATATATATATATATATATATATATATATATATATATATATAATATGGCGTTCAAGCCATTTGTCATCAAAATCAATTAATGTCTTTGGATATGATATGCGCATTTGCTGTTGTGTTAATAATTACTTTATTGTTGTGCTTAGAGTCTTTGTTTTTCGTATATCTTGTAGTGTGTGTAATTTGTGTTTTTGTTTTTTCGTGGATGTCTTCTTCGGTAAATTTCGGTCTTCATCGGTAGATTTGGATCTTCATCGGTGAATTTGTAGAAATGGGTGAGGTTTCATAGTTAGGTAAGCTTTTTCTTAGTCGGATTTTTTATTGGTTTAGGGTAAAAACATTTCTATTATTATGTGTAGAACGGCACTTCTGCTCCGCCAGTTAAAACCCCGGCGGAGCTTGGAAAACCGGCGTGACTTATTCATCTTCTGTTCTGGTCAATCATTTGGACGATATCATCCTCCAATTCACGATTAACCATTTGCAGCATATTCCTTGTCCGTTCTTCTATCACAACGTTAATGGGGCCTAACCCCGCCTCCTGGTGCTGCTCTTCCTGGCGTCTTCTTTCTCGCCTGAGTGTACCTGTAATTAGGTACGTAACATACATAAATTGTCTTCTGTTTTAAGAAGTTTATTAATCGACCTAAACTACCAAGCGTAACAGGAGGGAACTGTACCAGGGGTTTTCTCAGGATGCGAGAAGTAATGGTGATTGCCTAAGCATCATGGTGACGGAACTCTGAGTGCCTGATGGTGTCACAGGGTGACACCCGTCCTATGGTGCGAGGGGAATGTTAAAATGGTATATATATATTATTTTCGAACGGGTAACTCTGGTTAAATTAGGCTTGTCCTTGGCGCAATTGAGCAAGGACAAATTTATCTGTTTGAGATTTTCTTTAAGAGGTATTCCGCTTATTGATGTCGTCCTTAATTTGCCACATATGCTGCTGTCCATGCGTATGCTATTCAGTCTGTTATTTATTTCAAACTGCATTGACGAATAGTCTTTGTGATATGTTTGGTCTGTTGGTAGCGAGTTTTCTGTGACTGCTGTTCTGGCTGCTATGTCTACATTTTCATTTCCTTTGAGTCGAGCGAATGAGGCACACTACCATTGGGTTGCATTACCTGAAAGAGACGCCAGATCTCTGAATTTCAATGTTAATGGGAGGGTTTTTGTTTAATGAACTTAATATTACCATTGCGCTATTTGTAGCTGAGGAGATTGTTGTGCTACCATTACCTCTCTTTACAAATTTGAGAACTAAGGGGATAATCATGAGCTTCGTTGATAGGACAAAGGCGCGTTCTGACCGACCTGATGTTCTTATGCGGTGCAACAGAACTGACATACATGCCACGCCGTCAGCGGACTTCGATCCTTCTGTAAAGATAGACTAGCAAGATTGGTGAGTTTTTCGGCCACAATGGGAAAGTTTCGAAGCACTGTTGGTGGTGCTGCCAAGTTTCAAGAGGGGGGCGGGAGATGAGATAGACTCCTCGACGTGGTATAATGCAAAGGGGGATAGCGTAATATTTACTAATGTGGATGATTGATTTTGCTAATCTCAGCCTGTGCCTTTTCGTTTAGACGACATAGCTTCTGGTCTTGGGGGGACTGGTGGTGTCGTCATGTTTTTGAGTATTCTTTGGAGTTTGGTGGGGTTTTTTTCTGTAAGAACTGGTGACATAGTGTTAGTATTCCCATTTCGGAGCAAAGGGAGTCGATTGAGATATATTTAAATGTCCCAGGAGCTGGACGAAGAGTTTGATTTCTAACGGTATCTAGCTTTTGAATAAAGAATAAAACATGTCCATGCTCCTCTGCATAGGTGTCTTCCCTAGTTGAGTCTAGAGAAGAAGAGGGCTACTTATAGGCACAAGGGGTGATCCTGTCCACTCTCCAGTGATGATGCTTATTTACTCATGATGTTCATAACTATGTTGCCTCGCTGTTTAGGTATATGGTGCGATCTTTCCATTCCAACGTTTTCACTATTAGTCCCCCTAAACTTGGTTTTATTTTGGAAGGTGATGGTGCGTTGAGTAAGTGCTAGAGGGAGGTGGATAATTGGTCTTTTCCTCGTGAAGGGAACAGTGATGGTTTGGGGGGGGGGGGAGATTGTGAAAAACGTTGGTGTGATGCATTTTCTTCAATTGATTCCTGCATACGATTTGACCAATCTGTTCAACTGGGGTCTGAAAACCAAATTGCAGAATAAAATAGGAATTGCACACATCCATTTACGCATACACACGTTTTGTAGAATGTTGTTATTTATAGCTCCCTCGAGAGCAGGTAACATCTCTGCCCCCCCCCCCCGACCGCTTGGGAGATTAAGGGAGAAAGTTCTGATCCTACAGTCTGTGATGTAGGCCCCGCCGGCGCTACCACAATTAAGTGGGGGCCGCGCTTTACGAGAGGCTGTCCTGAGGTCCCAGGTTAAAGTGGAGTGAGGCTGTTGCATGCTGTGGGAATTTTCTAGCATCTCACTGTGCTAGTGATCCAAGCAACAGCTAGGAAGTGGAAGTTCAATTGCAACTTAACCTCACGCGGGATACATCCAAGTGGGGTGATGATCGTGTCATAGCCACTTGGGAAAGACTGACCACTGTACAACCCTTTTGCCTTGCCCTGTGTGGTGGAAGTGGCTCAAGGACACATAGCCTTACCTACTGGGCTGTTTTGGTGGAATTTAATGCGCATGCGCACACACGAACAACCGAAGTATTAAAAAAGGTGCACACACTGATTAGAGAAATATACACACATCCTGAGCTAATCATACATAGGATCTCAAAAACAGATGCACACAGGCACACGCGTGTAAACACAAACATACCCAGTGCCCCGATTGCAGTGCCATTAATGGAATTACAATAAAAATGAGGTAAATGGAGCGAGAAAGTGAACTTTTATGGTATCAAAACGAATGCAAATGCAAAAAAACGGTTAATAAACATGGCAAGTAAACTCGCGCACTCACTCAGTGGCTTATTGAACTCCCTCGTTGAATGAGCCATTTTGAGTACCTGTGATTTATAAAACTCCAGTCGTTCTAGAGTTTCGTGTTGGCGAGGTTTGTTTCTTTAGTCTTAGTCATTTTTTCTTTCTTCACTTTTCCTTATCTTTCTTTTTATCAAAACACACTCCTTCCTCCTACTCCCAATTTCATTGGTTCTGCTTTAGGTGGAAACACACTCCTTCCTCCTACTCCCAATTTCATTGGTTTTGCTTTAGGTGAAAATGCACTCCTTTCAATCACCTGAAAAAGGGGAACAATGGACGCCAATACACTATCTCTGACATCAAGGTTGATACACCCATCTTTAACCCATTAAGTCCGATTGGGCCATGGGATCTGCGATGGCCACATGGAGGGCCCCCTGAGATGGATTTGGTACCTGAGGTGACCCACCCCAGATGGTAGGACCTTCCATGGGGTCGAACCTGGGCTCGGTGCCAAGCACTGAACCCGATTCCGCCCCTGTGCAAGGTCCTCCTCAGACGGCTCGGGCCCCCGAAACCTTAGAAGGAGAGGAGGGATCTCCTCCCCGGGCTGGTATCCCTGTGAGAGCCAAGACCTTCTCCATTTAAGAGAAGATCTTGCTGAGGCCGGTCCTTCTGGCCTGGGGGCTCCTGCTGCCGCAGGGGAGAAGCAGATTCACTCCCCGTCCTTCTCGCCCTCAAAGAAAATAAATAAAAAGACGAAAAAGACTCGGGGCTCCTCTCGCTCCGCGGAAGTCGCGGGGACGGATGGGGTCTGCCGTTTCGTTATGCGACCAAGCCAAGATCGGCATGGACTACTCCGATGCTCCCTATGATGGGGAGTCCCCGACTAAGACCAAAAGAGTGGAGCCTCGATTACGTCGGGACTCTCAATCAAAGGTTACCTGGCGTTTTAGAGCACCGCTAGCTTCAAACGCTTCCTCGTTATTCGCTCCATTTATCGCAGCATGTTGGCTAAGAGCAACATGATCCATAAGATTAAAAGAGAGCCGAAGGTGACCCATTTCTCGGACCGGAGCCTTCTGGCGAATGCATCGAGTCCCTCCGTGGCGGCATTGATTAGTGTCTTTCGGACACTTGATGGCACGCCGTTGGGTGTGACGCCGCACTCTACCATGAACTTCGTGAAAAGAGTGGTTTATACGAGGGAACTCGTGGACTACTTCATAGATGAAATCACCTTTGAGCTGGCCGACCATGGAGCGATCAAAGTCAAACGTGTGATGAGAAAACAGGGAGGGGCCTCGAGACCCACCCCTACAGACAACACCCCTGAAGTTGGTTGTAAAGCCATCTTCCAGGGTTCATAAATCTGCCCCCCGAAAGGAGGACAGCACTAAGGGAGCTTTGGCTCCTATGCCAACACCCAGTGGTAGGCTGGGTGCCTCGAAGACGGTGGATCCTCCAAAAGAGAGACCTCTGCCTCCGAAGCCATACTGCCTGCCCAATGTTTCAGGCAGATAGAGGAAAAGAGTCACAAGCGAGCCCAACCTACCCCGATAAGTCCTCGAAGGCGACAGCGCCTTCAGTGCATTGTCCGACAAACAGCGCCCGGAGTTCTGCATCCTGGAAGTGTATGGCCATTCTAGTGAGGGACATCTCTTCGAAGAGGGCCCCCGCATCTCCTCCGAGCAATGCCTGGAGCGCATATATCTTCAATGGAATTGCCGCGGACTTCGAGCCAACCGCGAGGACTTGCAGAGGCTCTTCTTCCCCCGTTCCCCGTTAGCTGCGAGAGACCATGCTGTGGGCGTTCCCTCTACCCACCCTCCCAGAATATAAGAGTTTTTCGACCACACCACCAAGGGATGGGGGTTAGATGGAAGATGCGCGATTTACACCCAACATGATGGCTCCGTTCTCCTCTTTGCTCTAGATACCTCCTTTTGGGCACAAGCTGTATAGCTGCACCTGGATAGGAGGTATACTGTTATTTCTGCGAACATTCCACTGTCATTCGACTTGGATGCTGTGGTCTTCCGACTCGTTGTGACACAGTTGGCGAGGTCCGTACTCTTGCTCGGAGATCTAAACGGTAGACACACCTCTGGGGAGACTACTCGATTAATCCCAGGGCCCAAGTCCTTGCCGACCTGATCAACGAGATGGAGATAGGTTTCTTAAATGTGGATGACTTTACGCATCACTACCCTAGAACCACTTTATTTTCCTGCATCGATCTATCCTCCTGCTCTCAAGATTTAGGGTGGGGGTAGTCTATGACATCCATCGTAGTGATCACTTTCCTATTAAAATATCATTTTATGGGTCTCTGTCGCCCGAGAGACTGCCCCGGTGCTGCTTGGAGGGGGCGCGATAGTCCCCATTTCAGGAAATAACCCGTTTCTCCTTCTCAGTCGAGGAGCTTAGGTCGGTATATGTGTCCGTTGAGTTCTTCCAAGGGCAACCTCATCGCCGTGGGCCTAACTACTATTTCTAGAACTTCTGGCCGTTTTGCACGCCCACCGCCCCCGTGGTGGTCAACCGAGTGTGAGGCGTTATGCCTCACACTCCGTTATGCCTAGAATGCACTATAAGCGACGCCTGAACGATTTCACTGACGGTGAATTTCGTCGAGCTAGGGATAGGTTCCATTATGTTTCGAAGCACGCCCGCCTCTTTTCTTGGCAAGTATAGCCGCCTATATAATATAATATATATTAGTAGTGTGAAGGGGGATAGCTCAGTCTATTAAAGCGAGCCGTCCAGTGACTGAACGCTACGTTGATGCGCGGATTAGATAGAAAGGTCAGGTTGAGGCGCGGATCAATACGCTTAACTAATCAGGTCGAGTCCGAGGTTTGTTATGCATTAGTGTTTAATGTGTCCTTGTTAAATTAAGCTCTTATTTTGGTGGCAGCCACAATATTTTTAATTAATTACTTATAGCAACCAAAGTGATATTATACTTGACTCCTCGGCAATTTCAACCTTAGTGTGAGACGCATTTTGCTTCAATTATTGAGCGCTTAGAAATGACAGACCTTAACCATCTTTTGGCTGAAAGGTTTCGTTCCAGTATTCCCTAATCCCATATTGTTTGGATGTTCAAATTCTATTTCGGAGAGATCTTAAAAGAGAGACTAGGTTGATGTGCTCCTGGTTGATTTCTTCCTGGATTTCTCTTTCCCACAAAGGGAACACACCTTTGATGTCAGTCGAAAGCATGTTAAGAAGAGTTTTTCTCACTCGACTTCCCAAGCAGCTTGAGTAAGCTTTTTGATCTATGAACTTTCCTCATATTTTGAGTTCCTCTAATTTTATTCCTTTATTTACTACCTTTCTTCAAAGTTTTCAGGCAGAGTTGCGTTTGTTAGCTTTATTTTTATTTAATAATTGCAAGTACATCTTTTCCCTAAAGTGTATAATAGAACTTGTCCTCCTTGTAACTTTTTCGCAATCACTCGGTAAAAGTTTATAGCGACGATGGAAATAAAAAAGATGAGTAAACTTGCAGTCATCTCCTTGGGAAAAACTTCATGAGAGCAAAAGAAATTAATCAAGGGCATATCAAATTATTGTTGTTTCAACAGTAATCATATATGGACATAAGCGATATCAAATAGCATTTCTCTTTTGTCCATCGTGGCACAGTGATAACGCCCGCGCTTTACACGCGTGCCGTCGCGAGTTCGAATCCTTTGCGAGGCTGAAAGATGAACCAAGAGATGGAAGACCGAATTGCTTTATCTTCTGCAAAACTATCGATTTTGATTATTATTTTCGGCCTTGAAAAGTGTGTATTTATGCAAGTTCCACAAGTACACGAATCTTGTGACTTGACCTCACATTAATAGCATTTGTCACCAAGGTGCAAAATGGAGCTGATTCATGGATATTTTCTGCCGCGTTTGTCCTTAAAGTTCTTCTGTTCTAATTAACCAAATGTAATTTCAAAAATGCATCTGATTTGGTAAAATGGATAATCTCAATCGTTTTTCTAAAAAAAATAATATTCCCCTTCAGACACGTCGCTTCTCTCCTTTCCAATGCCAAATTGTCTTATTTTTCCTGTTTTGCCTCTCTGGTTTTCCATGCCCATTCTCTCGTCTTCCACTGGAACGCACTTCCAGTGGAAGTTGTCAACAGCAACTCTGTTTAACAGTTCAAGTTCCAACGCTTCAACTGAACTTTTTGCAAAGGAAGAAAGGGAAAAATTAAAGATCTACAGGCCAATCATATATTTTCATCATTTAATTAAAAAATGAAGTTTCATATATTCTATATTCACTTATTTATATTTAATGTTGATGATTATGGCTTATATCTCATGAAAATAAAAAATCCAATATTTCAATTTTTTTAGAATATTTCAAAAGATCAATTAGAAAAAGATGACCAATAAAGAAATGTCCAGCTTGTGAAAACTATGTTACAAGTATTTATACACTCAATCCTTTACCACAAATCACAGCGTCAATGCAGCGTAGCCTGGAGATGATTAACTTGTGGCACCGCTGAGGTATTATTGAGTCCCAGGCTGCTTTGATAGTGGCCTTCAGCCCGCCTGTATTTTTGGCTCGAGTGTTTCTCATCTTGACAATATTCCATATTTTCTCTACCAAGTTAAGCAGAAGGAAAGCATGAAGTGGTCTAAAATCTCCTATTAGAAGGCAGCGCTAACTTTAGACCTGATGAAATGCAGCGGACCAATACCAGTAGATAACATGACACATTGAATCATCAGAAACTGCGGAAACTTCACACTGGACTTCAAACATATTAGATTCTCTGCCTCTACACTCTCCCCTTAGGACTTGAGATCACTTAACAAGAACACAATTATTTTTCTTCCTAGCCCACGTAGGAGGCTTTTGACGCTATATCTAGATCAATAGTAGCTTGATATTAGGAATGCGGCAGTTAAAGCCCATTTCTTGAGGATCTTGGTGCATGGTAGCTTCTGATGCACCGACACCAGCCTCATTTTACTCCTTGTGAAGCTCGCCCAAGTTTTCGAGTTAACTTTTCTTGACAATCATCGCGCGGTTGCAGCCACCTATATTGCTCGTTCACATTTTCCTAACACACTTTCCCATTCCAGTCACTTTTGAATCGATGTGCTTCGATACAACAGCCAGCTTTATCAGCAGTGACCTGTGGCTTACTCGCTTTGTCGAGGGTGTCGAGGTTCATCTTCTGGAAAACTGCCAAGTCAGCAGTCTTCCCCATGATTGTGGTTGCTGTACTGGAATAAACCGGAAGATGCTTTTTATTTATACTGTTTGAATAGTAATTTACTCAAATGGGAAATGGAATATTCTAATAATTTGAGGTCCTGGATTTGCAATTTCATGAGCTTAAAACCCTTAATCAGCAACAATATAACACAAAGAAGCTTAAATTACGGAAATAAATCAAGTTCTTTACGATATTTTATTGTTTTAAGATGCACTAATGCAAAAGTGCTAATTAAAAAAAATATAACAAACACTCGACTGCAATCAGTCATCGAAACAGGCATGTTTCACAAGTAAAGATAGTACTTATGGGCATCTGGACGCTGTTAACAATTATTCCAGCGAACTAATCAGTACGTAATACCTCGATATACGGCATTAGAATCTAAAAAGATATTCTGCGACTCAGATGATAGAGCAATTTGGATTGAAGATCAAGTAATGAAGAGGCATAGGATTAAATTTACTTGGGACAGCTATAACTCCTGAACAGAGCATGGGAAAAGAAATCAGTAAGACAAATTTGGGATTGACACCGGTTAAAAAACTTAGTTAGATCTTTATATGACTCTATGCTTAAAACGAGAAGAATTAAACTAATTTATCGAACACCTCTAAAATACGGAATTGAAACTTGGAACACAAAAAAATAGAGAAATTGGAGGCAACTCAAAGATAGATCCATGCATGGTAGGATTCAGATGAGACTCAGGAAGATGTTACGAAAGATTTATCATGGAGAAGACACACACACACACACACACACATATATATATATATATATATATATATATATATATATATATATATATATATATATATATATATATATATATATATATATATATATATATATATATATATATATATATATATATATATATATATATATAAACTCTTGTGTTATCTACTAACCGCACCAACTGTTATCATTTTCCATATTTGTCAAAAAGTGTTTAGCATAGATACCCAAGAAATTATGTTTAATTCCCCGTTTTCTCTTCAAAAAAGCAAGAGATCTTAAAGTATAAGGTTGCTATTTCGAATGAGTTTTGGGGGTCTCGCTAGAAATGGCAAACTGAAATTTGATCCTTGATGTAACTTTCTTCACCGATGAGATATGGTTTCATCTTTCCGGATTCATAAACAGCCAGAACGCTCGCATATAGAACATAGAAAACTCTCACGGACTCAATGAAATTCCTCTACGTGATTAAAAGGTCGGGGTATGGTGTGCTTTAAGTCGTACGAGTATCATTGGCCCATTTTTCTTCAACGACACCATAAACGCAAAACGCTACCGCACTTACATTCTGGAACCATTCATAAAGCAGCTCAATGAAGAGGCAACTGCACATACTGCCCGTGCATCAGTACAGTTTTTGAAATACTTCTTTGCTGGTCGCATAATCTCCGGCATAATCTGGCGTGCTAGGTCTCTGGACACCCCTAGATTTTGATTTCTAGGGTACACTGAAGGGACAGGTGTACGAGAACAATCCGCACAATGTAGAAGAGTTGAAAACAGGAATTACTCAACACACCAAAGAAATCACTCTGACCACCATCCTAAATGTGTTCGATAATATGCAGCGACGTGCGCAGACTTGTCTTCAGGCCTTCGGGGGACATTCCAGCATTTACTGCAGAAAAAAATGCAATATTATAAATAAAGCTTCACTTTTATCAAAGCTATATTTAAGCCTTTTTCCACTGCACAGTAACATTTTGGACACACAGGCAATATATATATATATATATATATATATATATATATATATATATATATATATATATATATATATATATATATGATAAATAACACCCACAAGGAAAATGGAAAAACGATTCCGAGCGCTTTCGTATTTATTCTAAAAAACCTCTTCATGGAATAACGTAGGTCAGGACCTACGTTATTCCATGAAGAGGTCTTTAAGAATAAAAACTAAAACGCTCGGAATCTTTTTCCATTTTCCTTGTGGGTGTTATTTATCATAATTTAGACTCACGTGCAAGTTGTGAGTTTCTTTTCACATATATATATATATATATATATATATATATATATATATATATATATATATATATATATATATATATATATATATATATATATATATATATATATATATATATATATATGTTTATCAAATAGAGTCCCGTCGGTAATTTTTCTGCTCCATCTATCATATTGAAATCTTGCCACATGGCTTTACCCGCTCCATTTTAGGTTTATCATAACTTCCACTATATTCTGAAGTTTGATTTGTCCACGTCTCCATGTGGCTGATTTTCTGTGACGTCAAGTTTTTCCCGTCATAATGCGTTCATGAGTTCTTTGTGTTGTTCTAAGTTTTAATGTAAGCTTTATTGCTCAGGTTCAAATTTTCTGCTTCCTATTTAGGATTATGTATTTGTTTTTTATTGGAAAGATGCCTGAAACTTTAAGCAATCTAATGTAGGATCTGCAATTTTGTTATATGTGTTCTATGATTTTATGTTACCCGGATCTAGGTATTCCTTGATTCTTCAAGGCTGTTATAACCACTGGTGTTTCTATTGAATCAAATGCTTTCTGATACTCAACAAATACCAAGTATAGAGGTATATTGTACTCTGAATTTTTACTCAATGATCTGGTTGGGAATATGTACGTGTATGTGGTCAGTCGTTGAAAAGACCTTTTTTCAATTCAACTTGTTCTCTAGCTTGTTGGCCTCTAGCTGGTTTTGCAGTGTGTGTTGTTAATAACTCTTGTGAAGAGTTTATAAACACACGAGAGAAGGCTGATTGGTTTGTAGGGTGTAAGGTCCGTTTGATCACCTTTTTTGTGTAGAAAAAATATTATGCCATTGTATGGGCGCCCGAATTCTTGCTTTGTTTTCGACATTTAGTGAAGCGACAAGATACTTCGTCCACAATGACATCTTCAGAATCTTTCAGCAAGTTGGAAGTGATGTTGTCCTGACCTAGGGCTTTGTGACTCTATATTTGATGGTTTGCAATTTCAATTTCTGATTTGAGAAGGGCCGAACCATTAATGGTTGTTGTTAGATTGTTGTGCTTCGGGATGGTGCTGTTGCCTGGGTACAATTTTTCATAGTACTCTGTAGTTATTTTAACTATTCTTTCTTAATGTTTGAGATTGTGCCATCTTCTTTTTTTTATCTACTGTGTGAGAGTTTCCTTTTTCAAGTATTTTTTAGCCATTTTATACCCCCTTTCCTTCTTTGATGGTGTTCTCAACGATGTCAGCTTTTTGTTTCTTTTTAATAAACTTGTTTAGTTCGACTAATTCAATTTTGTTGGTTGGTGTTTGTTTCTTTAAGGTGTTTGCGCTTCTTCAATAGGTTTAAGGTTACTTCTAAAATTTTTTTGTTGTTCTTATATACTTTTGTATATTTTAGCAGTGGCTGTCATGTGTTTCATCAAGTTATTGTTCATTGCTTGTATATTGCTGGTGTTACTGAAGTAAAGGGATTTTTATGGTATGCTCTCTGAAGATGGTGCTGGAATTCTGGAATGATATTTTTATGGATATTAATGGGCTTAGTGTGCCTTATGAAAGGCGAAAAAATGATCAACCTCTTCTTGGGTCCGATGAAGAGACCACGTGACAATGAGAAATACGAGCGTCACTACAGCCGAAAGGGAAACAGCGTAAAACTCCCGCTCCCGTGAGCGTGGACCATTTCAGGAGAATTTCATCTACATGTTTACAAAAACCTCCTGAGTGAGTTTCTCTTTATGTTATTTCCATAAATCCAACCATCGGCTACCAGTTGCTTCTTAAGTGTGTTTCGTGAATCTCTCCATAGACATCCCCCAACTTTTTTTTTGACAGTTCGCACCATCTGTCCGGCAACTTGGAGTTCTATCAAAGTAAACTGAAATGTACAGAAATGTGGGTTTGCGGTTAGTATAACAATGAGTACTTTCACACTACTTTGAACACACCTTGGGGTCACTCCTCATCCGCGGCAAGCAAGTCACTCTATCCAATAAATCCCGTGTACCGCGACGGCAAAAGTGAAGGTTAAAATAACCAATTGATACAGTTCTTTTTAGTGCTGTTAGATTGATCTAGTGGATGAAGAGCGTCCCTCAGTCATTATCGATGCAACATGAAGGTGGCTACTCGTTGCTATGACAACCCCAACTCGGAGTTTTATCAGAGACGTCTTTTGTTGCTGGTACATAACTTGTTTACATGAGCTTTTGAATGCAGTCTTTGGTTCCAATCGGACAAGTCTGTGCCGAATTACTCTGCAATCTTACATTGCACATTCTACCCCAGTATATTTACACCTACACTGTTGTGGAGCCACTTGAACGATTTGGTTATACTTTCCCGAGACCACTGTTCCGACAAATGGGTCTAGCAAAATTTACTCTATTTATGTATTCATATGAAGAAAAATTTAATCTAGGACTGTAGTCAACATAAAACTGTCCTAAAAATGGTAAATTATGTCATTTGTACAGTTGTCATGAATGGTCATGTAACACTTTACGCTGAATTTCGTTCGCCCAGCGACACTCATCCAAAATCATCCGACAAGATTTATAAAATACATTAAAAGTTATATAATAGTTAACTTAATTTTGTCCGAAACATTTTTCAAAATGCGATATGACTAATTGGGGAACTGTACGTCTCAAATAACTGTATTTTTCTTTAAGATTCTTACTTAGCATAAGATTCAGAACCCGTTGGTCTATCAGGGCATTTTCGCTTTCAAGAGACTTCATGATCCGGATCAAATATATCTCTTCTGTTCTTTGTGAGTTCCACATGTTCGATCAATTTATTAAGCTCAAAATATATGGTTGACCATATCCTTACTCACTTAGGAAGTGGAAGCTTGTTTACAGTTTTTAGTCGCGTGCAAGTCTAGTCGCGGGCGACTCTACATCTTACTTTGTTTGACGGTCGGTCGGTCCCCGTTTTTTATTTTTGTAATTACATTGTAACTATTCGGCCGATTCTAACGAAATCTGAAAATCTTATATTGATTGACATTCTCTTTCGAATGATATAATTGAGAAATTCCTCCCAATGTTAGTCCAGTAATTATTTTGTTTTGGCAATAACATCATAACTATTCGGGCCGATTCTAACGAAATTTAAAATCCTAATGTTGTTTTACTTTCTGTTTTGAATGATATAATTGCTAAAGTCCTCCCAAGGTAAGCCCAGGAATTATTCTGCCGATTCTAAAGAAATTTGAAATCATAATGTTGTTTTACATTCTCTTTAAATGATATAAAGCCAAAGTCCGCCTAAGGTTAGCCCGGGAATTATTTTGTTTAGGTAATGAGGTTATAACTATTCGTCCAATTCTAACGAAATTTGAAATCCTAATTTTATTTTGCATTCTCTTTCGAATGATATAATTGACAAGGTCCTTCCAAGGTTAGCCCGGGAATTATTAAAATTTTTGAAGGTCGTGAGGTCATAAATCAAAATAAGTAAGATCACGCGACTTTTTTGTATGCAAACCTAATAGTCGCGTGCGACTCTATATTTCACTAAGGCGGGCGGGTCCCCGTTTTGCTTTTTCTTGTTTTGGTAATAACATTGTAACTATTTTGTCGATTCTAACGAAAATTGAAACCCTTATGTTGTTTGACATTCTCGTTCGAATGGTATAATTGCCAAGGTCATCCCAAGGTTACCCCTGGAATTATTTCGTTTTGGCTCTAACATCATATCTATTTGGCCGATTCTAACAAAATATGAAACACTTATGTTGTTTTACATTCTTTTTCAAATGGTATAATTGTAAAAGTCCCCCCAAGGTTAGCCGATGAATTATTCGGCAATAACTTCATAACTATTCGGACGCTTCTAACAAAATTTGAAACCCTTACGCTTTTGTACATTCTCTTTAGAATTATATAATTTTCAAGGTCATTCCAAGGTTAGTCCGGGAATTATTGAAAGTTTTGAAGGTCGTAAGGTCATAAATCAGAATAAGTGAGAGCACGCGACTTTAGTCAGCATATCTTATTTGATTCAAAGTTGATGGGTATCTGTAAGAGATTCGGATGCTGGCTGATCGCTGGAGGAAGATCGCAGAGAATGATCGACTTTATTTTGAAGAGTAAATGTTGGTGTTACTCCTTAAAATTTTGTTTTCTTTCTGATTTCTATGTGAGTTAGCACTTTCTGGCTAATCTAATATTTGGATGATGAACTTTATTGCTTATTTGGTTCTATATGGATTGCGTCTAACACTAGTGGCTGATAATTACCCATCAGGACATCGATCATCGACTCTCCTGGATTATGTGTTAGGATTTAAACGTTTCCTCTCCCATTTCTCATCATCTTTTAGAACCTATGTATTATATAACCATATATGTTTTATTGAACCTTTGTATTTACGAGATAAAACTCTAACACTTACGGAAAATAGTAATAAAGTATTATCTCTTAGAATCCATTAGTTATGTCAACAAAAGGAAGAAAGGCGAAGTCCTCCATACGTATTTATGCTTAAAATGTGTTTTTAAATTACAAACATTTAATTCCTTTTTGTAAAATCGACTTGCAAAGGTTTAAACCTAATTAGAAAAAGTATTATCATAAATTTGGTAAATTCGCGAATGGAAATTCAAATATATCGTGAATTAATATTCCAAGGCTTATCACGATGTAAATATTTCCATTATCCGATAGTTTGTCCTCTTTGTAGCGACAAAATTTCTTTTGTTTTGTGTTCTGTCAGAGAATGGAAATTATTTCAGTACATTAACGAGAAAACGGCATAATTAAAAACAAGTTGGCGACAAAATCAAATGGCTTTTCCTGAACATTTTTGGTTACTCTTTAATTGAGTTCGAAGTTTATTTGTTGGAAAATGAAGATGTTAATTTCCCTATTAACACCAGTATGAAATTACAAAAATTTAGAGTCAATAAGGCCATTAGAGCCATTAAGGACAAACCAACGTTTCTTGATGTGATTTGTCGATAATCTATCTCGACATCTTTTCTCGACTTGATTTTACGATTAAAATGGGTTAATAAAACCATTTAAGGCCAAAGTCGTTTAAGTATCCGAAGAATTTAACGATAATTAAGAATTGTGTATTTAACTAAAAATGTATTTAATCTTTTTTGCCACTATGCCCCTATGTACTAACATTTGACAGTAATGATTTTCTACACTGAAAAATCAATGTGTAAGTAAACTTTACTTATGCAAATCTGGATTTCACAGCACAAAAAATTTATTCGTGCCATTAGTAATCACTAAAGAAAATGAAAAATGATTTCGAGCACTTTTGTCTTTATTTTCAAAAATCTCTTCTGTAAATAAGAACAAAGTCATTTTGATGGCCTATCTGACTTGAAACCGGCTGAGCGTGACGAAAGAAATTTAAGTAAATATTTAATAAAAAAAACAAAGCCAAAGAATATTTACTTGATGTTACTTAGTCCCGCCCATCCAGCTTCAAGTCAGATGAGCAAATCCCTCCTCTTACATATAAGCCCTTCCAAATGCCTTTGTACTAAATCCCTAAAGAGGTCTTTGATAATAAAGACGAAAGCGCTCTGAAATATTTTACATGTTCTTTAGTGTGGTTTTGTGTCATACTACACACACACACACACATACACGCATGTATATATATATATATATATATATATATATATATATATATATACATATATATATATATATATATATATATATATATATATATATATATATATATATATATATATATATATATATATATATATATATATATATATATAGTGCCAGTGAAAAGTATCCGATCACCCTCAAAATTTGTATTATTTTCAATGATATTCACAGACACATAATTCATTTTCTATTTGCTCTAGCGCCATACCGTAGCTTTCATATAGCGCTCTGATATAACAGCTTTCCAATGCAATCGTAAGTTAGTATTGTGGTAGCATTTGTTGCATATGGGCGTGCGTCAAATTTGTCCGATTTCATGTTTTTGCCATTTCGTTATTATTTTGTGATTTTTTTTTATTTACAGAAAGTGGTCTAAATAAAATTTATTTCTAATTTGTGCAAGAAACAACTCGAGAGTGATTGTCGATGTGCTATTGTTGCTCTTCATAAATGTGGGAAATATCAGAGACAGATATCTAATAAATTAAACATAGCCCAAAGTACTGTTGATTTATGGGTTTCGCGCGCTACAAACAATGTTAGGCTATCTACGCCAGTACCTAAAAAAACGATCTGGCAGACTGAGAAATACAAATTTGCAAACAGATATGCTTATGAAACGCTAGTAGTGAATAATATAACAATAAATGCGAAAGAACTAAAATTTAACCTGAATTATTTAGTATCTGATGTTTCTGAACGAACTATCCAGGAGCGACTACAAAAAGAACTCGGATTACCATCTCGTCATGCTGCAAAGAAACCATTCATTAATGAAAAAATGCGTAACAAACGTGTTGCATTTTGTAAAAAATACATTCATTGGACTTCTGAGGAGTGGAAAATAGTTATATTCAGTGATGAGTCAACATTTTTAACATTCAGAATGTGTCCTAAAAAGGTTCGTCGGCCCATTGGCTCAAATAGAAAGGACCTTAAATACATCCAAAAGACAATGAAACACCCTACAAGTGTGATGATTTAGGGTTGTTTCAGTTTCCAAGGGAGAGGAAGCATATATTTCCTTTCTAAGAAGACAACTATGAATGGCACACGGTATTTAGCAATTTTACAGGAGAAACCTGCAGTGGTAATGACAATCCATGACACAGAAACATTCATGCATGATGAGGCACCTTTTTACAAGGCTAAAATTGTGACAAAATGGCTTACTGACAATAAATTTAATATTTGGGATTATCCTGGTAATAGCCTAGATCGCAATCCCCCTAGAAAATTTATGGCTAATAATAAAAAATAAGGTCGAACTTCGTCAAAATTGATCAAATCCATGCCGAAGCATCTACAACAAGTCATCAAATCCAAAGGAAAGATGAAAAAATACTAATATAAGGTTAGTCAATATTAAACATGTGTTTTTATATTACAAATATTAATTTCGAGGGTGATCGGATACTTTTCGCGGGCACTATATATATATATATATATATATAATTTTTATTATATGTTGTTGTTTTTTCGATCTCTTGCAAGTTATGGGCTTGATATAAACGAATAACCAATTGGCCTCGATTTTTCTCACAGTTTTGGTCAACTAAGTGAACAAACCTATCTGCTTGCTATCAAAGCATTAATAGCTTAATATTTTCTATGATTTATTACTACTCTATTGTTATTATTATTATTATTATTATCATATTTAATTATTCGTGTCCTGATTCTCAGGTAACATACATTCTTAGCCAAAATTACGGGGCAGATATGAAAACGTGAAGAATATGATTGAAACTCATTTATTTCATACTTGACATTATACAAATAAACAATTTTGCGTAATTCTAACAATAATTAATATTTAATGTGTTTTTTTTTTGCTTTTATAACCACTTTTATGCGTTTTTGCTTACTTGAGACTAAGTTGGCACAGGTGGTTGGCTCAATTTTCTACCACTCTTCATGAATGTTGGCTGCTAATTCACTTTTTGGAGAAAATTTATGCACCCTCACTCTTGTGCCCAAGAGTGACCACAAATATTGAATCGTGTTGAGGTCTGGAGATTGAGGGGGCCATTTCATCAACGTCACCCCTTTCTTTTCAAACCAACCATTTGAAACTGTAGATGTGTGGCATGGAGCATCGACTTGTTGGAAGATTACACCATCTGGTATGTCATCATTGAAAATTTTACCTAAGGAATGTTGATAAACCTGGTATAAAATGTTTGTGTAAGTGATGGAGTTCATTCTGCCCTCACAAGTGAACAACAATCCTGGACCTGAAGACGGCATGCAGCCCCAAACCATTACACTGCTACATCCAGTGCTTCCACAACTCTTGGACGAACATAAACAGCATCCAGAGGTTCCAAGGATCTGACCCGTAAGGGGCGCGGCGATTTGCCTTCTTGGTCTCCGTGCTAACGGGACTCAGCGCCCCGTCCAGGCTCAGCTTATCCTCTTCTCCTTCTTTCAGACAGCCTGTATTTCTCCCCTATAACTTCTCCCACAACTTTCTCTGGTCGGCCTCTATCTTCACAGGGTAGATGCTGACCTTCTTCTGAACCAACTATCCCAGATCGGGACTGAGGGGGTGGGGGACAATGTTCCCTAACCCCTGAGCTTCGGTTTGGGATGGTGGGTTTTTAACAACCTGCTTCATCTCCATTCATACCTTCCTCACATCCCCTTTCCTTCTCACTTCACACCCCCGTAAGAGGCGCGGCGATTTGCCATCCTGGCCGCCGTGCTGACGGGATCCAGCGCTCCGTCCGGCCCCAGCTTAGCCTCTCTTCCTTCCTTCAGATAGCCCGATTTCTCCCCTACCTTGTCGCTTTTCATACAACCTCTCCCACAACTTTCTCTGGTCAGCCTCTAATTTCAAAGGGTAGAATGCTGACCTTCTTCTCAAGCCAACCACCCCGGATCGGGGCTGAGGGGGGAGGGGACATTGTCCCCTAACCCCTGAGCTCCGGTTCGGGATGGGGGTTTTTTAACAACCTGCTTCATCCCCACCCATACCTTCCTCACATCCCTTTTCCTCTCCTCTTCACAACCTATATTTTTTACGCCGTGTCCAAGGTGGAGCCGCCATGCCGATGGACTGCCAGGCCACCAGGCGGGAGGGGTGGTCCCGAATGGCGGCGCCTGGCTCTGCCGGGCTTGTAAGCACCTCTCGCAGTGCGGGCTACTGCGAGGGGTGATGAGCTATTGCGTCCCGTGGCAAAAATAGGGTCACCATGCCCATAGATGAACAACAAAAAAAAAAACCCAAACCCCTTTAACTCCCCCTTGCTCATCGACGGAGCCGCCCTTGGGCAGCTCCACCGAAAAAATGGAGGTCCCCCCCCTGTGCTTGCACAGGGGACCCTCCATATTTCTCTAACCGGAGAGGAGGCTTACTCCTCTCCTTCGCCTACGGGTGCAGGGGACTCCCCCTCACCCCCTTCTCTGGAGGTGCTTTCGGGCACCTCCCTTTTCCCAGCGGCAGTCCCATCTTTTCTTTTCAAGGGGACTGCCAAGAAAGCCAGCATGCAGCCCTTAGCCAGCCGCTTCCCATCAAAGCGGCTCGGTAGGGCAAACCCCCTTAGGGGGGAGAGGGAAGCCAGGCCCCTTCGGTCGCTTCCCTCAAAAGACCTGCTGGCAAGAATTTTAAACCTTGCCGGGGTCAAGGCCTGTGCCTCCCCATACAAGACTGGCGACACTGCCAAGGGGACCTGCGATGTCCTGGGAGGGGATGGCCAATTGGAGGCCCCTCCTGTGATAGACATGGTCCTTGAGGAGACCCAGCCCCAGACGGTAGGGCCTTCCATGGGGGGGAATTCGGGCTCGGCGCCAAGCACCGAACCCGAATCCGCCCCTATGCAAGGTCATCCTCAAATGGCTGAGGGCTCCGAGGCAGTAGAAGGAGGGGAGGGATCTCCTCCGACAGGTGCCCCTACGACAACCAGGACCTTCTCCATTTCGGAGAGGGACCTGGCTGAGGCTGGTCCATCTGGCCTGGGGACTTCTGCCGGCGGAGGTGAAAAGCGGGTTCATTCCCCGCCCTCCTCTCCGAAAAAGAAAAAGACTAAAAAGACCAAAAAGACTCGGGGCTCCTCTCCATCCGCGGGGGCTGCGGGGACGGATGGGTCATCTGCCACTCTGGCAAGCGACCAAGCCAAGATCGGCACATCCACTCCCTCTGCCCCCCCGGTTGCGGAGCCCCTGACAAAGAAGACTACTACCAAGAGTGCACAGGGCGGAGCCTCGATGACATCGGGGCCCCTGATTCAGAGGTTACCTGGCGTTTTCGAGCCCGCTGGCTTCAAACGCTTCCTCGTTATTCGCTCCACTGATGGCACCATGTTGTCCAAGGGCAACATGATCCATCAGCGGAGAGGATTAGCTAGTGCAATTGGTAGAGAGCCGAAGGTAACCCGTTTCTCGGACGGGAGCCTTCTGGCGAATGCGGCGAATCCCGCCGAGGCGGCCAGGATTAGTGCTCTTCGGACACTTCATGGCACCCCGGTGAGTGTGACGCCGCACTCTACCATGAACTTTGTGAAAGGAGTAGTTTATGCGAGGGAACTCGTTGACTACTCCATTGAAGACATCACCTTAGAGCTGGCCGACCATGGGGCGGTCAAGGTCGAACGTGTGATGAGAAAACAGGGAGGGGCCTCGAGACCCACCCCTACACTCTTCGTCACGTTCGACTGTGACAAGCTCCCTGAGTCGGTGCGTGCCGGTTGGTACCGCTACCGCGTGAAGGCATTCGTGCCACTGCCGCGGCGGTGCTATTACTGTCACCGCTTCGGCCATACGAATCGCTCATGTAGACGTGCAAAGTCGGGGTCACCCGAAGTCTGTGTAAATTGCTCCAAGGTCGCACACGATAAGTCCAAATCGTGTGTGGCCAAGTGTGTCAATTGCGGAGAGCCGCACCCTGCTTCTTCGAAGCAATGTGGTGCATATCTCCTTGAGAAAGAAATCCTGGCCGTTCAGGCCCAGGATCGACTCTCATTCCGCGAGGCAAAGGACTTGGTCCTGGCGCGCCCGGCTCTGCCTGGGACGTCATATGCCTCAATAGTTAGGAAGGCACCCTCTGCTCCCGGCCCATCCAGGCCAACGAGCACGGTTGTTTCCGCACCCATTCGGAGCCCTTCTGCGGGCTCTACCCAACCCGGGCGCTCCCCTGGTAAAGCTGGCGGCAAAAAGGGCTCATACCCTGCCCCGGCTAAAACCAGGGCTCCCCCCTCTTCCCCCAGCGTGACCGTTTCCCGTAAGGCGAAACGGCCACGCGCCTCCACCGAGTCGTTAGACTCACAGGAGGCAACACCCCTGAAGATGGTCGCTAGGCCATCTTCCGGGGTTCCTAAAGCTGTCCCCCGAAAGGAGGACAGCAACAAAGGAGCTTCGGCTCCTTCGCCCACGTCCCGAGGTGGAGCGAGTGGCTCGGAGACGGTGGTTCCTCGAAAAGAGGGCCCCCCGCCTCCGAAGCCGCAACGCCCGCCTAAGGTTTCGAGGCGGAGGGAGGAAAAGACTCGCATGGCGAGCCCAACCTCCCCCAATAAGTCCTCGAAGGCGACAGCACCTTCAGCGCTTTGTCCGGCCAACAGCGCCCGGGGTTCTGCCCCCGGGAAGCGTACGGCCATTCCCGTGAGGGTCTTCAATTCGAGGAGGGCCCCCGCGTCTCCTCCGAGCTAGGCCTGGAGGGCATATTCCTTCAATGGAATTGCCGTGGACTCCGGGCCAACTGGGAGGAGCTGCGGAGGCTCGTCTCGTCCCGTTCCCCGTTAGCTATTTTTTTGCAGGAGACCATACTAGGTGCGTGCCCCCTCCCTGCCCTCCCGGGGTATAAGGGTCTTGCGACCCCACCACCTCGGGATGGCCGGGCTGGGGGATGCGCGGTTTACACCCGGCATGATGTCTCCGTTCTTCCTTTCTCTTTAGATACCTCCTTTCAGGCAGTGGCTGTGCAGCTGCACCTGGATAGGAGGTATACTATCATTTCTGCGTACATTCCACCGTCAGCTGACTTCGACGCGGGGGACTTCCGCCGCGTCGTTGCACGGTTGCCGAGGCCCTATCTCTTGCTTGGAGATCTGAACGGCAGGCATCCTCTCTGGGGAGATTACTCCATAAATCCCAGGGGACAAGTCCTTGCCGATCTGATCGAAGAGCTTGAGATGGGTGTCCTAAACGTGGATGAGTTTACGCATCACTGTCCGAGAACCGCTTCATTTTCTTGCCTTGACCTATCTTTGTGCTCTTCGGATGCACAGCCTGATTTCGATTGGGGGGTGGTCGATGACCTCCATGGTAGTGATCACTTTCCCATTCAAATATCATTTTCAGGCCAACTGCCGCCTGAGAGACCACCTCGGTGGTGCTTGGCGCGGGCGCGGTGGCCTGCATTTCAGGAAATGACTGAATTCTCTATCTCAGTCGAGGAGTTTAGGTCGGTAGATGATGCCGTTGAGTTCTTCTCCGGCAACCTCATCGCCGTGGGCCTGACTACTATTCCTAGGACGTCTGGCCGTTTTGCACGCCGACCACTCCCATGGTGGTCGGCCGAGTGTGAGACGGCCCTCAAACAGAAGCGTTATGCCTACATGCGCTATAAGCGCCGCCCGAACGATTTTACTGTCGCTGAATTTCGTCGGGCTAGGGCTAGGTTCCGGTATATTTCGAAGCACGCCCGCCGCTCTTCTTGGCGGGCATACGTGTCTTCACTTAACGGGAAGACCCCTTTAGCTGAGGTGTGGAAGCGAGTCAAAAGGATTCGGGGCAAGTTCTCGCAGGACCCCCCTCCCGTTCTCCAGGAGAATGGGACCGCAATCTCGGACCCCGCGTCCGTGGCGGAATCCTTAGCGACCGCTTTTTCCGCATTCTCTAGCCGTGATGCTGCTCCGCCAGCATTCAATGCACGTCGTGATGTCGCGGAAGGCCGCCGGCTGGACTTTACCTCCAGAGGCGGAGAACCCTTCAACGACAAGTTTACTGTGAGTGAGTTGCGCTCCGCTCTCGCTTCGTGCGCGGACACCGCCCATGGTCCGGACGATGTCCCGTACGCCATGCTTCGACACCTGGGTGAGCGAGGCATGGCCTTTCTGTTAGATTTGTTCAACAGGATCTGGGTGGAAGGTCTTCTCCCAGACTCCTGGCGAATCGCTACTGTGCTCGCCTTTCGCAAGCCGGGGAGAGATCACTCTACTCCGACCGGTTTCCGCCCAATCTCTCTAACCTCTTGCGTGTGCAAGTTGATGGAGAAATTGGTAAATGTTAGATTAGCCTATTTCCTGGACAGCGGAGGCCATCTGTCTTCTGCACAGTGCGGCTTCCGTAAGTTCCACTCCACGTCGGATGCTCTGCTCCGACTGGAAAATGCCGTCTGCGAGGCTTTCCTTCATAGACAGCACTACGCCACGGTGTTTTTTGATCTGGAGAAGGCCTATGATACCGCATGGCGATACGGTATCATGGAGACTCTCCACACGATGGGGGCGAGGGGACGCCTCCCAATGTTTATATCTGAATTTTTGCGAGATCGTCGATTCCGCGTACGGGTGGGGGGAGCCCTCTCCAGCCCAAAGGAGCAGGAAGAGGGTGTCCCGCAGGGAAGTGTCCTCAGTGTCACACTCTTTGCCCTGAGCATCAACGGCATCACCTCGGTGCTGCCGGAAGATGTTCTCGCTACGCTCTACGTGGACGACCTTTCGATCTCTTTTGGCGCGGCCCAGATGCCAACTCTGGAGCGCCGACTCCAACAGGCATTGAACCGCGTCTCTCGCTATGCCGAAGCGCACAGGTTTCGGTTTTCTTTGGCCAAGACTAAGGTGGTGCACTTCTGCCGCCACCCACGGCTTCACCCCGACCCAGATTTGTTTCTTAATGGGGTGCGCCTGGATGTGGTTGAGTCGCACCGTTTCCTTGGTCTTGTATTCGACCGACGCCTCACCTGGGAGGCTCACATTCGCAGCCTTAGGGTCTCTTGTACCCGCGCCATGGACATTCTCCGTTCCGTGACGTTCAGCGCTTGGGGCGCTGATAGGGCTACCGCCTTACTTTTTTATCGATCCTTTGTTCGCTCGAAGCTCGACTACGGATGCGAGTTTTATGCATCCGCAGCCGAGCGTTTATTGCGGAAGGTGGATTCGATCCACCACACCGGCCTTCGCCTTGCGACCGGTGCCTTCCGCACTTCCCCCATTGAGAGCCTGTTGGTCGATGCTGGGGAGATGCCACTCGCTCTGCGCCGCGTGCAGTGCATCACTCGCCTGTACGCGCGAGCCCGGCGCCTCCCTCAGTCGCCAACAGCTCTCACTGCATCCGCAGCTGATCTCGATGGTGCCTATGCCGCCGAGAGACGCCAGTCATACCCTAAGCCCTTTGGGTTTAGGGCCAGGAAACTCCTTCGAGAGGTAGATATAGCTCTCGGGCCGGTGGCGCCCCTGGTTCTGCCCAGGACGCCACCCTGGAGGGTACCACATTTGGCTATTTGTCGCCACGCCTCTGCTCCCAAAGCTTGTACTGCGCCGGGAGTATTGCGTTCGACCTTTTTGGAGCACACATCGTGTCACGCTGGTACCGTGCCAGTGTATACGGATGGCTCCAAGTCCCAAGAGGGGGTCGGCTTCCACGCCGTATCCCCTCTGTTTGAAGTCAGCGGGGCTCTACCAGGCGCTGCGTCTGTCTTCACGGCCGAGCTGGTGGCAATACACCACTCTGTACGGGAGATTACGCGACGTGCCCGGTTCGGAGACCGGATTGTGATTTATAGCGACTCACAAAGCGCCCTGAGTGCTCTCGGGGCATTGGAATCTCCGCATCCCCTGGTTCGCGAAATCCGTGACGCCACGGTTTTGGCGAGCCGGGCAGATGTCGAGATTATCTTCTGCTGGGTTCCTGGACATGTAGGAATTGCGGGGAATGAGCGCGCCGATGAGGGCGCCAAAGAGTCCGCGAGGACTCTGCGACCGGACCAGCGTTTCGCTCTTCCTCACACTGACTACATGGCAGGAATACGGGCAGCTCTTCGGACTGCTTGGCAAAGAAGATGGGAGACGGTTGAGGGGAACTTAAAGTTGCGTGCCATTGCGCCGCGACTGTTCCCATGGACCTATCCCCCAATGCCGCGGCGGCTTCAGGTTGCTTTCTGTCGTCTTCGAATCGGACACACTCGTGTGACGCATCGTTACTTGGTGGAGCGCTCGCATGTGCCCTATTGCAACGACTGCGTCGTCCCCCAGACTGTTGGGCATATTCTTGTCGAATGTACCAGTCTGGGTGATCTTCGCGCACGATACCTGTCTCGGTACCGGGATGGGCGGGGTCGCTACCGCCTGTCCCTTGTACTCGGGACGAGTGCGTGCACCATGACTGGTGGACTTATTGACTTTTTGGGGGAGGCCGGCCTTCTCCCCTTTATTTAAGGTTCCTTTTTTTGTTATTGTTTTGTTTTAGGTTGCACTCTCCTGCACCGGGGTGAGGGGGACCTCCCCCCGCTGCCGGAGATTGCTTCGATTGTTAAGTTTTTCCAATTTATATTGATTGTTAAGTTTTCATATTTTAACTTTAAAGTAGCCTTAATTCTAGGCTGTCGTGTTTTTCGGCGACTTATGCCCAAGTGGGTAGTTGCCAGATGGGCTCTATAAAAAAAAAAAAAAAAAATCTCACTTCACACTCTATCCTTTTTACGCCGTGCCTAAAGTGGAGCCGCCATGTGGAAAGGGTGGCCTTAAATGGCGGCACCTGGCTCTGCCAGCCTCGTACGCACCCCTTGCAGAGTGGACCACTGCGAGGGGTAATTAGCGTCTGCATCCCGTAAAAAAATAGGGTCACCATGCCCAATGATGACAAAAGCAAAAATCTTCCCTCAATTTACCCTCGTCCACCGTCGGAGCTGCCATCGGGCAGCTCCACTGAAAAAAATGGAGGTCCCGGCCCTCTGTGCTTTCACAGGGAAACCTCCAAATTCTTTGACCGGAGAGGAGGCTTACTCCTCTCCTTTACCTACGGGTATAGGGGACTCTTCCTCAATCTCTTGACTGGAGGTGCCCATAACCGACTGCTTCCCATTGAAGCGGCTCGGTAGGGCAAAGCTTCTTAGGGGAGAAAGTGAAGACAGGGCCCATTGGCCGCTTTCCTCCAAATACCTGCTGGCTCGCATACTAACCTTAGCAGGGATCAAGGCATGTGCCTCCCAATACTCGACTCGTGACACCGCTGCCAACGGGACCTGTGATGTCCTGGGATGGGGGGGAGGGGGAGTGGGCACATGGAGGCCCCCATCGAGAAAAACATGGTCCTTAAGGCAACCCAGCTTCGGCTCGGCGCCAAGCACCGAACCCGAGTCCGCCCCTATGCAAGGTCCTCCTCAAACGGCTCGAGTCTCCAAAGCAATACAAGGAGGAGGAGGATATCCTCCTCCCGCCGGTGCTCCGGCGACCAAGAGGGCTAGCTTCATCTCGGAGAAGGACCTTGCTGATGCGGGTCCATCTGGCCTGGGGGCTCCTGCCGTTGGAGGGAAAAAGCGGGTTCATTCCCCGCCCTCCTCTCCCAAGAAGAGTGTGATGCCGCACTCTACAATGAACTTCGAGAAAGGAGTAGTTTATGCGTAGGAACTCGTGGACTACTCCATAGACGACATGACCTTAGAGCTGGCCGACCATGGGGTGGTCAAGGTCGAACGTGTGATGAGAAAACATGAAGGGGCCTCGAGATCCACCCCTACATCTTCATCACGTTCGACTGTGACAAGCTCCCCGAGTATGTGCGTGCCGGTTGGTATCGCTAACGCGTGAAGGCGTTCGTGTCACTACCACGGAGGTGCTAATACTGTCACCGCTTCGGCCATACTAATCGCTCCTGTAGACGGGCAAAGTCGGAGTTACCCAAGGTATGTGTAAGTTTTTCCAAGGTCGCACACGATAAGTCCAAATCGTGTGTGGCCAAGTGTGTCAATTGCGGAGAGCCGCACCCCGCCTCTTCGAAACAATGTGGTGCGTATCTCCTTGAGAAAGAAATCCTGGCCGTCTCATTTTGCGAGGCTAAGTCCTGGCGCGCCCGGCGCTGCCCGGGACGTCCTATGCCTCAATCTTGAAAAAGACACTCTCTGCTCCTGGCCCCTCCAGACCTACGAGTACGGTCGTTTTCGCGCCCATTCGGAACCCTTCTTAGGGTTCCACACACACCCCGGGCGCTTCCCTGGTAAAGCTGGCGGCAAAAAGGGTCCACACCCATCCCCGGCTAAAACCAGCCCCCCCCCCCTTCCCCCAGCGTGACCGTTTCCCGCCACGCGCCTTTACCGAGTCGTTAGACTCACAGGAGGCAACACCCCTGAAGTTTGTCTCCAGGCCATCTTCTTGGGTTCCTAAAGCTGCCTCCCGAAATGAAGACAGCGCTAAAAGAGCTTTGGCTCCTTCGCCCACGCGAGTGTTTGGCTGTGTGGCTCTGAGACGGTGGATCCTCGAGAAGAGGGCTCCCCGCCTCCGAAGCCGACTCACCCGCCTAAGGTTTCTAGGCGGTGGGAGGAAAAGACTCGCATGGTGAGCCCAACCTCCCCCAATAAGTCATCGAAGGCGTCAGCGCTTTCAGCGCATTTTCCCGCCAACAGCGCCCGGAGTTCTGCCTCCTGGAAGCTTATGGTCATTCCCGTGAGGGCCTTCTCTTCGAATAGGGCCCACGCGTCTCCTCCGAGCTAGGCCTGGAGGACATATTCTTTTAATGGAATTGCCGCTGGCTCCGGGTCAACTGGGCGAAGTTGCGGAGGCTCGTCTCCTTCCGTTCCTCATTAGCTATCTTTTTGCAGGAGACCATGTTCGGCGCATGCCCCCTGCCCATCCTCCCAGGGTATAAGATTTTTTGCGACTTAACCGCTACGGAATGAGGGCCGGGCGGGAAGATGTGCAATTTATGCCCGGCATGATGTCTCCGTTCTTCTCTTTGCTTTAGATACCTCCTCTTTTCAGGCAGTAGCTGGGCAGCTGCACCTTGATAAGAGGTATACTGTTATTTCCGCCTACATTTCACCGTCAGCTGACTTCGACGACTGAGACTTCCGCCAAGTCGTGGCCCGGTTTTCGAGGCCCTTTCTCTTGCTCGGAGGTCTAAATGGTAGACACACCCTCTGGGAAGACTACTCTATTAATCCCCGGGGTCAAGTCCTTGCCGACCTGATCGATGAGCTTGAGATGGGTGTCCTAAATGTGGATGAGTTTACGCATCACTGCCCAAGAACCGCTTCATTTTCCTGCCTCGATCTATCTCTGTGCTCTCCGGATGCACAGCCTGATTATGATTAGGGGGTGGTCAATGACCTCCATGGTAGTGATCACTTTCCCATTTAAATATCATTTCTGGGCCGCTACTGCCCGAGAACTCGCCCGGGTGGTGCTTGGTGGGGGCGCAGTGATCTGCCTTTCAGGAAATGACTGAATTCTCTATCTCAGTCAAGGAGCTTAGATCGGTTGAGTTCTTCTTCGGCAACCTCATCACCGCGGGCCTAACTACTATTCCTAGAAGGTCTGGCCGTTTTGCACGCCGACGACTCCCGTGGTGGTCAGCCAAGTGTGAGATGGCCCTCAAGAAGGAGCGTTATGCCTAGATACGCTATAAGCGCCGTCCGAACTATTTCACTGTCGATGAATTTCGTCGTGCTAGCGCTAAGTTCCGGTATATTTCGAAGCACGCCCGCCGCTCTTCTTGGTGGGCATACGTGTCTTCACGCAACGGGAAGTCCACTCTAACAGAGGTGTGGAAGCGAGTCAAAAGGATTCGGTGCAAGTTCTCGCAGGACCCCCCTCTCGTTCTCCAGGAGAATGGGACCGCAATCTCGGACCCTGCGTCCGTGCCTTAATCCTTTGTGACTGCTTTCTCCGCATTCTCTAGCCGTGATGCTGCTATGCCAGCATTCAATGCACGTCGTGATTTCGTGGAAGGCCGCCGGCTAAAATTTACCTCCAGAGGCCGAGAACCCTTCAACTACAGATTCACTTTAAGTTAGTTGCTTTCCGCTCTTGCTTCGTGCGCGGACACCGCCCATGGTCCGGACCATGTTCTGTACGCCATGCTTTAAAACTAGGGTGAGCGAAGCATGACCTTTCTGTTAGATTTGTTCAACAGGATCTAGGTGGAGGGTCTTCTCCCGGATTCCTGGCGAATCGCTACTGTGCTCGCTTTCGCAAACCGAGGAGAGATCACTCTACTCCGGCTGGTTTCCGCTCAATCTCTCTAACCTCTTGCATGTAAAAGTTGATGGAGATATTGGTAGATATTAGATTAGCCTTTTTCTAGATGGCGAAGGACATCTGTCTTCTGCACAGTGCGGCTTCCGCAAGTTCCACTCCACGTCAGATGCTCTGCTTCGACTGGAAAATGCTCTCTGTGAGGCATTCCTTCGTAGACAGCACCACGATACGGTGTTTTTCGATCTGGAGAAGGCCTATGATACCGCATGGCGATACGGTATCATGGAGACTCTCTACACGATGGGGACGGGGAGGGGGGGACGCCTACCATCTTTATATCCTAATTTTTACAGGATCGTCGATTCCGCGTTCTCTCTGGCCCAATGGAGCAGGAAGAGTGTGTCCCGCAGGTAAGTGTCCTCAGTGTCACACACTTTGCTGTGAACATCAAAGGCATCACCTCGGTGATGGTGGAAGATCTTCTCACTACGCTCTACGTGGAAGACCTTTCGATCACTTTCGGCGCGGCCCAAATGTCAATTCAGGAGCGTCGACTCCAACAAGCATTGAACCGCGTCTCTCCCTATGCCGAAACGCACAGTTTTCTTTTTTCCTTGGCCAAGACTAAAGTGGTGCACTTTGTTGCCATCCACGGCTCCACCCTGAACAAGACTTGGTTCACAATGGGGTACGCCTGGAATGGTTGCATCACACCGTTTCCTTGGTCTAGTATATAACCGACGCCTCACCTGGGAGGCTCATATTCCCAGACTTAGGGTCTATTGTACCCGCACCATGGATATTCTTCGTTCCGTGACGTTCAGTGCTTGGGGCGCTGATTGGGCTACTGCCTTACTTTTTTATCGATCCTTTGTGTGTTCGAAGCTCGACTACGGATGTGAGTTTTATGGATCTGCAGCTGAGCGTGTATTTCGGAAGGTGGACTCGATCCACCACACCGTCCTTCGCCTTGCGACCGGTGCCTTCCGCACTTCCCCCATAGAGAGCCTACTTGTCGATGATGGGGAGATGCCACTCAATCTCGGCCGTTCATAATGCATTATTCGCCTTTACGCGCGAGCCCGGAGCCTCCTTCAGTCGCAAACAGCTCTCACTGCATCCGCAGCTGATTTCGAAGGTGCCTATGCCGCCAAAAGACGCCAGTCATACCCAAAGCCCTTCGGTTTTAGGGCTAGGAAACTCCTTCAAGAGCTAGCTCTCGGGTCAGTGGCGCCCCTGGTTCTGCCCAGGACGCCACTGGAGGGTACCACCTTTGGTTATTTGTCGCCACGCCTCTACTCTCAAAGCTTCTACATCGCCGAGAGTATTGCATTCGGCCTTTTTAGAGCACACTTCGTGTCACGCTAGAACAGTACCAGTGTATACGGATGGCACCAAGTCGCAAGAGGGGGTCGGTTTCCACGCCGTATCCCCTCTGTTTAAAGTCAGTGAGGTTCTGCGTCTCTTCACGACCGAGCTGGTGGCAATACACCACTCGGTACGGGAGATTACGCGACGTGCCCGATTCGGAGACCGGATTGTGATTTATAGCCACTCACACACCGCCCTGAGTGCTCTCGGGGCATTTCAATCTCCGCATCCCCTGGTTAGCGATATCCTTGACGCCACAGTTTTGGCAAGCCCGGTGGATGTCGAGATTATCTTCTGCTGGGTTCCTGGATACGTAGGAATTGCGGGGAATAAGTGCGCCGATGAGGACGCCAAAGAGTCCGCGAGGACTCGTCGACCGGACCAATGTTTCGCTCTTCCTCATACCGATTACATGGCAGGAATACGGGCAGCTTTCCTGTCTGCTTGGTAAAGACGATAGGAGACAGTCGAAGGGAACTTGAAGTTGCGTCCCATTGCGCCGAGACTGTTCCCTTGGACCTATCCCTCAATGCCACGAAGGCTTCAGGTTGCTTTATGTCGTCTCCGAATTCGACACACTCGTGGATCGCACCGCCATTTGATGGAGCGCTCGCCAGTACCCTACTGTGAAGACTGCATTGTCTTCCAGCTGTTCGCCACATTCTTGTTGAATGTCCCAGTCTGGGCGATTTCCGCGCACGTTACCTGTCCCGGACCGGGATGGGTGGGGCCGCTACCGCCTGTCCTTTGTACTCGGGACGAGTTCGTGCACATTGACTGGTGGACTTATAGACTTTTGGGTGAAGGCCCGCTTTCTCCCCATTTAACTAGTTGTTTTTTTGTTATTTTAGTAGGTCGCACGTTCCTGCGCCGTGGGGAGGTGGACCTTCCTTCCCCCGAGGCCGGACTTTCTTCCTGCTTGATGCCTTTTTCCTTTTTTTTATTTTTATGGTTGTTTTTTTGTGTTTTTGCATCCTATTTTAAAGTAGCCTAGTACTAGGCAGTGTTGAATACGGCGACTAATGCCCAGGTAGGCAGTCGCCAGATGAGCTCTTAAAATTTTGAAAATAATCTAAGGATCTAAAGAAAAATACAAATTTTACCCATCATTTTTCGTAACCAATAAAATGTGAAGAAACGCAATAAATTGGTGGAAACTAACAAATGTGGAGAACTAAACTCAAAGTTGCTTTCATCAGACCAAACAACTCTAGCCCAACATCATCAATCCAACCTTCATGCTCTTTTGCCCCTGACAATCGCTTCTTCTTGTCCAGCTGAGACAGCCACGGTTTCTTTCTAGACTTACATCCTTTGAGCCCAGTTTCTAATAAGCATCTTCTCACTGTGCGTCTTGATATCTCTTTATTTGTTGCTGCCCGAAACTCAGTAGCTACATCAGGAGAGGTTTTCGTCTTATCGGCCAGAGATGTCCTTTTCAGCAACTTCTCTTCCCTCGGAGTTGTATACCTTTTGCGACCTTGACCAACACGATTTTTGAAAGAATTGATCTCATTGTACCTTTTAATCGGTGTTTGGACACCGTTTCTCGAACATTTCAATCTTCTTGCAATTTTGACTTGGGATAATCTCTCTCTGGACATTGCAATGCATTGGGCTCTTTGAGCTTCAGGAATCTGTTTCTTCGGAGACATTTTTAACCAAACTACCACTTGTAAGTTAACAATAAGATAATCACTGAATCAATAGGAATAAACGTTAGTATCACACATTGAATGGCAGAAAGTTGCCCCAACCACTCATGCACAAAATGCAAAAACGCATGAAATCGTTTATAAAAGCTAAAGGATGACACATCAAATATAAAATAAATGAGTTTCAATCATATTCTTCACTTTTTCATACCTGCCCAATAATTTTGCCCAAGTCTGTATTTCCCTTGACCCCTTTCCCCTTACTTTTTTGTTAGACATCGATACATTTTGTGGTTTATTTGCTATTAACATTTATCGGGGATATTTATTTATTTATTTCGCTTCATTTTTATATTTGTTCCCATGTTTCATTTGTTTCATGTATCTCCCTTTTTCCTTTGCTTTCTCTTTGTTTCCTCATCCTATGGGAAAATATTCGTCTGGTCAATTAATAATAATTATTGAAATAAAAAAAACAAAAAAAACCGCCGCAATCCAGCGAAGGCGCCCTTTCTCGGCGCCGAGGGTAAAAGAGCGAAAACGAAATGAGTGAGGGGAAAAGAGCCTCGACGCCAATCCTCTTTATCCCTAAGGGCTTGAATCAACAGGGTGTGCACACAGCTTCCTAGAGTAAGTAGAAAGAGTACAAGTAGTCGAGAGTACAATTTTGCATCACATTAAAGGTTGGGGGCCCTCTCTTATATCGCAAGCCCCCCCACCCTCCTCTAGAGGGGGATCTGACCTTTTTCGGAAATGGGAAGGTCCTGGGGCAGTTGCTTGCTCTCCCCAAGTAGTTCCCTCTCTACGTTACTCGAGCTATGCACATTCACTTTCCCTAACATCTCCAGTTTCTTCACGAATCATTTTCATATCATTCTGACACACATGCCACGTTAGTTTTCGTTTCTTAGTGTTAAGTAAATAATAATAATAATAGTTATAATAATAATAATAATGTAAACGAGCCAAACATTTTAATGTTGTGATAGTACAGATGAATACATATATAGTGAGCTTGCATGGGGGCGCAGATGTGTGCATATGAGTGGGGCGCCTTACATAAGATCTGATATGGAGTGATTAGCTAATTGTGAGGGAGTTTGGTGGCCCCGTGCCTCTGCCTGACGGGGCCCCGAGTGGTAATGCAGGTGAAAGGGTTCATCCCCACCGCCTTAATTCAATCCAATCTCCAAGTGGCTTTTTATCCACCAACAGGCGATTCGAAGTAGGTTAAAGAGCCTTTGGGCGTTCGATTTTCCGATTTGCCGCTGTTCTGATCGGGAGGTTATCCGGGCGGCATGGAGTCGGGTGGGTTTTAGGCGAGTGGGGAAGAAACAGAGAGGTAGAGTCCTAGTAGGTTGAGGGGAAAGGCAAGAGAACGTTCAAAGAAAACATCGGTTGATTATTTATTCAATAAAAGGAAGGGAACTCATGAAATTGAACAAAGGCACGTTAACCTTGCTTTACATTTAATGGAAAGGGTGAATAAATAAAAAAAAACTAGAATAATAAACAAGATTAACTGATAAACACTGAGAAAAACAATTATTGTTGAATGCTGAATACGGAAAAAACGAATTATCCAACTTTGGATTACATAAATTTCTTTTTCATTTCAGAAATTAAAAAAATCCCCAGATTGATGCGCGTACCTACCTTGTTCGTACGAGAGAGCACCGTTTCTTACTGTGTTCCAAATGGGACCCAAAAGAAAAAGGCATATATTATTAATATTTTATTTATTTCATAAAAACTGTACATCGTTCGAAAGAGTCAATTTACAATTGTATTATCAAATAATTATTCTCTCAAAATGCCTCCTTTCAAACGTGCGCCATTAGTTTCCTTGCATTCTAGCGTTCTCGCGGGGAAGGTCTGCATCGCTTTATCAAGAGGGTGCGCGGTGCTATGGCCTGTATCTCACTGCCGATGGCGGCCTCCAATTGTGTTTCATTATAAAAGCCTCATCTATGCTCGTCTATAAACATGAAATTATCTTCGTTCGAATGATTATTAGGATTTTATAAAAGAACCTTATATAATTTAAAGAGTTAGTGAGTTTTCTTTTAAGTCTCATTTCCCGAGATCACTATATACGAGTATATCCCCCTCTTCCCACGTACATCTATGGTGAGGAGAAAAAAAGGTCCGACCAGAACTGAATGATTATACATATGCTATCGGTGATGAGGCTTCGAATAGGGACCCTCACGAGGGAGAGGGAGCTCATTCAAACACACACACACACACACACACACACACACACACACACACACACACACACACAGAGTCGCTGCAGGATTATAATGCGAGATGTAATCAACATTGTTGAGACGAGCGCCAAATTTAATGTGGAGTTGATCGTGAATTCTACCCGCGCGTGGGGTGCCGTCTGAAGCCATGGCTTAACGAGGGGAGCCCCAGTCCCTCAACTAACAGGGGGGAGCGAGGGGAATCATTAATTTCAAAAGAATCCTTCAAGAAGAGGCGATGAGGGGTCAGCTTGGGGTTACTTTGGCCAGTGGCTTATCAGGAGGGATTCCGCGTCTCTCGTTAAAGTATTCAGGTATACATACAATTTATTCCTCGAAACCACACACACACATGGTTCTGCGTTACTTTTATGTATATTGTCCAGGTTTTGCTTCCGTATTGTAAAACTGGTAATATGCTTTGAATAAATAATAATTTGGCTGGTTTACTATTGATCTGATTTTTTTTTTATGCTTTTCATTTTTCCGCGGGGGAACTAGAGTTTAAAGTGAGATCCGGGCCACGAGTATCCACAATGCATGACAGCGCCGAGAAGTCGGCCTGAATCGAGACTCTTTCCTATGACTTCACAACTTGATAACTCGTAGAGACATGTCGATTCTAAAGATGTGACTAAGCTTTCCTACCACCTGGCGCAGCCAGCAACCGCTGACTCCATGATGGCGAAACCTGACAACCTCACGCCATCGGACCTATTTAGTGGAACTGAGAAAGATGCGAATCATATTGTTTTGTGATCCCTTCACTACGCTTTTTAGCCTAATTTCTTTCTTCTACTGATTGTCCTGAGTATATCTATTCTTGTACCTCCCCTAGAATTTGATCGTAAATTATAATTGTTGTTTGGCCTACTATTATTAATTAAATTTATCGAAGTTCAGTAGGGATGAGAGTAACTGATCCATAAAAAAAAGCTTCGAAGTGGAGGGTTTTTTTCCTTCCGATTCTACCTACAATCTCGGAGGTAAATTCCGTCTCCGGGAAAGACAGGTTCCGTAGTCGAATCTATCAATTAGTGTAAGTGTGTGTGTGTGCTTTTAGAAAACAAACATGTATGGATAGACAGAACAAAATAAAAGTGGTGAAAAGAGAAGGTAGTGTAGGAGATTTGCAAAGCGATGCAAGGTGCCTAGTGATCAGGATCATAGCCGAATCTATCATCTTCCCTTTGAAAGAGAGAGAAAGAACTTCTCCATCACCTTCTCTACTTGGATCTTTAATTGATAGTAACTGCGACAGTTCTTCTCCAATGGACAGTCTCAATGGATTTGCGATTGTTTAATACACACAGGGTCGGAAAAGGTGGGGTTAACTCTCTACGCAAGGATTATAGGATTGGGTCTCTTAAATCGGAGATACATTTAAACTATATAAGATAGATGAGGGAAGTTTATATGTTAAAAATAATTCAAAGTTTTACAGTGAAAATAAAGCGTCAGCTGTGTTATTAAGTTCACAGACTTAGATTTAAGGCAACGCTAAAGAATGCTGGCTCATTTTTTGCCATCTTGCATTCCCGCTACGGTGAGAACAAGTTTGCTCTTTGGCCATGGTTCATACCTCTTGTTGGGGCAAATATTAAAGGTTTATAAACAAGGATTATGCACTACATGCATATTTATGCGCTCTCATGAATACATTCATTCATATAAAGGAAATTTGTGAGTCAAACTGATAAATAAAATAATATATATCCATATCGATTTATAGATCTATTTCTATGTATATATTTATCATGGTGAAAACCTTGTCTGTGGCCCTTGTCTACCATCCTGCAGTTATTATGTTGCTTATTGTATTGTGATATGAACAATTTATTTATGTTGTAGGGGCGTAACAAAATGAATATACAGAGTGGCCCATAAGTCCCAGAACACTTCATGTACAACGCGTGTAACTGTAGTCTCCTGGGACTTATGAGCCACCCTGTACAAGTTCTTGGAATTGTTTTCTACCATTGAGGGAGGAGGGGGAATTCTGTGGTAACTTACAAATTACTTGGAGAAGGATTACCTGGTAGATGAGTGATTAAAGTAGTTCATGAGAAGTTGGAACTTCGACTAGTAGTCTCAACCAGGAAAACAATATATTTTTTAAGACGTTAATCCTTCAATTTTAATGTATAAACTCACCTACCTCCATGGTGCTATCCCTTGGGGTGTCTCGCTCGCCCACAACTCATATTTCTCCCTTGGTTTTCTGGACACCTCATTTTCCCCAATGGTGGAATAGACGTTCGTTTCCGGGGGGCTCTTGGCTCACTTTGGTACCCCAATTTTTCACTCCTGGTGGGAATGTTCGTACCTGTGGGGTTTTGGTACACTGGTGTATTTCATTTTACTATTTTATGGGATTAAAGCTCGTTTTTTTGGCGGGGGGGGGGGTCTCGGTACACTTGTGCACCTCATATTTCTCTCCTGGTAGGATTAAAGTTTGTTTTGGGGAAATGTTTGACACAATTAGGTACCTCATTTTTCTCTCCCCGTGGGATTAAAGTTAGTTTCTTGGGTCTTCTCAGTACTTTTGGGTACCACTTTTTTTTCTCCTGGTGGAATTGAAGATCTTTTCTAGGGATTCTCGCTACATTTAGGTACCTCATTTTCTCTCCTTAAGGGATTGAAGTTTGTTTCTGGTTCAGAGGGTCTTGGTACACTTGGGTACACACGTTCTTCCGTGGGATTTCAGCGGAATCGTAAGAATAATATTTTGCCAGGGAGTCGTCTGCTGCGCCGTCTTCTGCGAGGGCGTGTCCTACGTGCGTGGGGGTGGTCTGGGGGCTTCTCTGCTTGTCTCTTTGATGGTTGCAAGGTGCCTTTGGTCCCTCTCTTCGCCTTTGTCTCTCGCACCCTCAAGGACCGCTTATGTGCCTGCTTCAAAACGAGCTGTATTTTTCGATTAAATTTATAACCATTATTTTGTTTACACTCGACTAAATAAAGGTTTATTTCGTGACTTATAGTCGCATACTACTTGATTTTTGGTTGGTGGTACTGTAAAATAATGTGGCAAAGGGTTATGATAAAATGGGAAGGAGCGGGGGGGGGGGGGGGTAAGCGACAGTGCATTATTCTATCATTTTTCAATAACGTGTTTAGACGTAACAAAGGACCCGACCCATACCACGTGAGCACATCTCACACGAGTATGGAACCACACCAGCTTGCCTGGGGGACGTGTTCACAACTCAATTCCATAGCTCCATGGGGTCTGTGCCACACCCGAACCCTACCATTAACCTGAAATAAATGAAACCGTGACTCATCGGACCAAGCCACATGTCCTCTAGGGGCTAATAAGCGACGCCACGGGCCAAGGTGAGACACTGTGTCGGCATCATGGTCTAACAGGAGCACTACAGTAGGGCTTTTGCTCATATAACCTATAGAAGGTAAAGAGCACTACGATAACTTAATGGATTTACGTCAGGTACCTCCTGCATTGAATGTGGATGCGATTTGAACCAGTGTTGCTTTTCGTTTACCATGGACAATTCTAGTCAGACACTCCCCCTCCCCTCCGCCTTCTTGGCACCGAAAATTAACCCCCCATGATCGGTCCCTGCGCTATCCAAGGTGGAGGGTAATGTCTGTTCCCATTTGGTATTCTCGGTACATACGTCACACCGTAAATCGATCGAGAGGTGTTGAATGTCCCATGAGTTTGGTAATCACAATCATTCCCCATTCGAACTACAATAATTCGCGTCTGCTTGTCATGAGCAGTCTAGTCATTGTCCACAATGACACACAAGATGGTAGAACACGACTGATGAAGGTATGGGATTTTCCATGACGCCGCGGTACGTTAGCGCTTCCCGCAATTACCTTTACATGCTGTCTCTATCCTATTACTTTTGGCACCAGTTTATACCAGATGCATTTATGTATATAAATGTCTTAATTCCTTTCTCTCTCTCTCTCTCTCTCTCTCTCTCTCTCTCTCTCTCTCTATATATATATATATATATATATATATATATATATATATATATATATATATATATATATATATATATGCTGTTAGTGTTTGAATATCTTAAGTCTTGCCTGCTTGAGTGTATAATGTAAAACAAGGAATTAACAGGGAAGAATCCTACTTCTCTTCTCCAGCTTGTATTTTGACAGCTCAGTGCAGCATTCTAACATCGGATGAAGAATTACTACTCATTTTACGTCAGTTCGGTCGAATGGAAGAAAAAGAAACAAGAATGCCAGTGAGTCGGGTGGGAAAGAGAAGGAAGCCTCGACCCCCCCCCCACACACACACACTCTCGGCACTCTACAATGCCACTATTGTCAGCGAAAGCAAGTTTCTTTGTGAGAGAATCTTCGTTACGATTTCACCTACAGTTAACTGATAAAAGCCCATTACGTCTGTCTCCCATTATCGCCCTGCCCCCGAGTACCAGATCCCCTTCGACTCCCTCTTGGACTATCGAGCCCCCTGAGACGGAGCAGGTTAGAGTAGGAGGTATTTAAGCTGCCCCTTGTCTTTTGGGGGCCCCCATTTTTTCATGGCGTCTACCCGACATGAATTGCGAGTGCGGAGGCATTGAGAGAGCTCCAACGAGGAGAGACAAGCTCCCGCGACGGATGGGTATTGGATTTTCTTCGACACCCACCCCGCCCCTCTCCACCATACCAAAACGGTGGGTAGGGATGTAATAGTGAGGAGAGATCGAGGATTAGAAGACCCGCATAACTAGGGTCGTGGAAGGCAAAGAAATTTTTGACAAATGGCACAGTGAAATAAGTTCGCACAGCGGGAAGCTGGGACTCTCACTTAAGAACGTGGGTAGGTTCGTGCATCCATGCTCAGGTATCCCAACTTAAGAGGGCAAGAGTTATCATATGTGTTCGTACGTTTGTCTAGGATTGTTTGAGTCTGTCTGACGTTCAAAATCCCTCAATTAAGGAGATTACGGCAAAGTGCAGTAAAGTTCGTAGTTGAGGGGCTAAGTAGGAACTTTGCTTTGAGTTCGTAATTTCAAGTTATGGGAGATTTGGTGTTTGTACCCCATACATTACACTTGGCCTTAACCATGAAGTCTTAAGCTCTGAACATTAATGCAAGTTTAAGTTCGTATTACCGAGTCCTCTGTACTTACGAAGGTATTTTAGTGTATAAATATTGTTTAAAGTTCGTATATGTAGGCCCATACAACAAATTGTCTCAGGCCTATGATCTTCCCCTAGGGTCAAACCCAACTATGAATTCCGCCGACCTGACAATGTTCTTTCAGACATCCAGCACACGCGTATCTGTGGGTTTTTACTGAGGTACAGGGATGGGGGATGTTGTAAATTTGTGTTGGACTGATTTGGGGTATCCTGATAACAACGAGTACAAATTTTCGTGTTGTTAGAGTAGACACGAGGTTGTTATGCGTTAAATTTTGGGTCGTGAACGCATCGGCGCTTTTGCCTGGGCGACCCGTGTGTGATGTGGGAGATATGTCACTACTGGGTTGTTATCTCAAAGAATGTAGTTATGAAAATGGTTTGGGATCAGCGATTGGATGCCTTGCAGGGTTTAGTCCGTGCGAATGTTCGTGATGGGGGTGTAATTTTGTGGTAGTTGGATATCCTGTAGTATCTAAGAGTAAAACTTCGTTGTCCGGGATTTGTTTGGGAGAGATGATATGGGGGATCTTGAGGGCCTGAAACGCAGTACGAAGTTCGTATCTTTGAGCTCCCGAACAATTTCAAAACTCATCTTTTTGAACGCTGTTCTCAAGGTTCTTTTAATTCTTTCATTTTAAACGACAAATTATATTTTCGTGTCTCAAAGCTTATGAATTCGGACTGGTGGCTCTACGAACAGTATATGTCCACTCGCTTGTGTGTCCATGCCAACAAAGAAGAGTATGTGTTGTTATGATTGGAGCGTCCTTATCAGGGCAGTATTAAGTTGATCGATAAAATAATTCTTCCGTTTCGAGTCTCCGAAACTTTTAATTAAAAAATTATTTTTAAAATAAAAAATATTTCGAGACGTTTTTAGCTTCGCTATTTTTCGAAGGTGGTGGTGGGTTTAAGCGATTTCTAAGGGATTCAATCAAAGATGATGGGTTTTGCAATTATTCTCCTGAGGGATCCATTCATAAAAGCCTCCTGCCTTATGAAACTCGTTTAACTACTCGCTCTACGCACCCATTACATATTTTTACTTCCCTTAACTTCATTTAATTAAGAACCTATTAAAAAAAAATTGCTAACAGGGTGAACATATCTGGTTTTCGAATTGATAAATCAGAATGAAATACATGATGAGAATTCCCGTTTTCGCGTTTCACCTCTGTCGTAGTTGTTTTCGTTTGTTGCGATTTGTTTTGTAAAAATAAAATTCTACCTAAGTGCTTGTAGCTTGATTAATGGGCCCTTTTTCAAGTTTTGTTCTCTGGCGTAAATGAATTGCAAGCGTAATTGAGAATTGTGTCGATTTTCGGTTATCTAGGAATTCAAGTGACTTCGCTCGTTAAGGCGAGCAAGTTCGGATTATGAGTTTTCAAATTCAGAGCTCCGCATCCTGGTCCTTGGAATTGGGGACGACCGATTTAGCGCTTCTTTTCTCAATGTTGCTATACTCTTTATATACTTCTCTGGCATTTTTAAAAACTTTTTTACGAGAGACATTCTTATATATATATATATATATATATATATATATATATATATATATATATATATATATATATATATATATATATATATATGTATATCAAGTGAGCTATTCCTTATGTTTCAATTTTGAATGTAAGGTGAAAAGAAAACGGCTGCATTTTTCTAATTCGTTAATACACCAACGTTTTGAGGACCAGCCTCATCATCAAGCTAGTGAATATGACACAAGGACAGCTAATTTAGGGCAATACAATATGTCTATACTGCTTATTCTGAAATTTCAAATCTTATAAGTACAAAAATAATGATAAAGTAAGGCTGCATTTAATAAGTAACGAAGAACGGAACCGATGAAATTTGGTCATTGACGAGTGTTTAACTTTCAAAATGCATAATGATTCAAGTATGCGTAGGTTATTTGCAGAAGAGGACAATGAAAAATGGCTGATCTTCTTCTGAAAATGATCATAGAGTCATTGTAGAATGGTCGAGTTCGGCCAGCGGGAGACCTGTTCTGCATGACCTTCCAGCATACTCTTCAACTCTCGAATAAAAGGTTCAGCTCGATGAACCGATGCAGGGTACCTCGCACGACGCACACTTAAATAGACAAATAAGAGAAGAACGACGGCAAGCAATTGGAAGGGTGTCTTTGTAATGGAAGAGTGATCGAAATGTATAGCTATTAGGTGTAATTATCTTTACCGGGTATTGCAAAAGTCTTGTTATACTCGTTACGACGCTTTGAACAAAGGATACAATGAGAGTTTAGATGTAGTTAGACATTTCTTTTTTTTTAACATATAAATATGTGTTTAAATTGTAATGTGAATCATTTTGGCCACCTTCGACGGCAAGCACGTGCTTCAGGCTCGACCTGAATACCGCGCCTAATTTGCGGACGAAGTACTTCCTCACCTGGCCCACACGCCGTTGACGGAGGACTTCACCTCATCGACGTTGCTGTAGCGGAAATTGAAGGCCTAGCCAACGAAATATGCCCACAATCTGTAGTTAAGAGGATTGCGACAACTGTGGCGGCCAAAAGTCATTCGACCAGAATTTCATGTTCGACCCAACCACTCTTACACGATCTTGGTTGCGTGGGCCTGCCGGCTTTGTGATCTTTCTCACCAGGGCCAGGACTTTCGTGGCCAATATGTCCCTGCAATCGGCCGCGCTGAGCTTATAATCAACCGCAACCACACCGCCGGCATCTTATCGCTATTCGAAGCTACGACGCCGAGCATTAATACGGAGGGCGTAGACTTGTTCTTGAACACGTAGCGGACCTCGGATACGTCCTGGGAGAAGCTTATTACGTGGTTGTTCTGCTTATTGAAATATGGCCTTCGACACGCTACTGAACCTCTTCTATCACTTTGGTCTTTTTCTTTTTAAAAACAATAGCCTATTTGGCTTTATTTTTTGGCAGAAAAATTGATTATGGAAAATATATAACCGTCCAATTTATGGAAGAGGCATTGAGTCGTTTGGGGAACCCGCACCGGAAAGACCAACAAGGAGATGTAAGACTTCCTCAACGTCAGCAGAAAGATGGTGGGAAAAATCAGATGAGTTAGAAGATTCAGGATTTGACTACGAAGTGAAAACAGAGAGGAAAACCCATGGTCAACAATGATCACAGTACGTCGATGCATGCCATTGTCAGGGAGAAAAGTGCAGATAAAAAGCTCATCAGGCTGGTGGTGAGTACGTACATTCGCTACTTCTCATACAAGATGAGGAAGGGACAATTTAAGTCCCAACAAGTCAAACACCCTTTGCAGCCAGACATATTGTGGTTCTTCAGTGACGAGAAGAAATTCTACCAAGATCTGACGATCAATTCCCAGAAACAAAGGTTGCTCACTGTTGTGCCCAAGAACGTGCATAGATTCATGGATAGGAAAATGACATTGAGAATAATGGTCTTCGAAGTGCTGAATTTCTGCATCGACCGGGTAGCTGCAGGCAGGCATTACATGTGGCAGAAAGAATTTGCGCTCTTGCCAAATCCGCCGGAAGACCAAGGCCTGGAGGTCGGAGAATTTCTTCGATCACAACACCTGAAATTTGGCCTTCCAACTCGCAGGACTGCAACCCCCTCGACTACTTTGTGTGGGGCGCGGTGGGAGGAGAGTCCAACAAATCCAGCTTCAACACCAAAGACAATCTGACGGCCAGGATAACCAAGGCGTTCAGGGTCCTAAAACGGAAGAGAGTGGCAAAGGACTGTGACCTGTTTAAGGTCGCCTGTAGGTTGTCATCGATATCACATGCGACTTCAGCAGTGAGATCCACAGAAGTGATGAAATCAAACTGACTCAAATTTGACGAATATACCGAGTAATGCAAAACTCTTGTTACACTCCAAACGATGCTCTCTACAAACGACACAGTGATAGTGTTTATGAAGTTAGACACGTTTTGATTGTGTTATCATATAAATTTGTGCTTAAAAGGTAATATTCATCAATGTAACCGCCCTCGGCGCCAAACACGCGCTCCAGGCGAGCCCTGAAGGCGGTGCATACGTTGCGGACGAACTCCTTTCCATATGCTGGCCCGTACGCAGTTGACGAAGGACTTCAGCTCATCAACGTTGCTGTGACAGACCTTGCAAGCTTTGCCCTCGACATGCATTCACAGGCTATATTAGAGGAAATTGAGGTCGGGTGACTGCGGCGGCCAAAAATCCTTAAACGTGTCGGCCGGGTACCGTAGTCCGTCTTCTTCGTGATCTTTCTCACCCAAAGTAGGACTTTCATGGCAAAAATGTTCATTTAATCGGCAGTAGTCCGCTTGTAACCGGTCGCGAACCGAATGGCGTCATATTCTCGCTATTCGAAGCCACGACGCCGAGCATCATCACCGAGACAGGGTGCTTGGTCGGGACACATAGTGGACCTTGGAGAAGTTCTGGCCGAAGCTTACCACGCGTTCTGCTTATTGATGACCGGCTCGCCCGTGGAGGGTTGTCATTTTGAGTTTCAGAGCACTTTCAAAGGGTCTTTTCACAGCCAAACGGTTGACAACTTGTGGTAGACCTGAAAAAATTCGATCTTTGAGGTCTTCGCCGTTGTTGAACCTCTGTGTGACTTGTTGTTGCTCCCGCGAAGAAGAGCAGAGATATCGATTCTTTTCACTTCCACCTCGACACACAATGGAAAAGACGTTTTAATGAAACGTGCTCGAAAAGTAGAACTTTGAATAAATTTGTTTGACAAATTTTCTCTCAAACACGTAAATCTATCGAAATAATTACAAAATGAGTGTAACAGAACTTGCAAAACCAGGTTTCTCATGAGACAGTTATAATGCGAACAAATACCGCCCGCACACTGTATATTTTGCTGATGTGACATGTTTTGACAAATTTTGAATTTTGTTTTATTATTGTTAATTGTTTGGGTCATTTATAGGTTATTACTGTTTATTACTCCCTTTTTTGGCTGTTATATTCATAGTGATATACAAATAAACACTTTATTATGAACCTTCATTTATTTTATTTCCTCTAATTTCTGACGTGTCCGAAAACATTTGGATACCGATATATATATATATATAATATATATATATATATATATATATATATATATATATATATATATATATATATATATATATATATATACCCCCTCCCTCTCTGGGATCTTTCTTCAGGGGTTGTTCCCAGAGAGGCTCTTCCCTTCTCGTGGCGAGGAGGGCAGCCCTGGGCCCCCTAGGGGACCCATGGTGCTGCCAACAAGACTTTTAACAGGCCTCTCTTTCTTTCCTCTTCTATTACGCTCTTCCACTGCCCTTTATTTCCCCCTATTCTTTCACCTATCTAGTGGTCCTTATCAATACCCGACCTCTGCTCGTTTAATGGATTGATTCCGAATTGTTCTTTCATGAAGGTGAAAGAGGCTGGGCATCTCCACCGCCTTCGTCTACCGAATGCCCAAGGAGAAACCCATCGTTGGCCTCTTTTCTCCGTGCGTAGGAGAACTCGGGCAGCCTCCTAGGTTTCAAAAGATGGTGTGGTGGATCCGTATCCATTCTCCAAGAGGACATACCGGACGTAACTGATTGTATAGTTGCAGTAGTGCCGGGCCCTTGTAGGCCTCCATGGTGGGAAGCCCAGAGGGATAATGCGAAGTTTTTTCTTTTTGCAATGGCTAGCCATAAACCAAAAACCACCACTTTTCGTATGGGTTCTCGTACCAAACGTTCCTTAGCTCCCCTTTCAGCCTTCCCTCGCTCGTTAGACCCCTATTCCAACGAAGTAGACCCCAGATCTTGACTATCATCGCTTTCTTGTCATGAATTCATCATCTGACATCCCACTTGCAAAAGTCGATGTGTTTGACGTCAATGAATCTTTTGAGTCCCGCGGTGGTGAACCCCGCCGGATGTGGTCAAGAGGAAGTGGTGATGTCGTAGTCGAGGTGTCATCCCACTCTCAACACAACCTTGTGCGAAATCTATTTTCGATAGCTGAAATTCCAATACTGTCTCGCCCCATCCGCGTCTGAATTTCGTCAAAGGTGTCGTCCGTTCAAACGAACTAAAGGACTACGACCCCATCCGCCTTCAGAGTAAGCTCAGTACCCAACGTGTCACACACATACACAGGGTAACTAAAACATTAGGCTCCACTAAAGTCCCAACCGCCACACTGATTTTAACATTTGAACGACAAGAACTGCCGCAGTATATTAAAGCTGGGTACCTTCGTGTTCCGGTAAGTCCCTACATCGAACTACCCAGACGCTGCTTCAATTGCAATCAATTTGGACATGTTACCAAGCTTGTCGGCTCCCTCGCTCCTGCGTGAATTGTAGCTCTGACTACTATGGCCCCGAATGTACCAAAACACCCCCACTGCGTCAACTGCGGAGGTACCCACAGTGCTGCGTCGAAACTCTGCTCAATATTTTTATATGAAAAGGAAGTTCTCGCTTTGCGCGACTCCCTACTTCTAGATATGAGAGAGGCCCGCCAGCGTGCCCGAGCACAAACCTCGCCACTCGGCCGGCTCTTCTCTGACGTTTTACGTAACGCTGGACGAAACTGACCATCACGCGCGAGTTCCGACCAGCCTGAAGCACTTCACCCTAGATCTACTCGCAGCGTCGAAAACATTCAGAATATGCAGTCGAAGCATTGCTCTCACACCGAGATAACCATTGTAGCCCCCCTCTCTCCAGCAGCTCTAGCTGGGAGAGACGCTCAGGGTGAGACACTTGAAGACATCAGACGCTATTTGAAAGAATCCTCAACATCGACCAGTGAAGGTTCATCCACCCGGCCACGAGACCTAAAGCCCAGTGGTAAGAGAAAGGATTCCTCACCTGGGTCATCGACCACCAATAAGCGGGCAGCCTCTGGAGCTGACTCGCCCGAACCCCAAGAATCTCCAATGGACTCCTCCCCTATGGTTGAACATTCTATGCCATTAAGTCCGTCTCGCCCTTCACAGGACGTAGGCCCCATCCTGATCCAAACGATGGCAGATATATACCCAACTCCACACACACCGCTCAGATCACCTGTTCGTTCCGCTCACCCTTCAACCCAAGATCCGATGGAAGCAGTTGATACTCCAACATCACCAACTGCGGCGGTTGGACCAACTCCTCAGACACCGAAAATACCCTCGACCCATGAATCCGGATCTACCGCCGAAAATCCCTTCTTGATCTTCCTTTTCCGCCAGGTTGCGAGCCCGAATTACTATCAAGGGCCTCGGTCGGTTCTCCAAAACCCACGAAAAAAACCTCAGTGACTGCTCCATCTAGGATCTCTTTCCCTGCAAAAGCAGGCTCCTCAAAATCAGCTCTCCGTCTCCCAAGCTCTTTGGGACGAACCTCAAATACAATATCAGCCTCAAAAGAAAAAAAGATATCCACAGTGATATCTAATAGTCACACATAATATCTTCCATTTTATAATGGAATTGTCAAGGAGTTCTTCCAAAGTGGGAAGAACTCAAAATTCTTTTGACGACTATCCACCCCGCTGTTATTTGTCTCCAGGAGAATAAACTGGGTATACGGCCCTTTCCGCCGGTACCCGGTTTTCTCACTTTCAACTTTATTGCTCCTGCTGGAAGCCCCTCTCATGGGGTGGTGTCAATCATGGTATCTTCATCCTACCATGTTTCTCTCATCTCCCTACATACTACCCTCCAAGCTGTTGCTGTGAGGGTTTTTCTTACTAAGCCTTTTATCGTTTGCTCTATTTACCTACCCCCTTGTTTATCATTGTCAAGACCCGACCTTTCAGAACTTATAGACCAGCTGCCTTCCCCATTTTATTGCTAGAAGATTTTAACGCCCATCACCCATACTGGGGTGACATCACTCGAAATACCAAAGGCAGTGTTTTAGTCTCTTTTATTATCTGACCTTCTTTGTGTTTCAAATACTCGCGATTTTACCTCTTATCATGTCCAGACGGACTCTTTTAGCTGTGTTGACCTGTCTGTTTGTTTCCCTGATTGCTTCACGGAATTTCGATGGTCAATTCTTGACGATCTCCATGAGAGTGACCACTTCCCTATTGTCTTGTCGGCCCTCCAAGTTAGCATTCATACAACCATGCCCCTTAAGTGGGACTTAGTTCATGCAGATTGGGAAGGTTTCCAAGAGGCGTCCTTCACAAATGCATTTTTGGGGACCTTCAATGGAGTGGACACGGCAGTAGAATACTTTACATCGACTATCTACAATGCAGGAACACAGACCATCCCACGGAGGTGACCTGTGACGGGCCGCTCAACCGTGCCCTGGTGGACCTCCACGTGTGCAACAGCTATCAAAAATTACAAGTTAGCCCATGCCCGATTCCGAAAGAACCTAACTTTGTGCAACAAGGTCGACCGAAACAAAGCTCGTGCGCTTCGCCAAAGAACCCTTCGTCAAGCTCGCCGAAATTCATGGCGCAGATACGTTTCATCGATTTCCTCTATGACACCTACTGCTAAGATCTGGAAGAGGATTAATAAGATCAGGGACCGTTATGCTAATCATCATACCCCCACACTCAACTTAGACGGTTCCTTGGAGAATGACGGCCTGGCGGTCAGCAATGTTTTTGCTGACCATTTCCGCGCCGTCAGCAGTGTCAGCCGTTACGATAAGGCTTTTCAATCCTACAAATCAAAGGAAGAATCTCATTCTCTCAACTTCACAACAAAATCTAACCTTCGGTATAACGCTCTATTCAGCATCCATGAGCTGCAAAGCGCTTTGTCCCTTTGCAGATCTACTTTCCCTTGCCTTGATGAGATCCATTTCGATATGATTCGGCACCTACATCCACACTCTACTCTCTTCCTGCTTGATTTGTACAACTTTATATGTGTGAAGGGTTTTTACCCGTCATCGTGGCGCATTGGGATCACCCTTCCCTTTGTCAAACCGGGCAGGGACGGGTTGGATGCAGATCACTACCGCCCTATAGCTCTCAGCAGCTGTTTGAGTAAGTTTCTGGAAAATATGATATTGGAGCGCCTAAACTGGTTCCTAGAAACCAATCACCTTCTCTCTCCATTTCAATGTGGCTTCCGCAAAGGTTATAGTACCCTTGACCTACTAGTACGTTTCGAGGGATCAGTCCGGAAAGCTTTCTCATTAAAGCACCGAGTCCTGGCCATATTTTTCGATATTGAGAAAGCCTACGACACAACATGGAAATACGGCATCTTGAAGCAGTTATACGTCTGGGGGATGAGAGGCCTTTTACCTTGATTTATTCAAAGTTTTTTTAGCATCTCGATCCTTCAAGGTACGTGTTGGAGACGCATACTCTGACCTGCAACCCCAAGAGCAGGGAGTTCCTCAGGGCAGTGTTTTAAGCGTCTTATGTTTTATAATTGCCATCAATGATATTATTTCGTCTCTCCCAGAGGGTGTACCGGCAACTCTGTTTGTCGATGATTTAGCACTATACCGTTCCTCACCTCGCCTTCCATCAGCAGTGCGTCGGCTACAACTGGCGGTCGATGCTGTATCCAAAATAGCACAACTTAAGGGATTCCGCTTTTCCACGACCAAAACCAAAGCAATGTATTTCCACCGAGGCAGGGGAGTTCTTGTTCCGCCATATATCTCCCTACAAGGCGAAGATATAGAGTTTGTCTCCGAGTTTCGGTTCCTTGGCGTAACTCTCGATCCAAAGTTATCCTGGTTACCACACCTACGCCGACTTCGAACAGGCTGTCTGCGGGCTCTAGACATTTTGAAAGTCCTCTCACACACTTCGTGGGGGCAGTGACCGACAAACATTGTGGACATTATACACAGCCCTCGTTGAATCCAAATTGGATTATGGCTGTCAAATTTACTCATCGGCTTCCCCTTCAGCTCTTAAAATGCTAAACACCATTCGAAACCTCGGAGTTCGCCTTTCTAGTGGAGCCTTCCGTACTTCTCCTGTCAACAGCCTTTACTGCGAGAGTGGGGTACTCCCTTTGCCCTACCATAGACTTCAAATCTGCATGCGATACCTCTGCCGAGTACAGCAAGTCCCTGTATCAGAGGTCTACAGATGCCTGTATGCTGCCGAATCAACGGCGGCATATGATAAGTTGCCATCTTTACCCCGCCCTTTGAACCTTCACATAGGAGATCATCTCTCTAACCTGGGTGCTCCAAGGGTCCTTACCTTTCCATCCTTACTGACCACTAGGTGGCGTGCCCCTCTCCCCACAGTATGTACCAACATGTGGAGCCTGGAAAAGTCCTCCATGGACCCTCGCATCATTAAAAGTCTGTTCTTAGAGCATTCGATCTCCCACAAACAATGCTGCCCACTATACACGGATGGCTCTAAGTCGGCTGGTGGCGTGGGCGCCGCAGCCATCTACCCAGGAGGAGAATTCCTAACTCTATCTTTGCCGCCAGCAGCATCCATTTTTACCGCTGAACTTTCAGCAATCCTTTTAGCCTTTAGACTCATCCAAATTTTACCTTTTAGTGATTTTGTCATTGTTTCCGACTCAAGGAGTGTCTTACCTTTAATTAGATCTTTTAATGCGTCCCATCCCCTGGTCACAGAAATTTGCAACTGGCTGATCCAAAATGCATCCCGATATAGAATTATTTTTTGCTGGATTTTTTGGGCATGTGGGGGTCCTGGGCAACGAGAAGGCTGATCGGCTGGCCCGCTCAGCACATTCTGTGTCCCCTGAGAACTCGGCTCTGCCTTTTAGGGACTACTTTCCTTTAATAAGAACATATATTTTTCAACTGTGGCAGAATGAATGGGATGACTGTTCATCATCCAAACTGTACAAAATTAAAAATTCTATTCGTTCTTGGCCCTCGAGTCGTCATAGAGTGCAGTCGTTGGAGGTGGCCCTTTGCCGAGTTCGCATTGGCCACACGAGACTTACTCACGGCCATCTTGTTTCGGGTGATGCTCATATCAGCCCTTGCTGTCGTTTTTTCGGTGGGGACCAATCGGTTGCCCACCTTTTATTGGATTGTAGCCATTTTACCATTCTCCGGTTGTCCTGTTTCCCGACCCTTTTAATTATTCCTCAACACACCCGTCTTCGATTCATATTGGCGGAGGAATCTTTTAACCCGTCGTTTTTTTAATTTTTGTCACAAAGTGATCTCCTCCACCTTTTATAGATGATTTGTCTCGTTTCATCCTAGCTCCATATAGAATCCACTTGGATTGGGCAGCAACCCACCCGTAGCTTACCTTAAACCTTAAACTATATATATATATATATATATATATATATATATATATATATATATATATATATATATATATATATATATATATATATATATATATATATATATATATATGTATATATAAATAAGTTAAGGACAGGTAACAGTTCTCATTTAATCATAACGACGTTTCGGGTACACTACCCATCATCTGATTCTATAAAATAGATAAGAGCTAGAACATAATAACTATGATCAAAATAAAGGACAATTGAAATTGATACTGTAAAATGTGGGCAGGTTTACACTGACAAAGCAATGAAACGAAGACATTAATGGAAGGGATCTTTGAAACTATTGATTGCTTAAACACAAATAATGTTAACCTTTAGCAAAGAGCAAAAAGGGAGAACTGAGGGAGAGATATTTTTGTATGCTACGTCATAGGATCGGGAGGTTGTAAACCCTTTTAAGAGATTTATTTATGCGATAAGGAGGCGAAAGACGGTAGAATGAGTATTGAGACGGGTTTAATCATCATCATCATCACCACTAACTATAATTTAAGAAGGGATTTTTTTTTAGTATTTGAATAATAATTTCATCTTAGTTTGATTATGACCTATGTTTTTTTATCAAAGTTATTTCTAATAATTCTTTTATAATATAAAAAAACAAAATGGTGAAGTTCAGAAATAAATATAAGTATCGAAATTTGTAAATTTTTTTAAAACCCAAAGAATTACAAATAGTGAAGTTCAGAAAATTTATTTTTATATATCTTCTATAACTTTATTTTAGCAACGTGATGTTTTCAAAGGGAGGAAATTTAGTTTAGAGTTTCTTTTTAAAATGCTTATAATTAGCGAAGTTCAGAAAATTTATAAAAATTTAACTATGGCTACTTTTTTTTGGATTTTAAATTTTAATCTTAGTAGTGAAGTGCACGCTCTCCCCGTAGGGGGGAGTGGCGAAGCCATTGCCTGGTGGTTTTATAAACAGATTCAACAATACGAAGGAAGCCAAGATCTTTGGAATGTCTTAAAACTCCAAAGTTTAGGCGGCAAATATCAATCTTACATTGAATGGAGTGATCACGGATGGGTGACATCTCTTTATTAGTGAAAACGGAGCCAGGACGCGAGCTTATACCTAGGTGGGAAAGACTCTAGCTTTCAAGGAGTGGAAGGTCCTTCAATATAAGTCCCCTGGTGGCACCTGGGGCAAATCAAATAAATCTATAAACAACTGAGCAGCTCATATCACGGAGGGGGTCTATCCTTAATTCGAAAAAAATGTCCTAAATGAAAATTATTGATGAAAACTATTTTAAAGTTAGCATGTGTGAAAAAATCTTTTCAGAAGATTATTGAGGGTATCACCTACTTCTCCACACCTACTGAAATCAAGCGTTTAAGCTTGGGGAGGACGCGTGCTAGTTGAGCGCCAACCACACGGGCTGATAGCTTTCGATCGCTCAAAGAAGGGATGTCGTGCTTTTCCAATTATATATATATATATATATATATATATATATATATATATATATATATATATATATATATATATATATATATATATATAAGGATGATACAGAGGATAGGGGCGTTCCCTCTCCTGTATCCTTATAAATATTACAATTTTCAATACTTCTGTTATTCCTTGATAAAGAACTCGAAATAAAGTTCGAAAGTACTTGGAATCCTCGTATTAATTTTCCCTGTGGGCTTTGTTGCATTTATATATATCGAGAGTGTGTTGATCATGTGATTAAATACTAATTCGCTTCATTATTCAGATCTCTCTCTCTCTCTCTCCATCATCTTATCCTTCGCGTGGTTGACACCATTTCGGAGATCTGAAGCGTTAATTACAATTTAAATCGAGCTAAATTGGTAACGATAATAATATCACCGAATAAGGTCTTGGAATTGACCACCACTGGTGGGTTGCTTACATTTTCTAAACCCCATTTAGGCTCTCTGTGCCTTTCTTATTGATGATATATTAATAAAATAAAGACCAGTAAGTTCAGGGCCTTTTCATGACAGCTTTTCCTTTATTGGGTTCAATCTTTCGTCTAGTGAAGGATGGGCACGGACCATTTCCTTAGATTATGTAAATTCTCACTAACCGCTAACCAAGCCCGTGTATAAATCCCAAGGACACGTGTGTGCATTATAAATACATGGTGTTCTTAGACATTCTGCACATCCCTTCCATAATTTTACACAAATGTACATCTTTATCTTTCTAAACTTCCTTTTGTTTCCTGTTCTCCCTACCAATTTCAATCCTTTGTCCTTCCTCAGAGGATTATCAATAATGAGTAATCGTTGGGAACTCTTTAAATAGGCCAAATTTCAAGTGTATTGTGTGAGCCCAAAGTAAACCTGTTGGTCTTATGTAATCGTTTGGTTTGTTTCTTTCTTAAGATAAATCAGTGCATGTATCAATATTTCTCTCCCATAGAGATGGCTACCCTATGGTGGCTCGAAATTCCTTTTCTCTTTTCTCGCTCTTTCTTCAGGTTTTTTTTATTTGGCTCTTTCTGCGTTTGTCTGTGCGAATGGGCATGCAGTAATGGTCCCGTTAATAATGGTCATAAAATGAAAATTTATTTACCAATGAGTTACTTCCTACATGCATAGGGCAAGGAACAGCAACATAATAAGGAAACTTATGGGAGATTTTTAGTGCAAGAAAAACCTTGTTGCCAGCATTCGCAGGGGTTTCAAACCCAACGAGCTTGAATTGAAGCAGCCAAATAGTGAATCCCTCATCGTGATTGGGATTCGAACCAATATCGACTCTATCTCCGATTCAACCTGGTTATACATCTGCGCATGGTACTGCGCTGTTTATTTGCATTAAACTCGTTTTGCATCCCTACTTCGACGCAAAAAAACAAAAAAACATAACAAAAACGAGAGAGCAAGACTATTATCAGCTGATTTTGAAGGTCAGGTTGGTTCCTACCTGTTCTTCAGATAGTTGGGAGGTTGTTTTAAGTAAATAGGATGAGTCGGCGAGAGCTATTGCGTGTTTAGGGCGCCGTTCGTCGATTAGTCTCTATACGGTCAGCGTTGCGCGCGGTTCTCTAAAGCGCTGCTGCTTGGGAACTTTTGTTTACGCTGCGAATTTTGTGCTGTGAAAGCGATTTTTCTCTGGACGTTTTCAACTTAAGGCGCAGTGTAAAGGGGAATTTCGCCAGAAATACAGGTGTGTGAGTTTAAGAATAGAAAGGGTTTATGTATAGAAGAAATACGTTTCGGTTGTTCAAAAAATGCGCTTTTCTTGGAAGAATGGATGTAGGCGAGTTTAACTCGGCAATTGTTGGAGTTCTCTATAGAGGAGTGGTGACTTGTTCTTGTTTTAATATTAAATTTGCTGGAGTTTTGTTTAATTGAGTGGGAGGAATGTTTTGCTCAAATTGCTTATTGTTTTATTGTATGTAATATTTGGAGGAAAACGCGTAAAATGTCACTGGTCATTTGAGATAAAGGTGCAGAACCAATCCACGATGCTTGATCTTGGAACGCAGATGTGCATACAAATATACACGCATGCATGCCCACTCGTACGCACACATACACAAGCCCATAGACAGAATCATATAAAGTAAATACGATAAAAAAAAATGATAAAGAAACGAAACAGTCACCAACAACGAAACATTTTTACCTATGGAATAAATGCGTAGGGGGAGACAAATGGTGATAAAGTAGCTAAAAAAAGAATAGGACTAGTAAAGAATGACAAGGACTATTATCGCGGCACTGTTCAGATCTGAATACTTGGCTCAGGCGGGCGCATAATAAAAGCCCAGACGGAAGTTCGTACAAAGTGGACTTACATTTATCGAAGTTACGACCTGATTCGCCTCAAAACGAAACGAATGATGAGGGCGCGCGTGTGAGAGGGAAAGAAAGAGTGAAGTAAGCACCTTCCCTGACCTTGTGATCTCTATCTAGGTACTTTTCTCTGAACCCTAACGTTTCCTAAGCCTTACTTGTCTGAGGTGGACACTAAAGCTGAACTCCCTTCCCCCCTCATACACACACGCACCAAAATGCAGGCACGGAAAAATCTAAAGATAGTTAAGTTGAAACAAAGAACACCCTAAGAATTTTGAAAGTAAAAGCTAGGTTTTTATTCTACTATTTTTCTTTTTAAAATAGATAAATAAACTAAAGTAATTCTACTGAACAACAACTCCATTTAAAAAACTTTCAATCTTTTTTATAGGAATATATATATGTATAACTGAATCACGAAAATAAGGAACGTGAGGAATTTATGAATAACGTTTCAGCCACGAGGAAAATGAAACAACGGAAACTGCGAGGCCTTTCGACTACTGGTCCTTTACTGAGCAGACTAGTCTGCTCAGTAAAGGACCAGTAGTCGAAAGGCCTCGCAGTTTCCGTTGTTTCATTTTCCTCGTGGCTGAAACGTTATTCATATATATATATATCTTTCATGAACGCGAAAGGAATAACATAACATAACATAACATAACATAATTACACGGATGACAAAAGCCACAAGGGCCTATCAAAGGTCATCCGCCTCCGTCAAAACCCACCCACAAAAAGCACCATCACCAGGGGAAGACAAAATCAAAGTCCCCCACAATATAATATAACGGATGACAAAAGCCACAAGGGCTCATCATAGGTCATCCGAGTCAAGCGGCCTCTTTTTCAAGGCACCCAAACTCCCAGGAAAACTACATCCAGAGGATTGCATCCAGAAACAAGGGTATCACCAATCAAGGCTTGTCAAGAACTAAATCATGCAGCTATAGATATATACAAACAATTTTAATATATACAAAACTTAGGAACCATCACAACCTTCCCTTCCCATAAACTCATCCAACCTACTCTTAAATACATTTAGATTTGGACTACCTACTACCCTCTGCGGCAATTTGTTCCAGAAGTCTACCACTCTATTGGTGAAAAAATACTTTCTTAAATCCAACCTACACCCTTGCTTTTTAATTTTCAAGTGGTGACCTCTAGTCCGATTTCCATCATCTAACTCAAAAAACTTGCTAACATCCAATTTATCTATCCCGGAAAAAATTTTAAACAGCTCAATCATATCCCCTCTCACACACCTCCTTTCGAACGAGAACATATTTAATACCCTCAGTCTATCTTCATATTCAAGGTGCCTCAGGGAAGGAATAATCTTTGTTGCCCTCCGTTGCACTGACTCAAGAAGGTTAATATCGTGTCTAAAATGTGGGGACCATGCCTGTATACAGTACTCTAGATGTGGCCTAACATAAGAGTTATAGAGTTTAAGAATAACCTCCTTACTTTTGTAACTGACATTTCTCTTAATAAAACCCAGCACTCTATTTGCCCTATTTCTTGCTTCAATACACTGCTTAGAAAACCTTAATGACTTATCTATTACTACTCCTAGATCTTTCTCATCCTCTACTGAGCTCAGCCAATGCCCATCCATTTCATAGTTAAATTCTCTATTATCTTTTCCCAATGAATGATGAAATGAATCAAGCAAACCGCAAGAAACAGAAAAACAGGATAATTTTTCTTCGGAAAAAGGTATTTCCTAATTCGCAAATATTCCGTACATGGGTGGGATTCGAACCAAGCACACTGGGGCAGCGAGCAACCGCTTTGATCTCAATTAAACCGCCCGTTAGACCACTCGGCTACGCGGAAGAGAAAATCTTTCGAATAAACAAGCGAATTACAAAAAAAATTATCCTCTTTTTCTCTTTCTTACGGTTTGCTTGATATATATATATATATATATATTATTTTTTTTAATTTCACCCCTAATGCAATTTCTTAAACTCTTTTCAAATATATTTTTTGTTTGGAGAAAATATTTAGTTATAAATTTAGGTAAGGTTAGGTTATCCTATTATGATACAGATAATGTTTAAAAATAAATTTCACAGGTTTTAAATTAATCGATTAATTTAAAACTTAAATTTCAAAATGCAGAACACGATTTTATTTCGTATTTTCTTACTCCATACGAATATGGAACGTTATCTTCCACAACCACGTTTGTTTGGGCATTCAGGCAATTAATTCCAGGTATTCTCAATTTGCCGAGATTAATGACCTCCTTCTGAAACAAACTCGACGCCATGATTTAGTGTTTTATATTTGAAGTTATACCCAGCAATATCTGTAATATGGCCGTACCCATTTCCTTGGGTCACTTATTATCATAGAACCAGGATAAATTCAAGGCTTAATAAATTCTTCTATAAAATTTGGCGACCTCTTGATGGAATGGCGTAGAGAGAAACCTCGGCTGTTTCTCCGCAAACCCCAGCCCGCGGCTCTCGAAGACCTCTGTGCTCGTGTTCCAGATCGTATCACTCATAATCGCAAGTCTGAACACATTCTTATTATTGTTTAACAGACAACTAATATAAAATTTATTTAAATTTGATAATTTCAGCTCAATATTTTAATAATTATCGAACCTAACTTTAAAAGTAATAATGTGCTTAAAAGGGAAATACATAATTAAAATCATCATAAAAACTGCATTAGTGGTGAAATTAAAAACAAGAGGGAAAGTTCCTTCAATGACCTGCGTAGTTTTGTGATAAGATAAAACATAATATAATTTCATGGATGACAAAAGCCACAAGGGCCTATCAAAGGTCATCCGCGTCTGTCAAAACCCACCCACAAAATGCATCCATAGGATTGTGTCCGATCATGCATCTACAATATACAATTCGAACCATACACTGGAACGTGTCAAAAACAAAAAAACATCAAGATTCGTCAAAATCAAAATCAATCATAGTATACAATAATAAAAACCTGCATCCACAGGAATGAGTCCAGAATACCCCCCCCCCCCCCTTCCATCCAAGTTAACATTCAAGTTTGGGCTGTCTACTGTATCTGATGGCAAACTATTGCAGTAATCTACCACTCTATTGGTGAACAAATATTTTCTAACATCCAGTCTGCACCTCTGTTTTTTAATTTTTAAGTGGTAACCCCTAGTCCCATTACTACCTTCTAATTCAAATAACTTGCTAAAATCCAACTTATCCACTAGATGGCGTCACCCAACGCCAAATCCGATGGTAGATTTGAAATCTCCAGGTTAAATAACCATATGCCCCATGGTCATATGGGTCATTTTTCATGGCTCTAAATGGGTACAATTGAACTTTACTTCTTTTGAAAAAAAAGCGACGCCTAGACCTGGCGCTTCGCCGCAGGTAAATATACCTCGCTATAAGTCCATTCTTTTTTTCTTTTTTTCCAATGCGGACCTACTTTGCGTCTTTCGATCTTCCCTATGATGGTATCTATTTGGGATCCACGATAAAAACTAATTTAGTACGGGTTTTTTTTTACTTAAATGACTCATAATTCCTCTCGTTTTTCCATTATTTTTATCCAATCCGCATTCACATTTCAATAGTTTATGATAGCTTTATTGAAGGGTTCTGATTCGCACAGGGGCGAATTATATATAGGCGAGCTCTGCCTCCCCCTTCTTTCCTACCCTTAAGAGACTCATGAGGAATAAGTGTACCTCAAAGACATTGCTATCTATAGCGAAGAGGTGTTATTTAGGGAAAGCACTAACATACAGATAATTAAAAAAAACATAGTTAAGATGAAGTCCCAATCTCTTATGCAAACACGGAAAAGTAGAAATGGTTCCTGAATGTGCTGAGGCAAGGGGCACAACAAGTAATTTTAACAGTAAAGAAATAATTGAAAAAAAAAATAGCATTTGCATACAAATTATAGCGCGCTAAAAGATCGGCCAATTCCATACTTAGATTGCTTAACACTGGAACTATTAACTACCTTTGCAGGTAGCGAGATTATTCTACATGTGAATGAGTTGTCCACCAAATAGTGTGTGTATCTATACATTTTTTTTGCTTGGTAATTTGTTACATAATTTTCATTGATTGCATTTAACGGATTTTTTTCTGCTTTCAGGTAAACTTCATTGCCATGGGATAGGGGATGCAACGCCAGTTCGATCATCCCTCTTAAATACGGCAGATTAAGGTTTGGGCTAAGGTTTTAGATGTATGTTTGTCAGTATGTGTCTATGGCACCAATGTGTCGATGTGTTTGTGTCCACCTGGTGGGTGATAAGGGAGCCTAAAAGTGGGAGAATTGGAGTGAATTGAAAGGTTTTATTCTCTTGATCCCTGGCACGGAAGCGGATTCCATTTCTGGCCAAGGTTCGGATTCTGCGTTTTTCATCCGCCAATCCTCTAGATAAAGAGGGCTATGGGGATTCATGGGGTAAGCGGATTTCGCCTGTAGAGCAGTTGGAATACATAATTTTAATGTCTATTTTTGTATGCCCTTGAATTTCTTTTTGTCTATCTGCCATTGCCTCAGACTCTGACTCACTGTGGGCAAGTCCCAATCTCTTATGCAAACACGGAAAAGTAGAAATGACACCTGGATTTGCTGAGGAAAGGGGCACGACAAACGGTGGTCAGTGAGGAAAAACCGAAGTTCATCATAAAACACCCAGTGATATGAACGACTCTTTCCCTCCAAATTCCGAAAGTACGAACTTCCCCCTTATCCCCATGTGCCTGGAAAGAGATGATTGAGATTAAGTTTTAGCCTCTCGCTTCTGGTCGTTTAACGAGGCATATCTCCATTAAATTATCCTAATAACACTCCGATGGTCTGTTTCTTTTATCCCCCCTTGCACTTCTTTCCCTCCTTAGCAACACAAGTGTCCAACCCGCTCCCATTCCCCTATTTTCATTATTTTAAGCCATTTTATTATTGCGGCCATTTATGACGGCATTGGTTTGGGTGGGGAATAATTATTTGAGCAAGGATAAACTAACGCAGTAGCAATTCTTCCATAACGTTCTCTAGTTATTTATTAATGTGTGTTCCTAACTCGTCTATCTATCGCCCTACCATTAATCGAGAGATGTTATCCTTCGCTCGTTCGCTGGGTGAGGCCAGCGAATGCGTGCTGGCGCGTTGCCACGTAGGGAAAGGTAATGGAAAAGGGATAGAGGATGGTAGGGACAGCAAAGCAAAGCCCCACACAAGATCACCATGCTGTAGGGAAAAGGCCCATCTAATCCCTCCCTATCACAATACCCATCAGTCGTGGCACGCTCGACCCAAGATATCATCCAAACTGTTTTTTTTTTTGGGGGGGGGGGGGCGTTTGGTTTGGAACCGCAGGATTTAGAGTCATCCTCCTCAAGTCTAAAGTCGTTCTTCACACATGTGTCCCCGCAAAGGCACACACTGGAGTACACAGACGCAGGTGGCCTAAGAGGCTTTATAACGGGACAAATCGTTAAATGCTAACGTCTACTCCCTCGTCTGATGTGAAACGGAGATTTCGTCGGGCGGATAGGTTGAGTTAAAGTTTCGTTAGGTTGGCTAGGTTTAAGTTTTGATTGGGTTGGGTTAAGTTTTGTTTCGTTAGGTTGGCTAGGTTTAAGTTTTGATTGGGTTAGGTTAAGTTTTGTTTCGTTAGGTTGGCTAGGTTTAAGTTTTGATTGGGTTAGGTTAAGTTTTGTTTCGGGTAGGTTGGGTTAAATTTCGATTTGGTTAGCTAAAGTTTAGATTTGATTAGGTTAAGTTTCGGTTGGGTTAGGTTAAGTTTTAATTTGGTTAGTTAAGTTTCGGTTGGGTTACGTTAAGTTTCGTTTGGGTGAGGGTATATTTCGTTAGATTAGTTAGGTTAGGTTAACTTTCATTTGTGTTAAGTTTTGGTTGTGTTTGGTTAAGTTTCAGTTAGGTTAGTTGAGGTTTCGATTTGGTTAGGTTAATTTTCATTAGATGAAAGATCGATTATGTTAATTAATGATTGGTTTGTTAGATAAGTTTCGGTTAGGTTAAGTTTTGATTTAGTTAGTTTAAGTTTCGATTTGGTTAGGTTAATTTTCGATTTGGCTTTGTTAAGTTTCACTTTGGTTTCGTTAGGTTAAGGATCATTATGGCGGCATTAAATGAAACATTGATTATGTTAGATTAATGATTGGTTTGTTTCTAAGTTTGGGCTTTGGGTTAGGTTAATGATTAATGTGGCGAGATTAGATTAAAACTCGGTCGGGTTAGGTTAATTATCTATTTCGTTTGATCAGGTTAACGGATGATTTGTTTAGATTAGGATTTTGATTTGGTAAGATGATTCAAGTTATATTGTCGTATAAGCTTTGACTAAGTTAGAATAGCCCTCATTTAGGTTAAGTTAAGATTTGGTTAACTTAATCACCCCCCATCCCACCCCAAAAGTGGAAGTGTGTGTGTGTGTCTGCGTCGTTGAAATTCGTTGATGGAGGAGGTGAAATAAGTTGATGGATTAACCAAAATGAGGGAAAAAACTGCTTCTTGGTTGGGAACAGAGCGACAAACCATGGGAAAGAAAAAGAGAATAATGCGAAAATTGAGGATGAAAATGACTAATCAAATAAATACCCATAATTCCGTGCAAGGCCGACACAGGGCGGTGATTCAAGGACTCTTGAGTGTTTCGTGGTGGGCAATACCCTTCATATGCCCGGCAAGGCTCCATTCATGATGGGAGAGGGGTTGGGGGTTGTCTGTGGGTAATGACTTGGCACTTCTTGTCTCACTGGTTCGCCATTTGGGAGAATCAATGAGTTCGAGCTCTTCGTCTGTGGTCTATCGGCCGGAATTTCGTTCGAAGTTGTCATCAGCGAATAATACTAAATAATTTTCGCTAACAATGATAATGTTTTAAAATAAGAAGGGGTCAGGGGACGACCAATTTGCCTTGGTTGGAAGTCAGGTCGCGACAACTGCTGTAAGGTCTGCGGGACAGCGTCGGTGCAGATTTGCCCACTCAACCCACCATGAGTGGGAAAATGGGGGAATTTTATTTACTTATTTAAATAAAAGTTGAAAAATGAAAATTTATGGAGGGTTGATAGGTCGAAAGGAAAGACTACTTGGCGCAGTAATGAAGACTGTGTGGGGTCCCAACTCCTGAACTGCGATCAAACCGAGTCTTCTTACAAGGAGACACGAATAATTATCCACCTTTTTCTTTCTAATATTATAATTGCGGAATAAACTTTATAGAATTTTCGCGAATCGTTAATTTTATTGATTATATTGTTTAGCTTGTCATTCACGCCAGATTTACTCGAGTATATTTTTTTCCAGATTGTTTCCTGCTGTTTCATTTTGTTTAGGATGTGTCTTACCTTATATATTCTGTGCTCCTTGCCTAGCGTCTTCATTATTAGTTGGAAATGGCATGTTGCCGAAACTAGTCCGATAGTTATAAATAAAAATCTTGATTCAAATATTGTGGTTTACCATTATCTTCCAATGATATACATTACCTCAATGTGATATCCTCCATTCCATTATATATATATATATATATATATATATATATATATATATATATATATATATATATATATGAGAAAATCACAAAGTAACGCGTGAGTAGAGCAATAAATGCAAAAATTCCCACAGTAAAATGAAAGGCGGATTCCAAGTATTTTTGAACTTGTTTAGTTCATTATCTATTTGGTTTTATACTTCACATCCGTCTTTGTAAAACTTTTTGCTATTCCTTGAACTAAACAAGTTCGAAAGTACTTGGAATCCGCCTTTCATTTTCTTGTGGGATTTTTTTCACATATATATATATATATATATATATATATATATATATATATATATATATATATATATATATATATATATATATATATATAATCCTTTTTAGCCACTTGTTCTAATTATAAAACATGAATATGTCTTAATTCTCTTTTTCTTATGTCATCATTTCCCCCGAAACGTCTGAGGTTCCCTCGAAACGGTAATTATCCTATATACAGGGTGTCCATTAAATATTAGGCCTCATTAAAACTTTACTAATATGTTAAACTTTCCTCCTAGAGAAAAACTTCTTTTTTCTGGCATCATCGTTCTGTGGCTTAAACATCAATCATGCAGACATGTCGGTTGCATGATTATGCAGTAACTTGGAAAGGGGTCAAATCTGTACAATTCTTTGAATTTTCGTTGAGGTCGCATATTAATGGAATTATATATGAATATATATTTCTATTGGTATATTTACCTCTGGGATCGTTAAAGGTTCGAACTTTAGCAGTGTCAGGGGTTATAAAAGTCCGCCTCTCAGTTATTACATCATATATTAAAGGGCAAATTCTATTGAGTCTGGGAGAAAGATCATCCCCCTCTCCAATTTACTAAACCCTACTGCAACTACCTTGCACTTCTGCATTCTCTTTACTGACCCACTGTCCTACATAGTTTCCTACCATTCATATTTACTTTTGTGCTCCTCCTGCCAACCTTTTTCTTTTCCTATTTTGTTTCCTGCTTACCTACCCAAACCCATACCGCTCTTACCTTCTTTCCCTCGTCCATCAGCCCTCTTTAACTCCCACACTCCAGCCCCCTTTTCATCCGCATTATGCTCTAAACTGGTAAGTGCAGGAACAACGGACATAATATTCTCGTTCTCCATACCCCTACACAACTTCACCTGTAGTGTTTATCCATGGAAAACAGGTTTTTAGGAGTCCCTGCTAATGCAAAGAGTAGGTGTAAATGGGATGGAGGTGTTAAAGAAAATTGAAAAGTGGGAAAGAGGGTTCTTTTGATAACAGTTTCAAATGAAGCCAACCTTCTGTTCCTCGGGAAATTTGAAGGTGGCGGGGGAAACTTATTGTTGAAGAGGGATGTTGTATGGTGCATTTAATAGAGAATTATTTCGACCACACGGAGAAATATTCATCAAGGTAAATTGTAGGCATTAAACATAATGAAATGGGCAGTTAATGTCTCAAGCCCCTGAGAATTGCAGATGATTTTGTGTTCATTGGTAGCTACTTAAAATGAATTGGATCGATCCATTAAGTGTTTAACATTGAAAGGAAACGAATTTGTCTGAAAATAAATGATAAATCAACCTGGTGTTGAGTTCCAGAACATAGCTGAATGCCGTGGTATAGCAAGGGCCGAGTGATGGTGTTCGTACGTATAGGTTGGTTACGTAGTTCAAAACTCCGTGATTAAGTTTTCTCTCTAAGAGTACTATATTTGATTTTGATTATTACGTTATTTTAATCTTCGAGGGTTTCTAGTGCAATGCTCAGCGTTTCGAGGATTGAATTAAATGCTTAAAAAAAAGAGACTTTAATTGCAACATGAACCAAAATTGAAATTTAACAAACAAACACAGTAATGAATTAAACAAATTTAAGTGAGGCTTACTAAATTACACAATTGAATATATAGTAATGGTTGACCCAAAGCTCACTTTAATATTGAACGCAAATTGACCTTAAACGAAACAGATAATGGGATTTAAATACCTTTCAAGATTCCCACGAAGATCGGGTTTGAGCATGACCTTGGCCTCAATTTTTATGTCGCCTCAAGAATGTTGTTTCCGGGCCAGCGCGTGGACCGGCCGTCCCAGATGTCTGAAAGGGGGAATACTTTAAAGCTGCAGATGAATTCGGAGCCTGTGGCGGATGGAGTTAAGCAGGTATTCTTGATGAAATGATTTCACCACGGGACTGGGAAAGTATGCTTCTTCCACTCTTCGGGTTAATCTGGGAATAATTGAGGGAGTTCACTTTGGGGTATTCATCAATGGCGAGGACTATCTCTGGGTTTTGGGATACACCAGGATAGGGGGTTTCTCTGACGAGAGTTAGTTGAACTTGCTTCTCAATCAAAGTTAACTAAAAGTTCGCTGTGACCACCAGGAACTGGCTCAGGATGAGCTTCTTCTAAGTTCCTTTCGTAAGGTGCCATTCACTCACCGGACTTTGCTGTCTCGATGACTCTCACGATCTTCCTGTGACAGGATGCTAAATTAGGTGTGACCACCAGGAACTGGCTCAGGATGAGCTTCTTCTGTGTCCCTTTCGCTGGTTGCCGGGCCTCTAGCCGGACTTAATTGTCTCCTGGACTAACACGTTCTTCCAAAGTTATTGGATTATATACTTCGCCACCTCACTAGGAGTATGGGGAGGGAGTGGGGGGGATGAGGACGGCTGCATTAAGTCTCCCCCTCTAACGGTTTTTCTCAGAACGTCTTTCTGCTAGCCCTAAAGAGGACCTTCTGTCTTTAGGCCAACGCTCCTCTAATTTCGCATATAAGGTGAAATTAAAATCAACTCATAGGGGAAATCTTGCTGTTTTAACCAATGTTAGGCTCACAGGGGCCGACATGTGATGATTAGAGCATTGTGTGGTTTGGGGTGGCCTTTATGGTTCTCCTTGAAGCGAGGGGGGAGGTTAAGTGGTCGGCCGACGCCGCCGAAAATGCCAGGACGTTGTGGTTAAGGAAGAGGGTGTGATATCGATTAGCCTACAGTGAGAATCTCTTTTGGTCAACGGCTAACAATGCCATTGTGAAAAACAAAAGATAAAACGCAGAGTTATTCTCGATTGTCAAATATTTGTACAGGGAAGCATTACATTATCTTCGTCGAAAATATATATCCATTAAATAAAAATAAGTAACAACTCTATTCTACTTATATCTTCTTCCTGGGTTTAAAATGTTATTTCCCAGTTCTTCGTAACTAAAGTAGATGGAAAAAAGGTCTATTCTAATCCTCAAACCTTGCTTTTATAAGTAGGGCACTAAATTTCTAAATTTTCCCATTTGGAAAATAATGTTAGGGTATTAATTTCAGGAAAAAATAGTGAATATATAAGAGTGGAGGCTATTCATTGACAGCTGATCAAAAAGCATTAAAACTATACTTCTCCGTAACTGGAATATGCATCATTCAATATATAGTAACTATAATGGCTCATTCAGTATATCTCAAGGAGGACAACAACAGTGTCAAGCTCCTGCTACAAGCTTTGAATTATCAGGAGTATGGCTGGGACAGTAGGATATCACAGCAGATTACCATAAGAAGCACTGGTCATAAATAACTGAGTTATCATGAAGCAGTTTTATAGAGCTCTTAATAAAGAGTCTACGCCTTCAAATACCTTCAAAATTTCCTTCACAAACTCTCTGAGGCAAAGGTCAAACCTAGTGTCTTTGTTGGACTTTATGAGCAACCACGAGTCTGACAATTATATGAATTTGGGTGAGAACTTAGTGAAAAGCTATGGATAAATAGGGTGTAGGATGTCCCTGAAGGTGGCATCCTTCATGCCCGTCTCTACCATTTCACAGAGGACGACTATTGGAAGCGCTTTCATCAAAATAAACTCAACTTTGAACATAGATATCAAAGAGTATACAATAAAAACTTGATGAGAGACTAGATTTGGAGGTTTGTATGGAAAAGTAATTTACATTACAAACGAAAATAGAGGAAAACTGTTCATTTCTCTCCCTTTTTAATTGTTTTTATACATTTTTTTTATGGATGAAAAAAACATTTGCCTATTTCTAGTAAATATTTCATCAAACAAGCCACAAACCAAAGTTTAAAGCAAATAATGGCTATTTTCTATTGTTTTGCAATAAAAGGTGTTTGAAAATAACACTTAATGGCTAGGAAAAAAAAAATGTGTTGCCTCTCAACCACCGCTGGGAATAAATCAAGAAGACATTTACCATAAAGCCAAAGTTATTCTATACCTGCATCGAAGAAATAAAATATTCGTAAAAATAGAGTAGGAAAACAAGTTTTGCATATCAATCAGAACCCTCACATAAAACCTCAAGATAAAACTCAGGACAACCAATAAAGCCGATGAACATACTGAGGATATTGACTCGAGGGAAAGAAAAATACCCTGATATTGTGATCAAACCGTAAAGAAAATAATAGATTGGAGTCACAGCGATACAAAGCAACCCAAAGGAAGAAAAATAAAGAGGGGGGGGGGAGGTGAACTTCAAATACATAACAAAGAGAGAATTATTTGCAATTATATTTTTTTAAAGATAAGAAAAGGTTAAATGAAATAGTTCATAGCATAACAGGATTCTCACTACATGCGTCAGTTCGTCATCTTTAAACTTCCAATTTTTAGGATTAAAAAGGCATTTTTAAGCATATGGGTAATATTTGCATCTTATATGTGTATGTGTGTGTATGGTTAGGATTTCATTTATGTAGATTCATATATACATAATGGTAGTTGAGATTTTTACTCAGATTCCCTGTCTTAGTTTTAGATTTCCCAAGGACCCTTGGATTTTCAACTGAAATATCAACACATCCAAATGAAACTTTTACCTTAACCCTTTATTATCCAGCCTGAGAAAACTTATATATATATATATATATATATATATATATATATATATATATATATATATATATATATATATATATATATATATATATATATATATATATAACGCATTTTTAATCTTATTATAAAGCACCAGGGATTTTTCTTTAATTCTTAAGCCAGGAAAGAAAATATTAAATAAATTGTAAAAAATCTAGAGCTGAAATTCAGCTTTTTCATCAACTCTTGCTGAGAATCGAATTAACTGCTGCAGAATTTGTTGGGGAAATGAAAACTGGTTATTCTATGTTGATAAGAACCGCAAAGACCAGGGTCAAAGTCAATCCTCCTCCAAATCAACAAACCAGATAACAACATCAAACCTCGGAGTTTATCCTCTAAATCTTATCTGCCACTGATGGAACCTAACCCATGTTGTTCACTATGTGTCAATGAATCAGGCAGAAAATATTGACCTCTATACTGAACACTTCGAATGTATCAATGACGCAATCAGCGCACCAGAAATGCCCAGTTTTGCAAACAGAAAATGTGGCATTCTCCATCGAGACGATACATCACCTAGAAAAAAATAGTCATTAAAGCTTTGAACCTTTACTACACATTATGTATTTATATAGCACCTTCGTATTACCATTGTTGCAGATCACTATAACATTTTCTTTGTGTCACGATATTAAGAAATGAGAAAATTCTTTGTCTTTAAGGATTTTCCCTTAATACAAAGAATTTTATCATTGGAAAATCGAGAAATTACCTTCCTTTTGAGCTTCTCTCATGCAAGAAGTCGGCTAATAGAATCCCGTCGTGGGGATTCTTTTATCCCATTCGCAAGTCGCTCTTTTATGGCTTATTCAACTCACATGAAGCATCCGTGTTAATCTGCATATTTGGATTGCGGTCAGGGAAACGTACATAATACCTCAGACGATTAATTTGGTGTGAATTCCTCGGTTATTATTAAGATTCTAAGTTTTTTTTTCTGATTTCCTTTTAGCCTATTCTGCATCTTTTGTCCATCGTGGCTGACTGGTAACGCTGGTGCTTTGTACGCGTAAGGTTGCTAGTTCGAATCCCTATGAAGGTTGATGCTTTTTCGTTATTCACGATGCGCGCTATTTATGCCTTTTGAACTTGCACACACGTGTGTGTGTGTGTGTTATGAGGCAGGAATCTCAAGTGCCATCTGGCTCTCCTTTACATATAGGATGGCTCTTTGAATAAATAAACTGCAGTAGGGAGATAAATTATTAGTCCTTCCAACCTGCTTGCACTCCATCGCTCAAGCCAGTGTAATTTTTTTTTTATTCGGTCCCGTTCTGAGGTCTGGTTACTGTCCATTTGGCGTCGCGCCTTGATTGCTTCCCATTGTCGTCCTCAATTAAAAAGAATCCCCCCTCCCTCTCCAATCATTTGAACCCCCCTTCCCCATTCCGTTCTCCCATTGTAGGCATTTTCGGGGAAGAATAATTTGTGCCTTTTGCATTGGCGCTCACCTGTGCGTGGGTTTTGCCTGAGTGGTTTTCTAATTAGAAGTTGCGCGATTTGTCAATATTTTCTATCTTGTTTCATAACTCGACGAGTGCCAATTGTAGGAAAGTTATTTTGCTTAGGCGAAAACTAACGGGGGCATCTCCCGCATAAGATTTGTAAGGACAGATCGGTAAAGAAAGTGATAAACATCGAAGAAGTGAAAGTGTATGGAAGATATTTAGCCGCAGAAAATACTTAAGGCAATTTGTTAAGGATGCTACGCAATTATCCAGATGTCAGCTGTAGCATGGTTTCCTTGCTAAACCTGATACCCCCTTGCGAGAGAGTGAAATAGAAAGATGGAAGAGTATAATGGGGGTGGGGGGAATAAAGCAGGTATGTTAAATACCATAATCCCCCGAAGCAAAGAGGAGGAGCTAACCCTCTCTCTCCAGCCCAAACGGGAAGGAGCGGACGAAAGCTGGTCGACGATTAACCTGAAAAATTATCCGCCGAGCATTTAAAGTAGGCGATATTTGGGTTGTCAAATAGCCGAAAAAAGGCAAACTGACAAATGGAGAGGTAGCTCTTATTCATTTCCCTGCTGCAATATTTTTTAAACAACTATTAATTGATTATATGTAATATACTTCTATGGCTTGCCTGTTCAGGAACTGATTTTAGTGGATTGTGTGTGTGTCAGTTTAATGTTTATGACTTTTCAAGTGACTTGATTCTAATTGGAGACTGAATGGTCTGTAAATCTTTTAGTTTTCCCTTTCGACCTTTAAGATACGAATCATCAAGTTTCGATCATACTTAAACATTTTCAAGAGGGGTTAAAGGAAGTCAAATTTATGGCTGGACCTATATGGCAGTGTTGTCACAAAAACTGCTCTTAAATAGGTTAGGGTAGAGTATATTGGTAAGTGTAAGCGAATATTGTCTTCTGAATTCGAAAAAGCAAAGTCTGTGAGAATGTTTGTCGTCAATATGAGATGAACAAGAGTAAATTTCATTCCTCAGCTAACTATAATATCGAAATAAAAGGTTTCTTTTAATAGGAACCAATTTGGGTGTATCAGGTAATTTCGATTAAAAAAAATAAATATTTTAGCTGTAGCGGGACTTGCCTGATTAATTTACCCCCTCCTTTCAGCGCTTCAAGTCTACTGGCTATATTTCACTTCTTTCCCCTCCCCCCCTATGACTACATTACTTTCGATACGTACATTTTTTTCAAAGCTCTCTAGCAGAGATGTGTTGCTAGATTCTGCTTTATTTATTTACCTAAATGTATGAAAAAAAAACTACATCTATGATCTTCAAATTTCGCAAGTTGTCTAATTAAAGTTCTTGAAATTATTACTTGTAAAGGGTTAATTTTTTATCAACGGTTCGAGACTTTTTAAATATTTCGGCAACTCACAAATTGGCCTCAAGCCAAACAGGTCTGGCGGTCGTGGATCAAGAGAGGAATGAGTGTAATTAAGTTTGTTCCGGATTCTGTAAAATGGTTTGACTTTCCAAGGGTGAAAAAGCAAGAGCCTTTTTCTTTTATTTTTAAATTTCACCCACTTTTTTATGATATATTTTTAAAACGGTCGCATTACATGTTATCCAATTTAAAGTGAAATTATTAGAGAGAATAAAAGTTACTGTTAGGATTTTTAAATTTGTTTTTATTATTTTTTTTAACGGTTCAATATGACAAAATAAATGGGGAGGGCTAAGTGGATTTAGTGGTCATTGCCACCGCCCTTTTTAATAATTAATCTTAGGATAAAAAAAAACACAACAACTATCCATCTAAATTTGACGCATAAACCATACTGGGATTCGAACTAGAAACGCTAAAAAAAAAGCGCATACATTACCACTGAGCCTTGAATGGCAATATATCAATGAAAGTGGAGTCAGAAATCGGTAAAACCATTAATTTGGCCTCATAAATATCCACCTTCACCCTGCTTCGGGAGGGCTTGGGGGAGGCGACTCATGCAGGCCAAACAAAGTGACTGCGTTCAACAGACCAATCCAACAGTCCAAGAAAGAACTGTTTCATTAACTAATTTAACACTCACTCATATCATCACCGGAAAGGAGGACTTTCACCATCCATAGGGGTCATAAGGGCATACTATTAGATCTTAGCCTAGGGTTGCATAACATAGCCTAGCCTACCCTAGCAAAGCCTCGCTTATCCTAGCCTGGTATAGCGAAGACTAGCCTAGTGTAGCATAGCTTAGTATATCATAGACTAACTTAGCATACCATAGCATAGCCTAATATAGCCTTTCATGCCCTGTCTAGCCTAGTATAGCTTAGCCTAGCATAGCATAACCTAGCCTAGCATTAACTATCCTAGACATGTATAGCCTATACTATACTATTATACCCTAGTCAAGCATAGCTTATTATTGTCTATCCTAACATATGTACTATATGCTATCCTATCGTAACATATTATATTATAGCCTAAATTAGCATAGTATATTTTACCCTTGTACATTATATGTTAGCATAGCTTAGTATAGTATAGACTAGCTTATAATATCCTAGCATAGCATAGCCTATTCTAGGCTTGCCTAGCAGAGTATAGCATATTATAGCCTAGTCTAGTTTAGCAGAGTAGCGACCGAAAAGTTATGATGTTATTTACAAGATAAAATAATTCCCGGGCTAACTTTGGGGGGAGTTTGGCAATTATATCATTCGAAAGAGAATGTAAAACAACATAAAGGTTTCAAATTTCGTAGAATCGGCCGAATAGTTACAATGTTATTACAAAAACAAAACAAAAAAAGCAAAATGGGGACGCGGCTAAAAATACGAACTTAAGGGTAACCCTCACCTTGCGAGATCATTGAGCGGGGCAGGTGCCAGCAAGGCTAACATCACGGAAGCTTCACTTTCCCCTCATTACGTCCCATTTACTCGTTTTTCCCTCATTTTCTATGATCCACTTCGCTACCTTCGAACGCTGTTCTGCCTTGATTAAAGCTATAAATTGTGTACCTAAATAGATGCTCAGACTGCGTGATAGGAAACAGGGTTAATAACTGAATATCGAGCGGAGTCGAGCTCCCCCCGCCCCCTATTTGTATCTCTCTCCTTCTACCTCTCTTTCTTTCTGACCTTTTTCCATCACTCCTTTTCTCTTTTTCTCTCTCATTTTATTTTTGTCTCTCTCCCGTTCCTTTCTATTTCTCTCTCATTCTCTCTCCCTCACTCGGAGTAATTGACTTTGCAGGAAACCAAACTCTTGCCGAGAGCACAAAACGGAACATTACCTAAACTCGCTTAAAATAACTTTTTAAAGCTCTAAATCTTATATGGTAAATTTCCCTCGAAGTAGTTGTTTTCTCCGTTGAGGGGAGATTCCCCTGTCATGGTGCTCTATACCCCTTGTTTGATCTCTGTTGTGTCTATTTCTCTATTCGCGTTATTAACATGATGCAAAAAAAATTGGGGGGAAGCATACAGTACCCTTCATATGGGAGGTCCTTCGGGTCGTTATTTCTGATTTTCTTTCCTTCCCTCTCTTCATTACGTTCTTATTTCTCCCTCTTCATTCTCTGCTTTCCTTCCGTCTCTGCCTTCGTCTCGTTTCCCTGCTTCCTTCCTCCTCTTCTATTCTAACTTTCTTCCTTTCCATCTTTTCTTGCCCTCTTTCCATTCTAACTTCCTTCCCTTCCTTCCTTCTATCCTTTCTTGCCTTCTTCCATCTCTCCTTCACGACTTCATTTATTTCCTTCTTTTTGCCTTCGTTGGTTTAGTTTTATTAAATTCCTCGTGAAAAATTGAGTTATCGAGATAACTTTCAGGAACGAGCAATTCCTGGTTCTCTGCTGCTTCTCCTTCATAGACCCTAACTGCTCCAGAGAAGGGCACTTATAAAAAGCTCTTTTAATCCATCCGAGGGTAATTCAAAGACAATAGTTCTTATGTTATTGCTAGTGAATTCAATTTCCCCATCAAGTACAGAAATCCTGAAAAAAATCACTGAATTTCTCTTCTAGAATTCACTATCCCAAAGTGGCTAAATTAATGGCGTATCGTGAATGCTGCCAATTATGACTAGAACCAAGTTGGGAAGTTCACTAAATCTGAGGCTGAAATCTCTGTATATTGGCAGCTGGGTCAATTCTTTGAAATGGGGTTAAATTAACCCTTCTACAGAATAATTGGTGGGTTTTTTTTTCAAAAAGGATTGTTACAATGATCAAGATGTTGCCACCGTGAATACAGTCAGTTTACACATTTACCTCTATGTATACACATACTTTTTATTAAGTATTATTTATATTATTATTATGATTATTATTAGCTTATTATTATAATTATTATTATTTTTTTATTATTATTATGATAACTATTATTATTACTAGTGTATCCGTGCCGTCAAAAATGACGGAATAATTTTAAAGTTGGAGCTTTATTTCATTCGTGAAAACTGTTTTTAAATGAAAAAAAACCCGCCGCTTTGTATCTCTAATAAATCAATATCCACATGTATATCTATTTCAGTGTCTTTATCATATCTGTTTTGCTCAACTCATTAATAATCCCAATATTCTCTAAGACATGAAATGAATAAACTCTATCTGTATTGTTACCCCTCCCACACACACACACACACACACACATATATATATATATATATATATATATATAGTGATGAGGATTGCTTCTCGAGAGCCTGAATTTAATTTTTAACAGAAATCCCGAGACAAGGAAAATTGCTGCTGACATTTCTTTTAGTTATTTAATGGCGACGTTTCGACCCTAATACGGTCCTCTTGTTAGGCCATAAAATATTTACGTGCTTTAGTATAACAATCTCTCTTCCGTTTTGAATTAATGTCACCGTCCAACCAAAGGAAACTATATCTAGCGCTCGTGAGACCGCTGCTCCTATACCCTTGATCACCTTGTTTTGCCAAACCTACCTTTATGGTTCATTTTGAGCGTTGGCTAAAGACTTAAAAGATGTGCCTTGTTATGGCTCTTTCAATAGATTTCTGACTGAACTTTCGAATATTTCCCATGAAATATACCCAAAATTCAGGATATATAAATCCAGTTCAATTAGTTTTCGTAAGTATATATATTATATAAAAAATATAAAGTTACTTCACCATTCTTTCATTTAAAATTATATTAAAAAAAACAATTATCTTCTATAACTCTATAATTTAAGATGAGGATTTTTTGAAAATTTATAAATGTTTATTTTGCTTAGTTGACAAAATGGTGTTAAAATAAAGAGTATAAAGGGGATTAAAAAAAGCGTTTAAGAATAGCAAATAATGCCGTAGGCCACACCCCCGCAGGGGTGCCTGTGTAACCAAGCTCTTCCTGTTAAGGAAGAGATCAGCGGCTTGTCTTATTTATTAAATAATTATTTTATATTAAATAATTTAAAAATACAGAGTCGTTTTATATTATACTTATTCGAGTGTTACCGACAAAAGGAAATTTTATAAATAAATACACGACGGGTATTACAATTATAGATTATGATAATTATTATTATTAAAATTATTATTATTTTTATTATTATTATTAATATTATTATTATGATAATTATGATAACACTGTCCAACAATGATTTTGCTACAGAAATGACACAGTAGTTTTCTATTGTAGTTTTTTTGCCTAGATTACAAAAATGACCTTTATTTTTCATGAAACGAATTCAGTTTTTTTGTAATCTACACATTAAGTTTTTTATTAATATTAGATTATTCAGTATTTAGAGGTATGAAATATTTGTTATTATTTTTATTTTATTTGACAAAAAGTACAAAGATAGGTGGAAACAAAAAGTTTATTCATCAAAAGAAATTAATAAGTCCTTTTAATGCATTTCAGAGTGTGGTATTATAAAAATACCAGGCAATGGCTTCGCCACTCTCCCCCTAGGGGGCTTGCACTTCGCTACTAAGATTAAAATTTAAAATCTAAAAAAAGCAGCCAATTATAATAATTTTAAAAATGAACTCTAAACTATTTCCCTCGTTTCAAAAAATCACGTTGCTAAAATATAGTTATAGATAAAATAAAAGAGCAGCCTTACTTAAATTTTAATAAATTTTCTGAACTTCACCAATTGTAATTCATTTTATTTTTTAACATTATAAAACATTGGATAATCCTATTTGTTTTTTCTGAACTAAACTATTTTGTTTTTTTAAACTCTAAAGAAATTCTTAGAAATTGCCTTGATAAAAATTTAAAATATACTTAAATCATGACCAAAATAAGATGAAATTGTTATTCAAATACTCCAAAAAATCCCCTTCTTAAATTATAGAGTTAGTGATGATGATGATGATGATGATGATGATGATGACAAGAGGAGCGACTGAGCCACGCCTTACAAATTTTGCCTACACTTTGTAGGCAGTCCATCGGGCTGTTGCTTGCGGCCTATCTGGTCTAAAAGAATTTGAGGTTTCCAGTGCATATCATTATCATCATCATCATCATCACTAACTAACTATAATTTAAGAAGGAGATTTTTTTTTAGTATTGGAATAATAATTTCATATTAGTTTGGTTACGACTTATGTTTTTTTATTTCTAATAATTCTTTTATAATATCAAAAAACAAAATGGTGATAATCAGAAATAAATATAAGTATCAAAATTTTGTGAATTTTTTAAAACCCAAAGAATTACAAATGGTGAAGTTCAGAAAATTTATTTTTATATATCTTCTTCTATAACTATATTCTAGCAACGTGATAATTTGAAAGGGGGAAATTTAGTTTAGAGTTCCTTTTTAAAATTATTATAATTGGCGAAGTTCAGAAAATTGAAAAAAAAATTTAATTTTAATTTTAGTAGCGAAACGCAAGCTCCCCCCACGGGGGGAGGGGAGAGGGACGAAGCCATTGCCTCGTCTTATAATAATTTACTCTTGATCTAGGGTTTTTCAGTTCCATGCTTATTTTCTAGCCCTAAAGGCAAGAAAAAAACTTTTAGCGGAATTCTTTTGGCCATACGGAAAAAATAATCCTCAGATCTCTTTCTCACCATCTAAATTTGCTTTTATATTCGAAAAAAGTAAAAATTGTCATGCCTATAATTTTAATTAATATTCTGAACTTCACGATTTGTAATTTTTTTTCTTTTAAATTTTTTTTAAAAAAAATTCGATAATCATATTTATCTGAACTGTTAGAAAGGACTCATAAAGGCCTCAAATATACCTAGGCGACTCACACACTAAAATTCAAACTGTTCAAAAAATTGCATTCCATAAATATAGTGTTATGGATAAACAATTTCCCCCTATAGCAGATCGAGTACGACTACTGAAAACTGCATTTTTTGTATGTAATTGTAGTTTATATTTTGAAATTTATCACAAAGTTATTAATAAAATGTTTGTGATTTTCACAATTTAAGCAATCCCCTCCCCCCTCCCAATATAATTACTTTAAAAGTTCATATTTCTATTTGAGTAACTATTAAATTAGAGGTTGTGTCCTTGTTTCAAAGAACCGACTGGTTTCTTAGTCTTGGTGGCCTATTTGAATCATTCCTTTGTTCCGCTCCGTAAAAAGACACCTTAAGGGTGGAACTTTGTGTCTCACTGCTCGGATAAACTTCAGTTATGTTTATCTCGAATTTTCCAACATTTGGCTGCGGTGAAGCTGAAAAACGACGAATCTTACCATGCGCTGGCGCTGGTAGGAAGTGTATATCCGTATCAGTAAGTGTTTGGTAGGATTTGTAGGAAGACAAGTGAATGTTTTATATATGAGGTACCCAATAAATCAGCAGGAACATTATTAACTGTACTAAAAAAATGCGTTCTATCTCGCACAACAATCATTTCAAACAAGTGGAATGCTTATAGTGGCTTAGCGTCATTGCAAGAAATGCGCTATAAACATGTCACTGTGGACCACTCAAAGAATTTCAAGTATACATTAACAGGGGAGTATACAAATAAAATAGAATCCATTTGGGCTATTGCAAAGATGCAAGTCAAAAAAGGAGCAGACACCGCACGCAGGCCCGTAGCCAAGGAGGGCTATGGAGCCTAAAATAATAATATGATTTCAGTTACACAGAAGGGAGAAGTTTTTCCTTGTGTGAAACATTACACAGCAAGCGTGTACATTTACTCAGATATCTTCTGGAAAAGGTTATTTTGTCTGTGGCTCCAACTTCATATTACCACTTTGGTTTTATGAAATGTCTGGTTGGCTTACTATTTGGAAGGTCTGACCACATACTAAAGCTCTGTAATTGTATTTAAGTTAAAAATACATTCAAACTTTCTAAGATTTCATCGCCAATTCTGGAAGTTCATTCCAATAATTTTGTAGCAAACACCATCTTCACAATCCTCAAATCACGGTAACCCATTCGCAATTCTATTTCTCAAACTGATTATTAATATCATTATTAAATATCATTTTATAAATCAATTTTTATGATAAAAATACAAGTGTTTGTATCTAATATCATAACAAAATCATATAATCTCAACTCAAAATACTACAACAATAATGCTACTTATGGACTCCGAACTTTTCAAGTTTTTTTTGGCTTGGTAGTCGCGGCAGTTAATAACGAACTGGCTGGTAAGTGGCCCTTTCTTATCACTCCATTCCATAACAAAATTAGCCTCCCCTAAAATAGAAATAGCCCTCCAAAAAATCACGACCTGGCTACGGGCCTGACCGCACACAATCTTTAATCGAATTTTATATGTGCGAATTTCTATTGCGGATGAGAAACAAAAACAAAGATTTGTTCAAACAAATATACGATGACATTGTTGCATATTATCATCTAAATAAATAGCCTCGAACGCCTAATTTGCTGCCGGGACTGTTCCGATAAAGAGCCCATTTCTGTACTAACCATTATTTTTAAGTTTTTCGGATATTTTTAGGACATTCCTTCGTTTCTCGTAAATTTATGATACTTTGCCGTTCAAAAATGGATTTTGAGAAGTTGGGAGCCGTAATGATGATAGATGATGATTTTGAAATTTCTTTAAAAAAATTATTATGGCATCACCCGTTTAGGATATTAATGATAGTTTTCTATATAAATTTTAGCAATTATTTTTACAGAACTTTAATAACAGATCATGTAAGTGAACAATGATATTTTAATGAAGGTCAAAATTGGAGATAAAACTGAAAGCTTGATTTTCTTTCAAATTTTAAATTTCAAATTTTCAAATTTTATTTATTTCTTTAAATCTTGAGCTGACTACCCCCATGGAAAAAGTCAAAAGACTATAAACCTAAGGGGCTCCAGAGGGAAATCAGCCTGCAAATAAAAATACGATAAATACAAAAGAAGAGCAAAGATTAAATATGAGAGGAAAAAAAACTAACACCGGAATTCAGGTGATGTCAACAGATAATAAGAATGAGTTAGCTCTCCCCCTCTTAAATGTATGGAGATTAGTAGACTCCACACCAGCACGAGGCAAACTATTCCACATCACAGTTGCAGCCACAATAAAACTCCTGGCAAACTGGTTAGTACTATACCTGATACTATAAAATGCCACACCATTAGCAGTGGTCGCCTGCCTTGTATTACGAGCAAAAACAGCTAGATCAGGTAAGGACAAATGCAATGGATGTTCATCACTAGTACATTCTATGCAACAAGCATAGAGAACTCACTTTACGCCTATGCCACAGGTCAACATTCATACTTTGTAAAATAAACTTGACCGATAACATAACTCTATCCAGGAGTTTAAGATGAGAATCTGCACCCGAGGACCACAAAAGAGAGCAGTACTCCATACAGGGAAGAAAGAAGGAATTAATACACTTAGTTATAATAACTTCGTCTCCAAACATTTTAATACATCTCCTGAAGATACCAACTTTCTGGGAAACAGAGGACGCAATATTACCAATGTTCCTCTCAAAAGTCAATTTCTTGTCAAAAGTAACGTACTAAATCTTAAAATAGTCACTGGTATTTAATACTGTTACATCAATATGTAGATCAGGATGCATAGGCAAAAGTGTTCTGGACCGACTAACTATCATATTCTGAGTTTTAGAAGGGTTAAGCTTCATGCTCCAAAGCTTATACCACTCATAGATACGTGTTAGGTCTCTATTTAGGGAATCAGCAATTGCATTCCTCAGGCGGGGAGAAGGAACAACAACCAAAAGAGTTGCATCATCAGCATTGTAATCAGTTTGTTTTCCAAACCATGACACATGTCACTTGTATAAATAATAAATAGCAAGGGACCAAAGACGCTAGCCTGAGGGACACCTGAGAATACATTTCTAACGCTACTATACTGGCCATCAACACAGACCATCTGGGTTCTGGCAAACAAGAATTCACTTGAAGTATTAAGAAAAGAGCCACCAATCCACGATAATCTTAACTCGTAGATAAGCGCTCAATGATTCACACGATCAAAGGCTACACTGAAATTAAACCTACCATGCATGCCTCTGCACCTTCATCAAGAGCACTTTGCAAAGCTGTAGAGATTGACAAGAGTGCATTACTCACAAGTTCCAAGCCCTTTACGAAACCCAAACTTTAATGTTGTTAGCAGATTATTATCTTCAGCAAACCTACAAAGGCGCTTAGAGAGCAGTTTCTCAAATACTTTAGATAAGGCCGGAGTAATTGATATTGGCCTGTATTTTGAAGGAGATGAGGATGGACTTAGTCCTTTAGGTAATGCTGCAATATTTTCCATCTTCAACACTGATGGAAAACTAGCAAGTCTAACTAACTTGCGAAAAATTGTAGCAATTTTTGGAGCAATAACATCCGCAGTCTTTTTCAAGAAAATGGGGAATATCCCATTAGAGTCAATACCACCATGACTGTCAAGATTCAAAAACAAGGTTTTAACCTCCTTAGATCTGAAGGCCATTAAATACAACTTAGATTCTGAAAAGCATGACTGATGCAACAACAGCGACTCACCATACTGCTTACTATCAAAGAGATCAACCAAAAGTTCACCCATTACTTTAGGGCAATAGATGGCACTTCTGTTAGCATTTAGGAGCGGGGGAATACTAGAATCAAATCCACTTATGATCACTACTACTGGAGAGCAGGACCTCCTTTACACCATCATTATAAGCTCCTTCAGCTCTCACATAAATAACCTGAGCTTCTCTTCTAAACTCAGTGAAAATATGCCACAAGAAGTCACATTTATTGTTCCTCCATAAATGGTAAGCTTCTTGCTTTGCTTGATAGGCAAGCTTACATTCAGCATCAAACAATGGCTTATTATTAAGTCTAAACCTGAGGAGTTTAGAAGGGATTCTCCTTTCTATAATTGGTCTAAGATGGTCATTTAAGCATTTGATAATATTCGGGCTTCTATAAATATCACTCTAAATGAGTGCCATAAGGTCATGAAGAATACAATTCAAATTGGCACGGGACTTAAGGCAAACCTTCCTAGAGAAGTTAACATCTGCAACAACCTGATCTATATCAACATTAATCTTAATCGAACTATGATCAGATGAGCCTACTGGAGAATTCACTCCACAGGTAACAATGCCTTTAACATCTGTACACACAAGATCAAGTCGGTTGCCAGATTGATGTGTGGGTTCATTAATCAGCTGCTCACAGCCATAAATATTGGAAAAATATTCTTTAAAATCATTTATCATGAATCAATTGTCACAATTTTGATAATAATTTTGTGATAATTTGAGGTTTCTTGATAAATTTGAGAAGCAGCAGGATTTATGTCGATCAGCATTTATATATATATATATATATATATATATATATATATATATATATATATATATATGGTGGGGACCGTATTCGTTCGCAATTTTTGATTCAAGCATAATTTTTTACCTTCGTTGTGTCATTTTCTTCTAAAAACAAAAACCATTTTGGCTTTATTTTTTTTATAGGATAATTAACTGTGGAAAATTTTGAACCCCTCAATTTGTGTAAGAGGGATGGAGTCTTCCTTCGAATCCGCGCCAGAAGAACACATAAGGATAATTCAGACTTCCTCAACGTCAGCAGAAGGATGGTGGAAAAGGTCAGAAAGGAGCTATAAAATTCAAGATTCTACCACGTGGCGACAGCAGAGAGGAAAACTCATGGTCGACGATCTGGTTCCATCAGAACGCCGTAATATGTCTAAGATCCTCCATTATTCATTTATTCTGCTGCATCTCGTCACCGAAGAAACCGCTCATTAAATTTACCCAAATAGAATTTTAAGGAATTTTCAAAATTCTGAGAATTTCTCTTATTTATTTGGATCTTGAGACTCATTAATCAATCAAGATAGATGCAGAATACGATAATGAAGCGCTTATCTGACATTAAATAACTGCCCTTGTTTACACCTTATTAAATTGATAGGAAAGCATGATTCAATGGCCGCATTCGATCGACTAAACTTAAGCGAAACTTGAGAGTAACATAAAGATGTAGACAAATTGTTCACGTATATATATATATATATATATATATATATATATATATATATATATATATATATATATATATATATATATATATGAAAAATAACCCACAGGAAAATGAAAAGATGAATCCAGCACTTTCGAACTATATTTGCAACTTCATTTTCAAAATGAACTTGCAAATATAGTTCGAAAGTGCTTAGTGCTTGGATTCATCTTTTCATTTTCCTGTGGGTTATTTTTCATATATATATATATATATATATATATATATATATATATATATATATATATATATATATATATATATATATATATATATATATATATATATATATATATATATATATATATATATATATATATATATATATATATATATATATATATATATATATATATTTAAAAGGGACTGCTCCTAGTGAGACGCAGTTTAATCCAGAGTAAGAATCCAATGGTAAAGAGAATAACAGTATTCATTTTTTATTTCCTCTGGCTACGTTTTGAGCAAAGACCTGCTCTTTACAAGCTCGTTAGACGTTCGAGCTTGTTTTCACCTTGGTATAAGTATTAGAACAAGGAATGCTCCCCCGTTCAGGATCATAGTATCCTTTGCAAAACCGACGCCACCATTAATGATTTTAAAATTATAGATTCTTCCAATGATGATATAATAAGCCTACGAATAATTGAATCCATTCATATTAAGACCCTTAAACCATCTCTCAACAATGACGTATCCGCCTTCCCTCTCTGTGTCTTATAATAACCAACCAAATTATTATACCTCACCCTTCTTTATTGTTTCTCGTTCTCCATTGCTTTACTTGTGTTTTTACAACTTGTGTGACCGGTAAGATTTCAATTTGTTAAAATTTAAATTTTTGTCCACGTAGCTGTTCATAAATTCCCCCCCCCCTTCCCCTATGCTCACAATTTCTTAATCTGTGTGTTAATAATTAACTATTTATGATTTATCACTATAAAATGTAAATATGTATATACATGTATATTCATATATAATTCTACCTTCCAGTCCTAATTAATCTCAATGTTAATTGTTTTGCAATACAAAGCTAATTTTTGTTTAATTTATCGGGCTAGAAGATGAGCATGTCTTATTCTGATTTATGACCACACCTAACATAATATATCCAAGCGTATCATATTATAGCTTAGTCTAGTATATCTTAGGTTAGTATAGCATACTATACCCTATACTAGAATAACCTTGCATAGCTTAGCCTATTATAGCTTTGGTAAGCTAGCCTATCGTAGACTACCATAGTATTACCTAGCATAACGTAGCATAGCCCTCCCTAGCTTATTATACTCTAGCATATCATAGCCCTATCTAGCCTAGTATAGCTTAGCATAGCCTAGCATTAACTATCCTAGACAAGTATAGCCTATACTATCCTATTATACCCTAGTCAAACATAGCTTAGTATTGTCTAGCCTAATATACTATATGCTATCCTAGCATAGCAATTTATAGCCTAAATTGGCATATTATATCTTACCCTTCTACATTATAGCTTAGCATAGCATAGCATAGCCTATAATAGCCTATACTATGCTTGCCTAGCAGATTATAGCATATTATAGCCTAGTCTAGTATAGCAGAGTATCAGCCGAATAATTATGATGTTATTGCCAAAACAAAATAATTCCCGGGCTAACCTTAGGAAGACTTTGACAATTATATCATTCGAAAGAGAATGTAAAACAACATAAGGGTTTCAAATTTCGCTAGAATCAGCCAAATAGTTATGATGTTATAGCCAAAATAAAATAATTCCAGGGCTAACCTTGGAAGGACTTTGGTAATTATATCATTAGAAAGAGAATTTAAAACACGCCAAGGGTTTCAAATTTTGTTAGAATCGAACGAATAGTTATGATGTTATTGCCAAAACTAAATAATTTCCGGGCTAAACTTTGGAGGACTTTGGCAATTTTAGCATTCGAAAGAGAATTTAAAATAGCATAAGGTTTCAAAATTTCGTTATAATTGGCCAACTAGTTATGATGTTATTACAAAAACAATAAAAAAGTATAACGGGGACCGACCCACCGACTGACATAGTGAGATGTAGAGTCGCTCGCCACCTGACACGCACGCGACTACGCGCCCCCCCTCCTAAATAAAATAAACCCCAAAACCAGCTATATCTAAATTTTATTAAACTTCCTGACCTTCACTGTTTGACTGAAAACATGAAACATGAAAGAGAAAGATAGAGTAAAAGGGGGAGGGGTTTGGAAGAGAGGGTAGAGAGTAATAGTGAGAAAAGGAAGGAAGTGGTATTTATTATTAATGTTGTCACACTGCGGGATCTTTTTATTATTTTCTACTTGTTACTGACATAATGGGTTGAGAAATAAGTTCTGGCAGTTTTATCCAAATTATTCATTACCATTAAAATTTTTAGATAAATTTCATTTTTAATTGATGACAATATGCAATTTAATCAATAATGTATTCTCCGTTGTTATTTACGACTTCTTTCCAACGTTCAACTAGTTTTTCGATGCCTCTTCAATAAAAGTCTCTGGACTTTGACTCGAAGAATTCGTCTAACCAGGTTCTTAATTCCACATCAGTATTGCACGAAACGCCGCGCAAATTATTTGAGAGCGATCGGAACAGATGGAAATCCGATGGTGCCAAGTCAGGCGAATCTGGAGGATGCGCCAGGATTCAATTAATCCAGGAATCCCACCTTACACACAGCATCGTCTTTCGTGGATGAAGTCCTTGCTTTAATCGCGGAAGTGTTTTTTTATTGGGGCTAAGCCATTGTTTTTGATGGTTCATGTTGACATAAACACACTACTTTTCGTCGCCAGTGATGATGCGGTGAAGAAATCTGTCCTTATATCCACGAGTAGCCTTGTGACGAGCAAGCAAACCTGCGGCAATCGTGGAGCGTTGAACTTTGTTGCTTTGTTTTTTAACTTTCCCCATCGAATGAAGGTGATTCACTACAGTTTTCTGATCACACGCCAATTGTATCGCCAATTCTCTAGTCGATTGACGATGATTTTCATGAAGAAGGTCGTTCAATCGATCTTCATCCAACTTAATGGGGCGACCAGAACGTTCTTCGTCATTAAGATTGAAATGACCGTTTTTGAAACGTGAAAACCACCATTGAGCTGTCCTTTCTGATAAAGCATTTTCTCCGTACACAGCACAAATATCGCGATGAGCTTTGGCTGCGTTTACATTGTTCCCGTCTCGATTGAAAATGAATAACAACAAGTGTCGAAAATGCGCCTTTCTTTCAACTTGACATTCCATTTTGAGGGTACAGAACAAAAATTAAATTAACACAACTTTTAAATAAACCGCAATGACTTATTACTCAACTTCAAGACGTAGCCTAAGCAAAAGCCTAATAGTCTACGCTGTTAAGAGACGTAGCCTAACCTTTGCAAATTTTGCTCTCATTATTTATTATTGTTTCTTGATATGTGCACAAATCACGTCAACAAAACTTAAATCAACACAACATTAAAAAAAAAACGCAAGAACTTATTCTTCAACCTAATACTATTTTGTTTTGTCATATTGCGGGTTCTTTGGTCTACCCGAGCGTAGTTTCTTGAAGAAGGATGGCTCGTAGAGCTTGAAGTTGTCGTCGTACAGCCTTGCTTTGCATTTCAGTAAGGCTGTCTTGACCGACTCTTCTTCATCGGGTGAGTCATAGCACCACTTGATGCGGCCTCTTTTGACTCCTGAGGCCACCTTCACGATAGGTATCTATCTCTCTTTGTTGAGTGGTGTTTTTGTTGAGGGCGATGGTGAGTTTGATATCCCTTCCGTCGAGCTCGTGTTCTTCCTGGTGTGGTATTCGTTCTGGTTACTCTTCTTGTTTTCTGGGTTCTTCTTTGTTCTCTTTTTGTTCTTTTCCTGTCTGAGTGAGACAGGCAGAGGTGTTTGTCCAGCTGCAGGCTCATGTCTGGTCGCTGTACGTACATCTTCGTGGGTTTTTGTTTCTTTTGTTCGCTTGACTAGTTCTGCTTGTGCTCCCTTGTTGCTAGATGCCAGGCTATTTGCAGCCAGCATCTTGTTCATCTCGGTATTTAATGAATCCGGGGAGGCTAGGTTCATCACATGCGCGTGGAGAATGCATTTTATGAGGGGTCGCCTCATATTTATTTTTTCTGAACTTCACCATTTGCTCTTGGTCAATTTGTACATACAAACTACGAGAAAAAAATCCTTATTATTCAAGCCATCAAAAAAATCCCGTTCTTAAATTATAATGTTAGGGATAGATTAATCATCATCACTTCATCATCATCATCATCATCTCTATAATTTAAGAAGGGGATTTTTTTAAATATTTGAATAATAATTCCATCTTAGTTTCGTTATGACATGTTTTTTTATCAAAGTTATTTCTAATAATTCTTTTATAATATCAAAAAATAAAATGGTGAAGTTCAGAAATAAATATAAGTATCGAAATTTTGTAATTTTTTTAAAACCCCAAGAATTACAAATGGTGAAGTTCAGAAAATTTATTTTATATATCTTCTTCTATAACTATATTTTGATAGGATATTTTGAAAGGGGGGAAATTTAGTTTAGAGTTCCTTTTTAAAATTATTATAATTGGCGAAGTTCAGAAAATTGAAAAAAATTTAACCATGGCTGCTTTTTTTTAGATTTTAAATTTTAATCTTAGTAGCGAAGCGCAAGCTTCCCCCGCGAAGCCATTGCCTGGTTCATTTTATATCATAATTTAGACGTGTTTGAGTTGTTGTTTTTTTCAAGACAACACGAAAGAAAACAAATTTCGGAAACTCGGTCATAAAGTTTTCGAAAAGGTGCTAAATTAAAACAAGTGAAAATGTAATAAAAGTAAATAGACTTCTCAAAGAAAGTTTAATTTTTAGCATTATATTAGAAAAATAAAAACTAAGTAATTAAAACATTTGGAAAATCAAAACGAATCGGTTTCACATTTTGAATATGATAAAACGAGGCTTAAAAAAAGTTGTCGGTCTGCCTATTTTTCCGTGTCATGTCTAAGTTTAAATATTCTTCCGTCTCCCGTCTGATTTGGTTTTATGAGCTTATATCTTCTCTCTCTCTCTCTCTCTCTCTCTCTCTCTCTCTCTCTCTCTCTCTTTCTCTCTCTCTTTCTCTCTCTCTCTCTCTCTCTCTTTCTCTCTCTCTCTCTCTCTCTCTCTCTCTCTCTCTCTCTCTTTCGTTTAATGTCGAAATTTGGGCTATTTCAGACCTACCTCCCTACATCGGAGGTCACAGTCCCGGTTGTCAAGGACCTGAAAACTATATCTCTGGATCCTCTTTGCCAGTGATCTCTTCTTCCAACGACCCCACACGACCTCTAATCCTCTTGATTTCGTTCGTGTCCCCGACTTTGCCTCTTTTTTTTCTCCTAAATTGGAGGCTTTTTGTTCCCCGTTGGATACCCCTTAAAAAGACGAGTTTAGCGCACAAAGTTCGTCGCTCCGATTTTACAGTATCCATTTGTTTGTACTTCCAAATCAACATCTTTGTTTGTTTGAAGTTCTGAAGAAAATTGATTTTCTCCTTGTCCATTTTTTTTTCTTTTAGTCATCCACGCACCTTTTTGTGCTCATCTGATCGTACCTATAGATCTTTCGCTCTTATTTTAGCATTAGTCTGTGTGTTCTTCTCTGCATACCTTAACTCCTTGTTCTTTGTTCGTACTTTCGAAATCCCGCGTTTAACTGTTAGTCTTTGTTTTGCCTTGCGAAAACATTCCTATGGCTGTTTTGGAGCCTTATCTTAGAGAGAGAGAGAGAGAGAGAGAGAGAGAGAGAGAGAGAGAGTCACAAGAAATAGTAGTAGCTCAAAAGACATTGCTGACCATACTCAGGAGGTACTCTTGGGAAAGCCATAACCTGTAGCAAAAGGAAAAGCATAGCACAAGTGAAGGCTCTGTCCCTCCCACCTCTCCCACCCGCTTTTGCGGGTGCAGAAAGTGGAAAAAAGACCTGATTGTGATGTGAAAAAGGACAGGGAGATAGAGAGAGAGAGGGATCACATCACTTCATACTCTACAGCCCCCCGGACCTGTAAACTTATTCCGTCTCCTTCCTACTTTCCTTACTATAGAATTACCGACTTAGGAGATGAATATTATTCCTTTTAATCACTTTCCTCCTACTGAGCGGCCAAAAATACTGCTGTTAGATCGAGGATGAAAAGGACAACTAGACGAACCCTGGATCTTAACCCATAAAGGCTTCTATTTATTTCTGTCAGCGTTTCGTTTGGAGGGAGGGGAATTTTTTACCTAGGGGTATACCATTTCCATATTCCCCATTTAGATGTCTCAAAATGAAACAGAAAACGTGAGCTAATTCACTTCTGTCTAAAATTACAAGTTTTGTACGAGTTAACTTATATGTATTTTGAAAGGAACAAATTATTCTGACGATTTAACTCGGGATAATCCCTTAAGACCTTTACGACCTTCAAAACTTTCAATAATTCCCGGACTAACCTAGGGAGGACCTTATATCATTCGAAAGAGAATATAAAAAAAACATAAGGGTTTCAAATTTTGTTAGAACAGGCCGAATTATTATGAAGTTATTGGCCAATAATTACCTGGCTAACCTAGGGAGGGCTTTGAAAATTATATCTTTCGGAAGAGAATTGTAAAACAACATAAGTATTTCAGATTTCGTTAGAATCGGCCGAATAGTTACAATGTTATTACCGCCCCCCCCCAATAAAAAGCAAAACGGGAACCGAACGACATAGTGAGATATAGAGTCACACGCGAGTAAAAACAGTAAATGGAAGGGAGAATTAGAAGGATCGTTGTTGTACAAAACCTTGTAAGGTCAGAGAGACGCCTACTCCCCTCTCCCTTGCCTACATGCGCCCGAACGAATTCACTGCCGGTGAAGTTCGTCGGGCTAAGGCTAGGTTCAGGTATATTTCGAAGCACGCCCTCCGCTCTTCTTGGCGGGCATACGTGTCTTCACTTAACGGGAAGACCTCTTTAGTAGATGTGTGGAAGCGAGTCAAAAGGATTCGGGGCAAGTACTCGCAGGACGCCCCTCCCGTTCTCCAGGAGAATGGGACCGCAATCTCAGACCCCGCATCCGTGGCGAAATCCTTCGCGACCGCTTTCTCCGCATGCTCTAGCCGGGATGCTGCTCCGCCAGCATTCAATGCACGTCGTGATGTCGCGAAAGGCCGCTGACTGGACTTTAACTCCAGAGGCGGAGAACTCTTCAACGCTAGGTTTAATCTGAGTGAGTTGCGTTTCGCTCTTGCTTCGTGCGCGGACACCGCCCATGGTCCGGACGATGTCCCGTATGCTATGCTTCGAAGCCTGGGTGAGCGAGGCATTACCTTTCTGTTAGATTTGTTGAACAGGATCTTGGTAGAGGGTCTTCTCCCGAATTCCTGGCTAATCGCTACTGTGCTCACCTTTCTGAAAGCAGGGAGAGATCACTAAACCCATGCCGGTTTCCGACCAATCTCTCTAACCTCTTGGGTGTGCAAGTTGATAGATGAATTGATAAATGTAAGATTAGCCTTTTTTATGGACAGCGGAGGCCATCTGTCTTCTGCACAGTGAGGCTTCCGCAAGTTCCATCCCACGTCGGATGCTCTGCTCCGACTGAAAAATGCTGTCTGCGAGGCCTTCCTTCGCAGACAGCACTAATCCACGGTGTTTTTTGATCTGGAGAAGGCCTATGATACCGCATGGCGATACGGTATCATGGATACTCTCTACACGATAGGGGCGAGAGGACGCCTCCCAATCTTTATATCTGAATTTTTGCGAGATAGTCAATTCCGCGTACAGGTGGGGGGAGCCATCTCCGGCCCAATAGAGCAGGAAGAGGGTGTCCCTCAGGGAAGTGTCCTCAGTGTCACACTCTGGCATCCCCTCAGTGCTGCCGGAAGATGTTCTCGCTACGCTCTACGTGGTCGGCCATTCTATCTCTTTTGGCGCGGCCGAGATGACAACTCTGGAGCGTCGACTCCAACAGGCATTGAACCGCGTCTTTCGCCATGCTGAAGCGCACAGGTTTCGGTTTTCTTCAGTTAACACTAAGGTGGTGCAGTTCTGCCGCCATCCATGCCTTCACCCTGACTCAGACTGGTTTCTCAATGGGGTACGCCTGAAAGTTGTTGAATCGCAGCGTTTCTTTAGTCATTTATTTGACCAACGCCTAACCTGGGAGGCTCATATTTGCAGCCTTAGGGTCTCTTGTACCCGCGCCATGGACATTCTCCGTTCCGTGACGTTCTTCCTCTGGGGCGCTAAAAGGGCTACTTCCTTACTTTTGTATCCATCCTTTGTTCGTTCGAAGCTCGACTACAGGTGTGAGTTTTATGCATCCGCAGCTGAGCGTTTATTGCAGAAGGTGGACCTGATCCACCATACCGGCCTTCGCCTGGCGACCGGTGCCTTCCGCACTTTCCCCATTGAGAGCCTACTTGTCGATGCTGGGGAGATGCCACTCTGTCTACGCCGTGTACAGTACATTATTCGCCTGTACGCGCGAGCCCGGCGCCTCCCTCAGTCGCCAACAGCTCTCACTGCATCCGCAGCTGGTTGAGACGCCAGTCCTACCCTAAGCCCTTTTGGTTTAGGGCGATGAAACTTCCTCGAGAGCTAGTTATAGCTCTCTGGCCAGGGGCGTCCCTGGTTCTGCAAAAGATGCCACCCTTGAGGGTACCACCTTTGGCTATTTGTCGCCACGCCTCTGCTCCCTAAGTTTCTACAGCGCCGAGAGTATTGCGTTCGACCTTTTTGGAGCACACCTCGTGACATGCTGGAACTGTGCCAGTGTATACGGATGGCTCCAATTCCCAAGAGTGGGTCGGCTTCCACGCCGTATCCCCTCTGTTTGAAGTCATCGGGGCTCTGCCAGGCGCTTCGTGTATCTTCACAGCCGGGCTGGTGGCAATACACCACTCGCTACGCAAGAATTCGCTACGTGCCAGGTTTGGAGACCGGATTGTGATCTATAGCGAATCACAAAGCGCCCTGAGTGCTCTCGGGGCATTGGAATCTCCGCATCCCCTGGTTCGCGATATCTGTGACGCCATGGTTTCGGCAACCGGGCGGATGTCGAAATTATCTTCTGCTGGGTTCTTGGACATGCAGGAATTGCGGGGAATGAGCGCACCGATTAGGGCACCAAAGAGTCCGCGAGGCTTTGGCGACCGATTCAGTATTTCGCTCTTCCTCACACCAACTACATGGCAGGAATACGGGCAGCTCTCCTGGCTGCTTAGCAAAGAAGATGGGAGACAGTCGAAGGTAACTCAAAATTGCGTGCCATTGCGCCGCGACTGTTCCCATAGACCTATCCCCCAGTGCCGCAAAGGCTTCAGGTTGATTTCTGTCGTCTTTGAATTGGACACGCTCGCGGGACGTACCCCCATTTGATGGAGCACTTGCCTGCTTCCTACTGTGAATACTTCGTTGTCCCCCAGACTGTTCTGCACATTTTTGTTGAATGTTCCAGTCTGGGCGATCTTCGCGCACGAAACCTGTCCCAGTACCGGGACGAGCGGGGTCGCTACCGCTTATCCCATGTACTCGGGACGGTTTCATGCACATCAATTTTGGACTTCATGAATTATTAGAGAAGGCCAGACTTCTCCCCATTATTTAACTAGATTTTTTATTTTTTTTTTCCTTGTAGGTTGCATGTTCCTGCGCCAGCTGGCCAGGCGGACCTCCCTTTCGACGCCGGAGCTTTCTTCCTGCGTGTTGCCCATTTCCTTCTTTTTATATTTTTTGTTTGTCTTGCATGTTATTTTAAAGTAACCTATTAGACTTATGCCCAAGTAGGCAGTCAACAGATGAGCTCTTAAAAAATATAAAAGATCCTCTCTCCCTTACGAACACGTTCGTACAAACGACTAGAGGAACTCGAATGTGCTTTCTCTCCTTCTTCATCTCCTCACCCCAACCCTCCACCTTTTGGGGGAAAAAGGGGGTAAAAGTCGTTATTGGAACGTGTCATGTTCCGCGGCGGGATTTACACAAGTTTAGGGTTGGGTCTTTTTATCGCACCTCAACGCGCCCCACGTAGGTTATTACTCAAGAAGGTAGATGTAATTCAACCCGTTACGGATCCTTTCAGGTATTTGGGCCGTGATCCAGGGCCAGATTAAGGCATGGGCTTTAGGGGCTGCAGACCAGGAGCCTCATTCAGCGAGGAAGAACTCAAGAGATTTAGTGAAAAGTTATTTCATTTGTGAATGCAAAATCAAAGGGACTCAAATAATATACTCCTTCTTTATACATTTGTAGTCATCATAATAAAGCCAAAGTGAACGCTACTGTTTAACTTATGCATCGTAAGGTGGTTTGTGAGTCATAAAACTAAGTTATAAATGGTTGTTCTTTGAGACTAATCTCTTTCATACTATTCTCGATTTTCCCGTTGCTTAGTTTACATATAGACGATGTCATGTGTTTATGACCTGTTTCTAAGGATGTACAACGTTTTCTCGATGACCGTAATTCTTTGGTTACTTCTATCAAATTTACAGTCGAACTTGAGAAAAATAGGGTTCGTCCCGTTTCTCGATCTCTTATTTAATAGAACTCCTCCTGGTTTTAAATTAGCAGTCTACCGCAAGGCTACCAACTCTGGTTCTTATATTCGCTTTTATTTTGGTCATAGTGACAAAGTCGAACGTTCTGTATTTACTTTACTGTTTCTCTGTGGCCTGCGGGTCGTCAGCGTGGAATTCATCATTATTTTTTTTTTAAATAAGTCACAACTTTTGTTATCTTCATAAATTACTTGCTACATGCTTAAATTTTGCACCCCCCCGCCCCCTTTCCATACACACATTCTATAGAACTGAAACGCGAACCGCATTTAATTATGAGATTCTCTTGTTACTCCTTTCTCTGATGCCTTTTTGATTTTCCTCGTTTATGGAAATGTTTGAATATTTCGGTCAACTTCAAGCAGGAGGCAGCTATGTACAGAATGCAGGTACACAAAATATAAAAGGTGGAATTTATTCTGTTGATTGTTCAGTTTGCCAAAGCGCTACTTGGGCGAAGTGGAAAATTATTAGCTGGCTGTTTAAACAGCACAGATATAATGTAGGAAGAGATGAACCTAATAAGGCTTTATTTGTTCATTTATCTGAAAATGATCATCCTATTAATTGGAATTCTGCTAAATTTATTTGCTATTCAGAAGACTCTGTTAAACACAATATTGTCTAATCATTTATTACTTCTCCTAATTTTTATATTTCCCCGGTCTCTTTAAACTTAATTCTATCTTTAAAAAAAAGCTTATTTTAAATGAAATTGTTAATTATAAACCATATTTCTTTTATTTTCTTCATTTTGTGTTTATTGAATAACGTATGTATATTTGTGTATCTTTGTATTCATATTTGATGCGACGTCTTCATTTTAATTCGTCTTTCTCTCTCCGGTATTTTAGTGGAGGTTTTTTTTTCTATATGATTTTACCCTTCGTGTACCTGCTATTAATCCCTATTCTGGATTATTTTTGTCACTTAATAGTTTATTACACTCCATTTCCGCTCACTACCGTTCGTTTAGGCATGGCTAGGCGAAGAGGTCGAAAGTTTTTGGATTTCGCTTTTCCTGTGTAATATGATTGCCCTTATTACTCTCTACTCACATGCGCGCTAATTTGTGAGTTTTCCATATATATATATATATATATATATATATATATATATATATATATATATATATATATATATATATATATATATATATATATGTGTGTGAGTGTGCGTGTGTGTGAAAAAAAATCCCAGACAAATTGGTGCTGTTAATGTATTTGCATTTTTAAACAACTGACTCAACTTCAGGTCCAGCGTCACACCGTCGTCCTCGAACTGGGAAATGCCACTCAAGGATACCTTCTAATTAGCACAAAAAAACCCCTGATTTCAAAGATACCCCTTTATCTATTCTCGTTTACCTTCATAGAAACTTATTATTAATATATAAAAGCGCTATCTCAGCTATATATATATATATATATATATATATATATATATATATATATATATATATATATATATATATATATATATATATATATATATATATATATATATATATATATATATATATATATATATATATATATATATATATATATATATATATATATATATATATATATATATATCATTAGAAACCTTCTCCGGTTATCTTATCTGAAGAAGGAACATGATGAGGACATAAACAACAACAAGATTCTGTTAATATGTAATCCAAACATTTAAGAATCCAAACTGGGAATATCGTCATTGGCTTGACTGGAAAAAAAGAGAATTTCTATTCCAAATAAATATGTAAGAAAAATATAATTATTTTAGCTGGAGTACGAAAAGATGAAAAAAACAACAATATTTATGCGTTAAAAAACAAATGTTATGAATAATTAAATAAAAATACATTACAAATAAAATAAAATGCAAGTAAATTAAAAAGGTTAAAATATATAGATAAAAAACGAGCACACAAATGAAGACCAATATCATACAAATCATTAATTAAAGCTTCTCAAAATGAAAACTTTTAAAAACTTAAAAAGGTTCTATAGGTCAAAGGGCACTAACCTCTTGGGGGGGTTGAAAGGTCAAATGAGGGAATGAGAAAGGGTAATTAATGAAAGAAGGACACTATTGTTGTGAAAATGTTCTTTGGTTGTTTTATGAAATAAAGATATTGGTACAAGGCTGGTGGTTTTTAAATTCTAGTTGTAGCTTTTGAATATGTAACGATTTTAGAATTCTTATATCGGTATAGTTATAGCGGAAGTTAAGATAGAAAATTGAGCTCGGAGGCACGGCTTCCCCGGCCAACGAGGTCCCATATCCGTGCTTAGCCGCCTTTTACGACCCTCACCGGAGGGGTCAGTATGGATGTGGGTAGTTTTAGGGGGGTTGAAGCGTGTCAATTCCTCCATTGTGGGAAACTGGTTGAAGTACAGGGTGTCCCTAAAGTTTGGACATCTAGTGAAAATGCATAGTTTCACAAAAAGAGAAATACATTTTATTTAATTAAATTACATTTATTTAACTGAAATGTTGATAATTAACACCAATGTGATTTCCAACATTTGTGATGCAAAGTTCCTGCGCTTTGCAAGATTCACCCGATGTATCAACTACAAATTTCTGTCAATTTGATTTCATTCATTTATGATGTGTTGTTCACTCCGTTGTATCTGGTCTTTATTTGTACACCTTCTCCTTTTAGATAGATAGTACCCCAGAAAAAAGAAGTCAAGATAGATAACATTTGGTGAACGAGGAGACCATTGTGATATTACATCTTTACTTAGACATTAGGGACCCCCTGTAGAAAAGAAAGTGAATTGTTAGAAATGGAATGGTGATGCGTTTACAATGTTTACGTATCGAGGCAAAAATTGGCTTAGAGATGGAACGAATATTTCGAGTGCTTTGAGATCCTCAGGTTAAATTGAAGGCCAGTTTGTCCTACATAGCGACTATTGCAAGTCGCACACGTAAATAAATAAACCTCAAGGGATCTTAGCAGGTTGCAAAGTGGCCTCTTAAAATGGACATAAAATGTAAGCAAAGAAAGAAGATTAAAACGAATAAGAATAAAAGTTACTTTAAAGGTAAAGTTTTCCCGCAGAGCTGAGATGATCTAAAAAAAAATCAAGTTTATGTAAATTTTTGAGTTTGGGTGAATGAACAGGTGGGTTGAGAGAAAAATACGTTGCTTAAAAGTTTGGCAATAACCTTATCAAACTTAGCAACGGGATAAAAATTAGAGGTGAAAAAAAGATTCCTTAAAATTTGTATTTCGAAATCAAATTCCACTCAATCGAAGGAAATGCGCACGATCGATTTCTACGATTTTTGGTTGCTGTTGATTCGAAGGTCACTCGCGTAGTAATGACGAAGCAGATGCGTGAGTGTGTAGTTGCGGGATTTATATAAATGTAGGTGAAAATATGTGTTGTTTCAGGGTAGGTTTACCTAGGCTTTCTATTTTAGGCAAAGTCAGGAGAGTTGCGCTTCCTTTCCTTTTCCGAACTTCTCGAGTGATCTCCGCTTTGGACTTTTCGGGACTATGGCCTTCTCCCATTGATATGCGCTTATTAATAATATATGTATAGTTCTTTTGGGTCTTCACGTGTGTATGTCGGTATATGTGCGTCTACTTTTATCTGTGAAATTATGCTTTCTGCACTTAACGCATTGTGGGTCTTTTTTGTGTGTGTTTTCATCTTCATCTTTTACATTTGTTTGTCTTTGTTTCATTCAGATTATTGTGAGGTTTTGGTGCTTTCCACTCATTTTCACTTACCCAACTTCACCACTTTTCACATTTTCAAACCCTTCTGGTAGAGATGTCCTCGTTGTTTTTTTCCTCATATTTTAATAAAAAAAAACTTAGTAACTAATATGTTTATTGAATTATAATGAAGAAACACCCGCAAAAGAAAAGTGAAAAACGATTCCGAGCGCTTTCGTCTTTATTCTCAAAGATCTTATCAAAGAATAACACAAGGCAGGACATACTTTGGCTTAAATAGTAGAATGGGGGGAGGGATTAAATTACCTTTCTCTGCACCCTAATTAAGGGGTACAATATCTTGTAACATATTTATTTGAGATTTTATAAATGAAGTGATGATCGGGTCTAGCGTGAACAAACCGCGGCTAATGTTGAAGTTTGGGAACGTGTTAATGGAGATACAGTCTAAAATGTTTCTCGAAATATAATTGCTGCATCTAATGTCCGATTTGGCACTATTCCAATTTATTGTATGTTTATGGTTATACATGTGTAAGAAAAGAGAAGATTGTTCGCTGTTATTACGTATATTGGTCTCATGTTGTTTTACACGAGCCATTTCCAGGTGGCTATAAGAAGAGGGCGGTATTATTTTGTTTTTGTGCTATATACTTACCGTACCATATATATATATATATATATATATATATATATATATATATATATATATATATATATATATATATATATGTGTAGATATATATGTAGATAGTGCCTATCTGTCAGTTGGCGTACTCGTCCGAAACAACCTCTATTCTGCTCGGTCTTCGTATCTTCTTTGCTCCTCTACCTGTGTCAAGTGTTGTTCCTCTTCGTATCAGTGCCCTCTCCACATCCTCGATAAATCTTTTTCTTGGTCGGCAGGTTGGTCTTTTTCCTCGAGGTCTCCATAGGAGGTACTTCCTTGGGTATCTCCTCTTGTTCGTCCTCATTACTTGGCCATACCATCTCAATTTACTTTTCTCTACGTTGTTCAGTATTGAGTCGACGCCTAGATCAGCTCTTATCCTGGTATTCTGATTATTCTGTTCTGGTAGTCAATGCCACATATATATATATATATATATATATATATATATATATATATATATATATATATATATATATATAGATGAATGTTACATTGATGGAAATATATTTTAGGGATATTGGACGACAATTGTTGAAGCGATAAAAAAAAACCGGGTCACTTTGACCATTGCTTAGCTGAGAGGGGGGAAAAACACTCTCCTCCCCCTTTAGACGGGGTAGCAATCTTCTTACGTTTTGTAGCTCTTTTCTATCCGCACTTCCTCTTCCTCAATCTGCAGGGAATGAACTATGCTGCAGCAGTGTGTCCCTTTCCCCGTTCCCTCACCGACTCAGAAACTGGAAATTGGGTGATTTGAATGGGCAGATGTTGTCGCTCAATTTCCATCTCTCCTAACCATCAAATCCGATTCCTTCACCCCCTTCGTGCATACTAAACCTCTTTTTAATATTTTTAGGGCTGAACATGTCCCCATACTGGGTTCTCTTTCAAACCACCTTTTAAAGGGCTCCTCTCTTTGTAACTGGTCTTTGGGGCAGTTATTTATACTCTCAAAAATTAAGGAGGAGTTTGCATGGATTCATGGAACTTCTATGACCATCTCGTCACCTTATCAAAAGGTTCGTACTTTGGGGTCTTTGTGCGAACATTTTAAAGGGGCTTTATAAAGCCTCCTCGATCCCGTGATTTCCGATTGCCCAGGAATTAGGACTTGTATTCCTTTTAATTTAGCTCTTTTACTCTCACAGTTTCGCACTCGCCCTCTTTAATAATAATAATAATAATAATATCGTTTGCCCTTCCGGAGCTCTCGCTAAACGCGTGGCTATGTCGGTTTTCTAACATCGAGGTACCGAGTTCGACCCTAAGCGAGAGGGGCACAAGGCGTCAGCGACGAAGAGAGCTGGCCACCGATTGGCGCCTGCTCTATGCTAATCGAATGGGGGTAGGTCGTCATCACATATCGGGGCAATCACAATCCCGCTGTCCTTCTCTCTCCTCTGTTCCGGGACCCTGTCGATGGAGTACTGGTGTCTACTATGGGGGCACCCATAGCCACATACCCCGACGTGGAGTACTAATTTACCCTATGGAGTCACTTGTATCTACATACCACCGACGCGGAACGGATCTCCCTCCACCTCTGTGCTCATGATGGGTTTCAAAATCACTAGTTAGTGTCAAAGCCACACCCTACTAGCCGCCGTCTCCTAACGGGTACCGACCCTGTTGCATCCGGGCTTGTTATCTTGATCTTTATGCACCTTTCATTATCCGGTCACGGGATTTCATCCCCGAGAGGAGGGACGGGTGGCGCAGCTTACTACTTGCCCTTCGCTGCATTGCGCCCTCCAATAAGTTGGACCAGTCTCTGTTGCTGCCCTTTTTTCTGTCTGTTCTCTTTTTTCTTTACTTTTTACCTCCTTCCTATCGCTCCTTTATTCCTTAATGCTTTTATTCTCAATTTTTGCTTTGCCTTCATATCATGCATTCATTTCTTTCCCTACATAAAATACTTTCCTTTTGTTTCCTTTGCATACCTTGCATTCTTCTTTGTTTCCCATGCATTCATTTTTTGCTTCCCCTACATTCCATGCATTCCCTTTTGCTTCCCATGCATTCCTTTTGTTTCGCCTGTATACCATGCGTTCAATTTAGGCTACACTACATACCATACATTCCTTTTTGTTCCCTCTGCATAATATGCATTCCTTTTTGTTGCCTTTGCATACCTTGCATTCTTCTTTGTTTCCCATGCATACCGTACGCTCATTTTTGCTTCCCATGCATTCATTTTTTGCTTCCCCTACATTCCATGCATTCCTTTTTGCTTCCCATGCATTCCTTTTGTTTCGCCTGTATACCATGCATTCATTTTAGGCTACACTACATACCATACATTCCTTTTTGTTTCCTCTGCATAATATGCATTCCTTTTTGTTGCCTTTGCATACCATGCATTCTTCTTTGTTTCCCATGCATACATACCGTACGCTCATTTTTGCTTCCCATGCATTCATTTTTTGCTTCCCCTACATTCCATGCATTTTTTTTGCTTCCCATGCATTCCTTTTGTTTCGCCTGTATACCATGCATTTATTTTGGGCTCCACTACATACCATACATTCCTTTTTGTTTCCCTGCCTAATATGCATTCCTTTTTGTTTCCTTTGCATGCCATGATTTTTTTCATTTATTTTTTATCCATTCACTTCCTTGGGCTCTTTTATGGATTTCCTATTCATGCGCACCGTTTATTTATCCTCTTCCCAGCCCCTTATTCCATTTTTCTCAAGTTCTACATTCACGAAGAAGGTGGATAAGGGAGGGTGTATGTGATTTGAAGGCCCATCCTTCCATGTATACATATAAACACTCTCATTCTAGGCGAAACGTGCTCTGGCAAGAGTGTCGATCAGTTTCCTTTAGACTGTACTATTACTGATATAATTAATACCACTGCTAATAGTAATAACGTCCGTGATAATTGACTTACAATGTTTTGCGAGCCCCCACGAAAGAGGGTCCAAAGAGATTGGAACTCTCTTCCTCTCTTTTGCACCTGCTTTTTTCCCTCTCTTCATATCATTTTCGGTTTATTACATCTTTGGCGATGGCCAAACTCTTTCTGTCTTTGTTGATTTTCTATGTTATGGTAGTTCTTATGCCCGTAAGAGCTAGTTATCTTCCACGCACAACACCAGAAGTAGCTGGAGATGAAAGAGATATATCTGTCTGTGTATTGGGCGCTGCAGAACTCGTGGGAACGGGAAAGGAGCTTTGCGAGTCGACCTTGAACGCGTGCCCCTGTGGGTTGTACCCCAAAGTACCCCAAGGCCGTCGACTCAGGAAGGAGAAACGAGTTTGGGCCCTGCCCCCCCCCTTGCCCCTCTTACATCACCTTCATTTCACAGTCGCTGTCCAAATGCCATTCACCTACGCCTTCGCTCTCCGCTCCTCACTCCTAATACTATTATTGTCGTCGCTCTCATTACTATTCACATTATTCAACTACAAATAATACAATTATTATTAATATTCTATATTAATACAAGTCTACCTTAATTTTAATTATTATTATAAATATTTACTGGCAAACTTCGGGGTTATTTTGAGCATTCAGGATCATTTATCATTATTATTATTATGTTACAATATTCCCTATCAATACTATTTTTGATTACTATCACCAATCTTCAAGGAAACGGGATGCTGTAAAGGAGAGTTATGCGCCGTTCGACTCCTTCCTCTTTTTGGATACCCGGGTGTGTATTTTCCGTGGCTCTTCCTTACCCTAATTTCACCACTTTCTTATTTTTGTAGACTTCGTGTTTTGTTTTTTCAACCTTTAAAATAAGTGCCAATAACATTCCTGCGCTAATGGCGAGTTAATGGGTGCACTTGTCTCATTACTCAGACGGGGGGGGGGGGGAGTGTAGTAGTGGAGACTCCACCCTCCCCACTTGTAAATGGGGTCGTGAGGGGGGGAATGTTAGTTCGTAGTTCCGAACTCCTGCAAATCGCTCCTTCGCCTTGTCGGGTGGGGGACATTTTTGTTCTCTTTTGTGTAATCCAACGGGGGCTTCCACTCAGTGATGAAAGAGAAGAAGCGAGAGAAGAGAAAGGGAAAAGGAAACAGTGAGTAGAGAAGAAGAAGGTGGAAGGCAAGAACTGAAGGGAACCCCTCTTTATTGATTATTGTATCTCTTTTCTTTTTTCGCTTATTACCTTGTCAGTGAGCGCAGGTTCAGAGAGGCCTCATACTAGAAGTCATCAATAATAATAATCTATTTATTATTATTATAATTTATTATTATTATTTATTGTTATTATATTTTTTATTATTATTATTTATTATTATTTGTTAATATCTGAGGGGAAGGGTTTTTTAATTTCGTGCTGTGACGTAGGCATTATTAAGGGAGAGTCTGTGTGCGTGTGTGTGAAATTCTGTGTTCAGCTTCCGCTATGATGGTCGAGTGTGTTCGTTCTTGATTATTTTTCTTTTTTACTCCTCTTATCTTTGTTTATCCTTTTTGTTTCTTTCCTCCTTCAAATTTTTCATTCTGGCAAAAGGGGGGGGGGGGTATCTGGATCCCAATCTGATTTCGCATAATTTGATTTCGCTTTATTCGATCAAAACTCGGGCTGAGTTAGGCTTTACCCTGGCCCTTGCCTTAGTTCCAATACCAGGTACCAGGTCGATGGAAGAGGTACGTGTTTTCGTTATTTTAGAGCATCTCTACCATTTGTAAATCCTTAGAGATTCTTCACACGACACTATCATGGTGGCGTCACCACCTTTTTAGGGCTACCAGAACTGCCACCAATATATCTCATTTTCATCATGGCCGCAGTGAGTGTGTGGTATGAAGAAAGCTTTATCTACTCTCAATAGAGTAGATAAAGTGTCTCCATTAAGGCTTTAATGTTTTTGTGGGGGATGGTTTGTTGCCACACTCCGTGTCACCGTAAATCAACCTGAACTTGTACGCGCATGTACGTGTATTTCAGTTCGCCTGGTGTACATAACATGAGGGCAACTCGCTCTCGTCGGTTGCGTAACGTCTGGACAAAGCGAGCTTCGGGAATGTAACCTTGAATCGCGTAACCTTACGATTACGCCCGGCTCTTGGGCGTACACTCGCTTTGTTTACCTTCTGGATACGATATACGCACACATGTACACGTACAATCTATCATTTTCATTTGAAAGAAAGGGAAAAGTTAGGAGAAGTGAAAATTTGTGAAAGATACCTCGTAACAAAAATCCACAGACTTGAAAATGTATACGAGCGTCAATTTTTTTCATACACATATGATTAAATGTATGTATACTCGTGCATATGAGTATATACAGGCATGCTCGAACACAGGATAAATCAACACATGCTCACAATCAAGATATACTTATTTATGTATACTCATGTGCATATATACAAGCGTGTACGAATAAGAGGTATCTACAGATGTATATTTACTAACAAACATAGAGTACTGCGCATACATCCTCACGACAAATGTATTTATACTTATGTTCATATAGGTATGTAATGAATATTGAAAATGGTACACACACTCGTAACAAATTTATGGAAGTTCATGTATACATAATATATACATTCACTTCCGATGTGTGTATATTCATGTCCATACACAGGTTGGATAAACTCATCGAAGCATAAACTGCTTTTATTCTCAGATTTCTGTCAGCACTTATAAAGAAATATGATCTCCATTGACTACAAATGGCATTTACTTAACTTGCAGACACCTTATACTTGATGTTAAACTCAAGTTATTATATTTTGGAGATCTTTATATTATTACATGGGAAAAAGAAAGAACTTTATGATTTTCAAAGAGCGCAAAGTATTAATAGGCCGATGTATACTAAAATCAAGGAAAAGCAAGCTCTGGTAGGCGCACCTGGTGGATGCGAGGCAAAGTTCAGTGGCCATGATTGCACAGCATAAAAATGCATTGTCTAGAAAAAGCATCAAACAACAGATTTAAGAGAGTACAGAGCTACAGCAATACCCTGTCAACTCATTGTCAACCAAAACAGTTTGTCGAGAGCTTCATGAAGCTGGATATAATGCAAATGTTGCAATTACCAAACTCTCATTTCCAAATTGGAAAATTTGATTTAGTCTAACAAATCATTCATCAGGCTTTTTCTATCCTCGGGGCGTTTATCATTGGAGGCAATACAAAGAAGCTCTGTAATCAGATTTCCTCATCTCCACCTTGAAGCATGGTCATGTTCTAGTGGTATGTTCTATGGTTAACACTCACGAGATTTGTTGGTTTGCCTGAACGGGGCCACCCTACAGTATAAACAATGTTCTCGAGTAGGGGCGCGGTCTTCTAAGATGATAATGCATCGATGGACAGTACTGAAGTTGTTAAAGACCCACCACGAGAGGAGGATAATGAAGTGAAACACGGGAATTGTCCTCGACAATTGCCGGATTTTACCATTATCGAACACCTGTGGCTTGTATTGGAGTAAGAATTGGAGAACTGTTTTTCTCCGCTAGCGTCACTGAAGGAACTACAGGGTGTCTCTAATGTCTGAACACATAGACAAAATCTATACGTCTATAAAAAAATTGAACGAAATTTTATTTAATTGAACTAATATATAACATCTTCAATGTGATTCCCACCATTTTGTGATCCAAAGTTCGAGGCGCTTTGCGAGATTCACCCGATGCATTAACTCCAAATTTCCGTCAATATGAGCACATTCATTTATGACGTGCTGTTCCCTCAAGTGTCTGGTATCTTTAAATTTCGTTATACCCCAGAGAAAGAAGTCAAGATATCATTATATCAGTGTGATATTTCCTATGTGTCCAGACCTTAGGGAAACCCTGTATAACAGGATTTGCTTCAAGAATGGTTCAAAATTCCAGGAACCACTGTCAAAAAACTTTCCCCACCAATTTCTTGCTAAATTCAAGCAACTAGTGTCAAAAGAGTAACAACTTTATAATTCGTAATAAAACTTTCATATAATAAAGGTTCCATTATTTTGTCCCCACCATGTATATACAGACATATACGAATACTTATATCTACACGCGTTAACGAAAAATGTATGTATTGTGTGCATATAGAAAAGCATATGCGAATATACGAATATTCAGGAGCTGCGTTTGCAGCTCAAAATCGAGTCAGGCTAAAGAAAAAATAAATTCATAAAATCACTTAGATGCATTTGTGAATATATACCATTGATTTCATTTAAATGTCTCAATTGCATCAATTTTTTTTAATGTTATATTTTCTATATTTTCGTAGGAGATAATATTTTTGGGGGAAAAGTGAGAAACTGACGGAAACTTTTTAGTTAACATCGTAACTGGAGACGAAAGTTGGATTTACGGCTATGAGGTGGAAAATTCAGAGTTCTTCATTTCGATTCGAAGGCAGCATCGATGCCATTTCTAAAATTGACTTAATTTAAGGAGTGCTTTCAGAAGTTGAAAAGAGGTTGGCAGAGGCGTGTAACGCTGCAATGAAAGGACTATTTTGATTGAGACAATTTCAACTTTGAATAAATGTCAATTTTTAATTAAAATAAAATGTAGTCGCGTAATGTTTATCTAACTTCGTTTGTATACTCCTGCGCATTCAGGCGAGCAATATACGAATACTTAAGATATATGTTTTTACGCAAGACAAATGTATTTATCTATCTTCATGTGCGTATAAACGCATGCACGAAGACCGATGTATCTTCATGTGCATATAAAAACGGATGTATCTTTATGTGCATATAAACGCATGTACAAAAACGGATGTATGTATGCATATTCATGTGCATATAAAACGTATGTATCTTCATGCGCATATAAACACGTGTACAAAAAATGTATGTGTGTATGTATCTTCATGTGGGTATAAAACGGAGGTATCTATCTTCCTGTGCATACAAAACGCGTGTAAAAAAAGAGGATATATCTACTCATGCTAAAGACAAATGGATACATAAGTTCCTTCTGAGATACACACACAGCGAGGTACGAAGAGGTAGTAAAAACGTACACTAAATAAGATATGTACACACATACAATATGTTTTCAAACACGTACATATTAGTCCAATTCCAGATCTGTGAGGCGTATACTGTTGAAGAATGAATGAAAGATAATTTAAACCTGTTTGCAGTGGTGCTAAAGATGTAAGGTTGGGTTCGAAAATCCCGGAGACCTTGGCTCTACTTTAGACAGTTTCGCCTCTGCAAATCTAACCTAAATCCTGGTCTTGGTTTGGAAACTCGGATCCATGTTAGGGTTCGATCCTTAAATTTTAACTCGCAGAAAACTGTTACTCGGAGAGTTGTGTCGATCCCAGGTCTCAAACAACCAAATATTTCTCCTTTCACACAATATCAACTCTCCTAACTTCATCACATTCTGAACACTTTGGTATTAATTTCTTTGTTATTTTTTTTTGTATTGCCTATAAATATATATATATATATATATATATATATATATATATATATATATATATATATATATATATATATATATATATATATATATATATATATATATCAACCTCATCGTTCACCATGGTTTTTATTAAATATCCCTTTCAGTTGCGATGTCCATTTTATTAGACTAATGCACCTGTGTACGTATACATGAGTTGTGAGTACTAACGTGTTAATTGCGTGTACGCCCGTGTTCATGGAGGCTGTGTGTGTTCGTGAATGTAACAACCGTTCTAAAAAGTGGTTACCTTTTGAAGATGTCCTTCTGCATGGAGAAGTAACTCCTCTCTCCCCCCTTCCCCAATACCCATATCCTTTAATCTACCCCCCCAATAGAGGGTAAAATAAGGAAGCAGAATAACCACAGGCTACTCGGATCCCTGTCTGAAGGACAGCCCAAGGCACCTCTTCATTAAGATGCACAGGTGGCGATTTTGAAGAGCCGGATTCGAAGGTTTCACGATAAATCGAGTGAAGGCGATTTTAGTTGGTCCCCGAAAGCGTGAGCACGCACGCACGCACGTATGCACGAACGAATCTCAGGTGAGCGCAGCTGGTAACATCAGAGAAGAAAGGGTAGATTTAAGAGAGAGCGAGAGAGAGAGAGAGGGGGAAGGGGTGATTGTATGTAAACATGTAAATAATAACAAGGTCGAAGGCATAAGAAGGCCACTGCTTTTTCCCGACAATGGATTTATCGTCGGAGGAAAGAAATCCTGCCAAACGGAATTTATCTCATCCTTGGGATTTATCCGATATTTAACCCAGATTATTGTTTGCATTAATTTTTAGGGATTAAAAAAATTCTGACTGCCGTATCATTTTATTTACTTTTCTCTCTCATTCTCTTAACGAATCAATTATGTACATATTCTCCAGTAATCAGGACCCAGCGTTGGATTCCTCTAATTGGCACTCCCAGTCCGCAATCTGCCCTCTCGGCCTACAGAGGATCTGCGACTATAATTTAGGTCATCCTTTAATAAATGCGGCAATTTTTCCCATTTTTATCATTATTTTATGGATAAAACTCAAACAACTCTTTGAAATTATTTATAATTAAATATGTAATTATTTATTATTTTTATAATATAGTTTTCATCAGTTTCTACCACTTAGCTTTTTCTTTCTACTAACTTTTCAATATCCTTTTTCTAAAAAACTGTTTTTAAAAAATCTTTAAGATTGTTTCGACCTCTTTTGTTGACATCTTCATTCTCTTCAGGTGATTCGCTAAACTCATAAAAAGATGGTGATCTAAGTATGGACGATGACTCATTAGTTCTTAAGTGAAATTGTTAGGTTTTTGTATGGTATTTCTTGCCATATGAGGTCGAGTATTGTGTTGAAGAAAGTGCACACTTCTCTTCTTTTGATTAATGCCTTTCCTTGTTCTTCATGTGCTGATGTAAACGGTCCAATTGAAGGCAGTACACTTCTTTGGATTAGGAAGTTCAAAATGTATTATGCCATTTATATTTCACTAAACTTATAAAAGAATCTTCCGTGGTGGGGGCCCCTGTTTCAATTGGGGTGTTGATTTTTCCCCAGGATTAATTAATCCATTGTTTAGAACGTTTAATAGAAATGTTCCTAACCCACTTTTCGTCTCCTGTAACAATCCTCCAAAAAAAAGTTCCCTCTATAGTCGATTATTTATATCCATAAAATAATGATAAACATGAAATAATGTAGTATTACTTATGGGATGATATTAATATCTTCCACACATTTTTACTGTCTGGTTTCATCACTTTCTCTCCATATTTCACCCTACAAACTTTCTGCATGATACGTCCTCGTTGCTATTGCGTTTAAACCCGAGGAAAAAATCCTACACGTTAGTATGGACATTGAGTGAATTTCATCCTACCAGCTTCTGCGAGTCTTCTTCCCGGACTCTTTATATATAAAAACTCCAGCTTATGAATAGGTTCCACCCACCTTTGATAGTTTTTTCTAGCAATGTTCTGCCTTTCATCCATGTTTGGATCTTTATCTATGTATTTCTTCTATGGTTCCGGCATGTTATTACAAAGATGTATCGCTCTATATTTCTCTAGGTTGTTCTCGATTTCTGGTACTTATGTCTAGTCTCTAACTTTCATCATCATCACTAAGTCTATAATTGAAGAAGGGGATTTTTGGAGTATTTGAATAATAATTTTATCTTAGTTTGGTTATGACTTATGGTTTTTATCAAAGTTATTTCTAATAATTCTTTTATAATATCAAAAATCAAAATGGTGAATTTCAGAAATAAATATAAGTATCGAAATTTGTGAATTTTTTTATAACTATATTTAGCAACGTGATATTTTGAGAGGGGGAAAATTTAGTTTAGAGTTACTTTTTAAAAATTATTATAATTGGTGAAGTCCAGATTTTAAATTTTAATCTTAGTAGCGAAGCGTAAGCTTCCCCCGTAGGGGGGGGGAGTGGCGAAGCCATTGCCTGGTATATTTATTATTCTATTACTACATCAACGTTTTTGAGGGGCAATTTCACCATCGGGGAATTGGAAATCATATAAGAAGCCAAAAATATTTAGATGTATACTATATTATTTATGGAAAGGTGAATAAAATTTAAGTTAATGTATATTAATATATTCCTAAGTTAGATTCGAGTTGTCTTTCCTCAAATAATATAATACATATGCTCAAAAAATCTTATTTTGTGTGCGATATTCCCACTTTCCCAAAGGTAAGAAGGCTGGCCCTAGAAATATGGGTTTACTAAGAAAATAATAAATGCTTAAAGATCCCTAAGGAAAATAACCCTTAGACAAACCAAAGCGCTTTCCTGATTACATCTTGGGCTTATCTCTATGGTATATTTGAAGGAGTGTGGTCTTTCTTGGAATACGAGGGAAGAGGTCATAATGACGCAGCGTTCTACTTATTGTATCCTTGCTATTCTGTGATTCATCACATACTGTTCTAGCAAGTATTCGAGCTGCACGTTCCGTTAGCATATGAGGGCGACCTGAACGATCCAAAGGAGGAATTGAATTACGAGACTTCCAGTTGCATATTATGGTACCTTTTGAATTTAGAAGTACTTTAAGCTGTACACAGATCTTTCTGTACCCAAGGAGACTCTTATGAAGGGCTATAATTCATTCACGAAGATGTTTATTGATTTATTTTTGTTTCCGCATGATAATGATGATGTTGAGAGTACGACTATCTTGTAAAAGAATTGACGCAGTAGCCATACGCGATGACGAAGAAACTTCACATTTATTTTAGAATATTCTAGATATTCGGGAATGTCTGAAGATTAGTTTTTAATTAAACATTTTGCAGATAAACATTTTGCGTTTTATATTTTAACTCGTCAGCATTTTTTACTGTTTACTACTTTGCCTTTTCTGATAGTTACATTGTATTTATTACATAAAGTTCCACGTGTGTTGTAAATTTCGCTTCCATCTTGCCTCTTTGCTTTTTCTCGTTGTTATCTTTTTTGCATTTGTCCTTTTTTATCGTTGTTATTTGTTACTTACATATTGTTATTTTTTTTTTTTAATATAACTTAGTACGAGTAGTAGGCTGCGTTGTAAATTTAAAAAGTTAAACCTGCAACCGAAACGCTTACACCACTAATTTCTAATTATTTTTCTCACATAAATTAATTAATTGTCGGGATATATAATGAAATGTCGATCATTTTGCGAATGTGCATCAAATTAAACTAAGTTTATTTCTTTATTCGTGGCCATTATGGCGATAGTGCTGGTCCCTCTCTTTTGAAGAGTATTTGATGAGGGAAGTTGCTGGTTTTACGGCACTGACAATTACGTCATTAATACAAACTTGCAGTCAACATGCTGGCGGTTCGGATGTGAGATTCTGCCTTGTTTACATCCTTACTTTGATAAACGGGGCATCGTCTCGAGAGGGAACAAGTTTTTCTAAGTAATAATGAAGCTTGTATTCTAAAATGAGCAGTTGCAGGGGGTTTACCGACCGCCATCTTCTAGATTTATGAACGGGGCCTGAGCGGGCTCTCATGAGAACCCCGGGTAGGCTTTCCGGGGTTTCGATAGTGTATAGGGAGGGGGGGGGTATTTTTGGTATGGGCTCCATTTGTCTTTCTGAAATGGAGACTTGCCTCCGTTGTAGAAACATGGCAGGTTCAGAAGAATTGCGCCCCTTCCCACAAGTTTTCTGGTCATGTACGTGTCCTATTTTCTTTTCCCCCAACTTGAGTAATTTATTTACAAAACTCTTTTATTTTTCCAGCGATCTCCTCGTTATTCATTTTATTTTTTAATTAAATATAAATACATTGAGTGCCTTGGGTTCTATCTTTTGTTCTCTTGTTCTATCTTCCCTTGCCATCCTTAATCTCTTTCACCTACCTGTTTATCTCTCCTTCTCTCCCTCTCCTACATATTCCCCTCGCCCTTCAGTGACCACCCTTCCCAAAATGCTCACCTTTTGTTCTCCATTGAATGAACAAAAGGTTTCCATAGAAACCAAAGAATGTTGTAAAAATTAGTGCGTTTTTTTGTTTTTTTTAAAGAATCTTGGATAAAAAAATACCTACGTTCCTTTTCTCTCTTCCCATCTCCATCATGGAGAACGGAATTGAAGATCGGAATGCGAAATAGAAACCCTGAATATAATTTAGAAATAATATCAGAATTCGCGGAATTCAACCTATGTCCAGAACATTCCTCGACTCTCTTTGTGTACTTTAACAATATACCTCTCTCTATTAAGACTACTACGCATTTATTTACAATTAATAATAGATATTTCTAGTTTTGAAATGCATTGTAAGTGGTACTTGTATGAAAAGTCTTCTCATAAAACGAATCGTTTTTTCAAGGATTGTTGCGTGATTTAATTAAAAAGTTTCGTCTTTAATAAATGGGGGGAAATATTGGTGGACTTTATCTTACGAATTGAAAATGCGGCATCGTCCGAGGCTGAGGATCAAGGGCGTTTTTGTGGTGATAAAAGAGAAAAAAAGACAAAGGAAAAAATAGAAAGAAGAGTAGTGAAAAATATCCTGGATAAGGGCTTAGTGAATACCAGAGGTGAATACCCTAAAATCCAAGGCCGTGGGCAAAGGGGTGAGTTGAAAGGGCTTCATAAAACAGGGTGTGTTTATTTCATTTGATTATTGAATAATCACATAAACTGCCTGCGCCCTGTAACTAAATTCGGTCCTCTAGGACTGGAAATATAACCACCAGAACCAAACATTCAAGGTTGATAGGTAGGCTGATACAAGTCCTTAGTCCTTGATTTATTAGCCTGTAGGGTCCTTTAAAGTGGTTTATTTGTATCCGTGCTAAAAGAGGATACGGGAATTCCAGACAATTCTCTTATGATTTACTTGACACATCTTAATAAAATACTACAGACACATATGTAGATCGCCCCCTGCTATACCAACAAGGCTTTAAGGTGAACCCATCCTTTGATGTATGTTGAACAAGGGCAACTTTATGTATAAATCGAATTTAGTTACTTGATTACGGCAATGATAACCTTGACTATCATACATTCAAGGCCAACTTGTTTTTAGCATCTTACATCTGTTTTCCTTTAGGAGATTATAAATAGATTTTTTGCAGTTGCTGGTCCGGTTACCTTTTTCTCATTTATTAATGGGTTGAGATGGATGTTGCGTTGTTTAGACGAGTATTGGTTTGAGAACCAAAGGCTTAAATCATGTGACGACGATGCCATTGCTGATTGCCCCCCATATTGAAAAAGGATAATGGAAAAAACTGTTTATGGAGTGTTGTAAACACGTTTTGAGCAAACATGGATGATAACAGGGACTTCTACGAAGATTCGGGGACTGCTATAAAGATTCGAGGGTAAACAGGGACTTCTATAAACATTCGAGGATAGCAGGGCTGCTATAAAAATTCGAGGGTAACAGAGATTTATACGAAGATTCTAAGAATACAAGGATTGCTATAAAATTTGAGGATAACAGGGACTAGTATAAAGATTCGAGGATAAGAGTGACTTGTACAAAGATTCGCGAATAACAGAGACTGCTATAAATATTCGAGGATAACAGGGCCTTTACAAAGATTCGATGATAACAAGGACTTTAACGAAGATTCTAGGAAAACAAGGATTGCTATAAAGATTCGAGGATAACAGATACTGCTATAAATATTCGAGGATAACAGGGACTTTACAAAGATTCGAGGATAACAAGGACTTTAACGAAGATTCTAGGAAAACAAGGATTGCTATAAAGATTCGAGGATAACAGAGACTTCTATAAATATTCGAGGATAACAGGGACTTCTACAAAGATTCGATGCTAACAGGGACTGATACGAAGATTCGATGGTAACAGAGACTGCTATAAATATTCGAGAATAACAGGGGCTCCTATACCGATTCGAGGGTAAACAGGTACTGCTATAAAGATTCGAGGATAACAGAGACTTCTACAAAGATTCTAGGAAAATAAGGATTGCTATAAAGATTCGAGGATAACAGAGACTGCTATAAATATTCGAGGATAACAGGGACTTTACAAAGATTTGAGGATAACAAGGACTTTAACGAAGATTCTAGGAAAACAAGGATTGCTATAAAGATTCGAGGATAACAGAGACTTCTATAAATATTCGAGGATAACAGGGACTTCTACAAAGATTCGATGCTAACAGGGACTCATACAAAGATTCGATGGTAACAGAGACTGCTATAAATATTCGAGAATAACAGGGGCTTCTATACCGATTCGAGGATAAACAGGTACTGCTATAAAGATTCGAGAGTAACAGAGACTTCTACAAATATTCTAGGAAAATAAGGATTGCTATAAAGATTCGAAGATCAGAGGGATTAGTACAAAGATTCGCGGATAATAGAAACTGCTATAGATATTCAAGCATAACAGGGACTTTACAAAGAATCGAGGATGACAATGACTTTAACGAAGATTCTGGGAAAACGAGGATTGCTATTAAGACTGCTATAAAGATTCGAGGATAAGAGAGACTTGTACAAAGATTCGAGGATAACAGAGACTGATATAAATATTCGAGGATAACAGGGACTTCTACAAAGATTCGATGGTAACAGGGACTGCTACAAATATTCGATGGTAACAGAGACTGCAATAAATATTCAAGGATAACTGGGACTTTACAAATATTCGAGGATAACAGGGACTTCTACAAAGATTCGAGGATAACAGGGACTTCTACAAAGATTCGAGGATAACAGGGACTTCTACAAAGATTCGATGGTAACAGGGACTGCTACAAATATTCGATGGTAACAGAGACTGCAATAAATATGCAAGGATAACGGTGACTTTACAAATATTCGAGGATAACAGGGACTTCTACAAAGATTTGAGGATAACAGGGACTTCTACAAAGATTCGATGGTAACAGGGACTGCTACAAATATTCAATGGTAACAGAGACTGCAATAAATATGCAAGGATAACGGGGACTTTACAAATATTCGAGGATAACAGGGACTTCTACAAAGATTCTGGGAAAACGAGGATTGCTATTAAGACTGCTATAAAGATTCGAGGATAAGAGAGACTTGTACAAAGATTCGAGGATAACAGAGACTGATATAAATATTCGAGGATAACAGGGACTTCTACAAAGATTCGATGGTAACAGGGACTGCTACAAATATTCGATGGTAACAGAGACTGCAATAAATATTCAAGGATAACTGGGACTTTACAAATATTCGAGGATAACAGGGACTTCTACAAAGATTCGAGGATAACAGGGACTTCTACAAAGATTCGAGGATAACAGGGACTTCTACAAAGATTCGATGGTAACAGGGACTGCTACAAATATTCGATGGTAACAGAGACTGCAATAAATATGCAAGGATAACGGTGACTTTACAAATATTCGAGGATAACAGGGACTTCTACAAAGATTTGAGGATAACAGGGACTTCTACAAAGATTCGATGGTAACAGGGACTGCTACAAATATTCAATGGTAACAGAGACTGCAATAAATATGCAAGGATAACGGGGACTTTACAAATATTCGAGGATAACAGGGACTTCTACAAAGATTCGAGGATAACAGGGACTTCTACAAAGATTCGATGGTAACAGGGACTGCTACAAATATTCGATGGTAACAGAGACTGCAATAAATATGCAAGGATAACGAGGACTTTACAAATATTCGAGGATAACAGGGACTTCTACAAAGATTCGAGGATAACAGGGACTTCTACAAAGATTCGAGGATAACAGGAACGTCATGATGAATCTAACTCAAATTAATCAAATGGGAGCGGTAAACCTGGGATTTGTATATGAAGGGGGAAGTATAGGGGAATTTAATGAAATAACTGATAAAAAAGAAGTGCGTGCTTATAGAAAGAAGTCGTGGGAAGCTTTATGGAATAAGAAACAAACTTTGGGTAAGCTATGCTTTCTCAGCGTTACAACCAAGTCTTGAGACAACAACAAAGGTGCAAAGTTTGTATGAGAATGTCGGGGAAATTTATAAGTCTCCCATCTTACCCCCATTAGAGGGAGGGGTGGGAGCACTTTAAAGTTGTGCATTGTAGAAGTACTTGTCATTTTGCAGGGGTTCTTCTACAGAATTGTTGACACCCCCCCTCCGCAGTGAGTTTCAAGGGGAGGTTGTAATAGCCTTATGGTATTGATGATTGGTCTGGACGTAGAATAATGGAAGTTGAAGTGAGAATAGAGACAGTATGGACAAAACAAAGAGATGACTACTAGAGAAAATGTCAAGGACTAATAAATAATCAAGAATAATGGAGATCGCTGCCAAGAAAGACAAAGAATCATGAAAGAAACAGACAAGTGCAGAAAATTGATGATAACAGGAACTAATACAAATAAACAGGTAGGCAAATAATTAAAAATTTCACTGACTGCTACACAGATTCGGGGGGAGATCAAGACTGCAACAATTGATCAAGAGGAGAAGGCGTGTCACAAAATGATCGCTCACGGTCCTCAGTGCGCCACTGGATCGAGAATGCCGAGGATCCCTAATCTAAACCTTGAATTGGACGAGATTGAAGGAACATGCTCATGGAATTAGGGAAAACCTCCTACAATAGATAGAGTCGTGGCGTAGTAATCGTAAACAGAGACTGGTTTTAAAAGGTAAATTCTCGGAGTGGAAAAATATAACTAGTGGCGTGGCACAGGGGTCTTTGTTGGGACCATTGTTGTTCCTTATTTATGTAAACGATATGGACACTGGCCTACTTGGTAGATTATCCAAATTTGCATACGACACAAAAATTGGGGGTAAAATTTTAAATGAGAACGATAGCAAATTAATTCAGCGGGATTCAGATAAAATCTTCGATTGGTCTAATAATTGGAACATGAAATTCAATTTATATCTGTGTAGAATTTTGCACATAGGTCAAAATAACCCAAGTTTTAACTATAAAATCGGTGGTAAAATTTCTATCTCCGTGGACGAAGAAAAAGATTTAGGGGTGCGGGTTTTAAAGGATCTTAAGTTTAACAAACAGTGTGACGAAGCGTGTAAGAAAGCGAATCGCATGCTTGGATTTATTGCGAGAAGTTTTCACTACAAACACCTGGATATAATTATACCTCTATATAAAAGTTTAGTAAGGCCACACCTGGAATACGCGATACAATTCTGGTCACCTCATACACATGTAAACATCAATAAAATGCAAAGAATTCAACGGTGGGCAACTAAACAAATTCCCTCGATTAGAAATTAGTCGTATATCGATAGATTAAATATACTAAAACTACCGACTCTTGAAACTAGGCGATTGTGAGGTGAGTTTATCGAAGTATTCAAGATTTTAAATAAATTTGAAAACGTAAATTATGATTTTTTTTTAAAGTATGACCATGGAATCACACGTCACAACGGTTTAAAACTGAAAGGAGGTTTCAAACCAACATAGCTAAAAAAATTTCACCTTTAAAATCATAGATAAATGGAACGCACTTCCCGCGGAGGTAATAAATGTTAGTAGTGTGAATAGTTTTAAAAGCAAAATTGACAGTTATTTTACGAATAATGATATTGTTTAAATTCGGAGCCCTGTTATGGGTTGAATGTCGCGTGAGTGAGCATCGTGGCGACAATGTCCAGAGGAGGATTACTAGTATAGAATGGGACTAGCCTTCCAGTGGACTAATTAGTCCTTGCTAGCTCCCTGTAACTAATATATCCTGGGACTTAGTTCCCCTCTTTCCATAATATACCCCTCGACGGGCGTGAATATTTGTTTCTCTCGTTGTTTATTCATTTGTTTGCTTTCTCAGCTATGTCATTTTGTTCACACTTTCATCTTTTCTCTTTACAAACTTACTCATCAATCTTCCAATCCCACATTCATGTTCAAAGCCCACGCACGGGGGGGATTCAATGTGTAAAATGCTGTAGCTGACATTTAGAGGATTGCATGCCTTCCGTCCCTAACGCTAGCAGTTGAGTACCCCCCACCCACCCCAAAATTCTTTCACCATCTTTGCCAATGCATGGATAGACCCGATAAAGGTGGAAATATGGTGTTAAGCATCGTCAAAAACTCACCGTTTTAGCGCCTGCTTCTTGCAAACCTCTTTGTAAATGTCTAAAGAATGTGATGAAATTCCGCTGCTCCCGACTCCCGAATGGTCTTCAAACACGAACGCCGACAGACACCTACAAATAACGCCAGTAAATGCTCTCAAATGCCGACAAATGGTTAAGATTCCCTACCAATATTTGCGAATGGTCATAAATACCCGCGAAATTACACTCTTAATTACAGCCGCTCTTGACAAGATTCAATGGTTTGGGGCGAGTTTAACAGCCCCTCTCCATACCGCGCAGACGCCCAGGATATTTTGGTTGACCCGCAAAAAATAAGTAACCTTCCTAGTTCGATGACGAGGACCAAATCCCAAGGTTAGGTAGGATGGACGAAGCTCAGACCTCAACTCGAACAGAGGCTTATTTGCTACGAAGTTTTCTTCGATTTCGAAGAGGTATAAAGATGCAATAATGGCGTAAGTCTGGTATAAAGTGGAATTTCAACTCTTATTTCCCATAACATGGGTGTATGTGAGCGCGAAGGTATGTGTGTGTATACTCGTGTGTCTATTAAGAATTCGCGATCGTAACGTGTGTGAGCATTCGCGTAGGTAATGTGTGTATGAACATTTGCGTATGTAACGTTTGTATCAACATTTGCGAGCATTCGTCTATGTAACCTGTGTATGAGTATTTGTGTACGTAAATAATTTTGCCTTTTCGTGTACCTGAACGTGAGTGTAGATGTGTATTCGAACACGTATACGTGGGACTTTTAGCTCGCGCCATAATTCGAGCGTTCATGTGGCGACGAGAGGATGAAATTTGGATGAAGCTTCCCCAATCAAATAATGGACCGTGGGTGCGAGACAGCTGGAGGTGAGTCTCCGTAAACTGAGCTACTTATACGATTAAAGTGTCTTTGGTCTTTGATTATAGTTTCCGATGACTGGATTATTATGGTGTTGGTAGGTGAAACACTGAGTATCTGCCTAGGTTGGAAAGAAGGCTTTGAACTAGGGTTAGAGAAGATTACCTATGAAAACAAGACCGGTGATGCATTCATAAGTAATGGTTCGGATTTCAAATTTATTCCTATATCCCTTCCATGTTATTCATTTTTGATGTTTAGATTCTCAAATCCTGTAAATCGGCAGGATTTACGATTTACGTGTTTGGATCTCTCCTAAAAGGGCGGAGGAGAAGAACGAAAGGGAAATCAACCTCGTCAGGCTCGGTTTGATTGATCTTAAGCTGGAAATTTATAACATCGAAGAAATTAGATTATACACACGTGCTAACATGCCCGCTCTCTACCCACCAATTTTCCCTTGAGTTAGCAGAGAGGGTATGTGACTAAAAGGGAGAGAATATGGATGTGGAACATGTAAAGGACAAAAAATGAATATATGTAGAAAATATGATATCGAGGGTGAGAATAAATGTTATTAAACACACACCTCATCAACTTCCGTCCTCATGGGCAGCAAGTTTGTCCATAGAAGAGCACAAATTCAAATATGTGTAAGAGGATCATAGAGAGAAAAAGAGCATAAATTTAAATGTGTATGAGGAACAGAGAGAAAAAAAAGAGCGTAATATAAAAGAAAAATAGGGAATAGGAGAGGGTAGGATAGCAAATTTTAAGTGGGTAAAGTAGGGGGAGGGGTATGGGTATTACCCCCATGGTTCGTCTATCATCAGCGATTTAAAAATTGATCCCAATTTTATGCACGGCAAAAAGTTGGTTAACCCCGACCAAATTAGTCTGGGACTTGGGAGGGGGTAGGGGGATAGACCTTCAGAGGGGGAAGGGGGTAGACCTTCGGAGGTTGAGGGGAAGGGGGTGTCATTGTCTCCAGCCATCTCCCCCTTTTCCGCCTCTCCCCTTCATAAGACCTTGATATTAAACCGAATGGAGCAAAACACCGGTCGCTATCATACTAGGAGACACCATAGCTCATTGTAAGCTTCAGATCGGTGCCTACTATTAATATTAATAATGATGATGATAATAATATTAATAATAATTGAAGGACGTATTTATTTCTAGAGATTTAAAAAATGTGGTTAACCGATGTATCTGGCTTCGTGAGTTGTGCTCTTTCATCATTCGTTCTCATTCTCGATCTTCTCTTATCACCTTATTTTTGTTTATTCCTTCTCTCATGTCTCTTCTCTACCATTATTTCTTTCGCCACTAAGCAGTCACAGTTTCTTTTTCCCACTCTACTGCAATTATTTCTCATTTCTTTCTATCCATCCACTCTCCTTACGTTATTGTTTTGCCTCAGAAGGAGATGAGGGATAATCGTTGATTTCAACTTGAAATTGAGAGTCGAGGCAGACGAAGAGAGATGACGTCTGTAGTAGAAAAGCTTAGCCCCATCTTTAGAAGAGACGTGTCGCTATGCTTAAAGCCCTACTTAATTCATTCATCTTACAAACTAAACAAAAAAGGCATAAATTAAGTAGAACTGAAGGATACATCTTAAGAATAACCCGAAGGGACCATAACAGAAAGAGATAGATAAAAACACAAACCCGAGTGACCCATATAGTACAAAGAATATAGTTGTGCAGAGGCAATAGACAGGACATAGGGCTAAAAGAAAAAAGGGACGATGGACAAAGGAAATTCTCAAATTGAACATATTTTACATAAAGATACCCTGAAGAGCTTCTCGTAGAGTGTCGAGGGATGGAATGCGCTCAATTGCAGAAGTAAAGTGGCAGAATCGAGTTCCCCGCCGTGATCAGTAAAACGCCTCCAGGAGGAAATTACATAGGAATCCAAAAAGACAGGATTCCAACGCCTCTGCTTATTAAAGGGTACTAAATTTAAGATATACCCGTTCTTATAGAAACTCGGACACGTGACCTTACCCGCCAATGGAATTGTATGAACATAGGTACACCCCGAGAGATGATAGTTCAGTTCCCACTGGTGAGAGAAGAGCAGGCCCTATCCTTAGTTGTCTGATATAAATACCCAAGCTGCTGGTCATTATTGCATCCACTATTCAATAAGATGTCAGTCTTCTATTGATACTCCATTATTACTAACACTATTCGATACCCGTTCATTTTTGTGCATTAGTATTCCGCTGTTATCTTCTTCCGTTAGATTAACTAAGACCACACTCGCCCTTTGGTACTGTTCAACTCAGTAGTAGCCTCGGTCTAAATTCATACATGCGATTTGTTATTAAGAATATATTTTCCATTAAACCTGTTTTGAAGCTAAGGTGTTGTTTTTTTGTCTGGCCACGAAATCGGTCCTCGTTAACCTTGGAGTCCATTGACCTTTCAGCCGTGGTTTATAATATCGAATGTGGCGGTTGCAATGATAACTAACTACTTGGGATAAATAGGGAAACAATTGAAAATATGAACACAAGAACAACAGCGGGTTGTTAGGAGAACCGATCGCGCCTCCGTGATTGCACGTGAGATGAACACAAGAAGAAATGGAATGGGGAGAGAGTCAAAGGAAGACGAACAACGAAAAGAGGAGTTTTTAAATGCGTGAAACTATGGCAACGGTTCCATCAATCTATATATCGAATTGTCAGATTGTTACAAAATCATCATATAATTATTACTATCATTATTATATTTCCATTATATTGAAATTATCATTCTCATTTACTTCCAATTTATGATTTTTTTGTTATTTCAAGAATTGTCATTTAGGTAATTTCATTTAGGTTATCTTCTCCTAAATGACTAAAGTGACTCATTGCGATCCCAGTGGCAGAATTTCCCACCACCGAAGAAGCCACTGTTCTTTATACGAGTATTGGGCAAAGGCTGAATTGAAAAGGCTACCAGTGACGCAGAAGTGCCCTTGAGTCTGCAACCACACACACGCACACACACACACACACACACAACTACACTATAGATGCAGTGGGTAATTTGTCGCCTAAATTCCAAATAAAAGAAAATAAGACAGAGTTCATTTATACAGATATATTTGCCAAACTTACACATTCAAGACTTGAAGGATTGCTGTACTATTCATTTAAATCGCCGTGGGCATCATCCATGGTCTCCAAGCGCCGTCAGAACTTGCCTGCTATAGGCCTTCTCGCCCCTCTCCCCCGTGATTAACTGAGTGAAAACTGGTGATCCTATCACTAAGTTTCACTCTAGTGGTGCACAGACGGGGTCTTGTTGGTCTTAATCTCAACCAAGACCCACCAATAATAGTCCAGGGGCTGCAGTCTGGGGGAGTTAGGAGGTCAGATGTTTTGAGTGATTTGATCAAAGAAATTGTCTCACAGCCAAGACTGGGTTCTCCTGCTTGTCTGGCATATTGCAGACTACTGCTGCTACACCAAATGCCACCTCTTTGATCCAGGGCAACACTAACTCTTCCAGGTACTTGATGTTACCCTCCGGGAAGATATACAGGGGCAGAAAGTAGCCCTTGCTACTGACCAACCAAAACGCCATGTTATGGACTAGGACTTATCTTCATGGCTTTCGGTACATCTTTCAGGAGAGAGCAAACTAGAGATTGTTTTGAAAGTTCACCACTTGGTCCTGGCATAACTTCTTTTAGTCTGAGAAGAACCAAAGAATGCTAGGTTTGAGGAAATGCTTGAGTTTGTTCACAAGCTTCGATGCAAGTTCTTTTCGCTTGTCCTTCATCTTATGCGTGAGAAGCTGGCCCTTTCTCATCTTGTATGAGTAGCAGCAGATGCCCTCTTGGACTGACTGCATGAGGAAAGACTGACACTCCCTTGTCCATAACTATGGACCTCATTGACATGCGGGGACCGTTGTCACTGATAACCTGAATCTCCGCGACAAATTCCGGCGTCCTTTTCGTATCAGAATGCTAAGAGTGAATATTCCGAGTCGCTGTACCCTACTAATCACAGCCAAAGTCATTCAACTCTTTCTTAATCGACTACACCGTCCTCAGATTGACATCCAAACACTCAGAGATCGCATCGAAGCCCACGGCGTGAATCTCAAGCAGTACAGTTTGCCTTTTGAGGGAAATAATGCATAACTGAATATACTAGGATAGAGAAAAGATAAAACTGACAAAACACAACACACATACGTAGAATTCAGTGTTTCCAAATGCAACATTGAATATCGTATATATATATATATATATATATATATATATATATATATATATATATATATATATATATATATATATATATATATATATATATATATATATAGCAGGAATATGAAGACATATGCGATGGTTTTGAACATTTAATTTTCCGGACGTTTCGGTCATTGACGATGACCATCATCAGCGAATTCTAAATACCAAAAATTATTTTTATAAGAATAACTAAACACAGAAATCAGATTAGTGAAAATCTATTAATAAGAAATTGATGTAATATCTTAAAAAAATTAACTAAATTAAATAATAATACCCCCTGATCTAACTTATTTTCGATTGTTCGCCCTGCCCATATAATTCTCTCTTGCTGTGTTTTATAGTTAATTTTTTGTATTCCGCTTGATTCATGTTTACTATTCATATTTGTTGCTCATGGGATTATTTAATCCTTTTTTTCTGTCTTATTAATCGATTTCTTCATGCCTTGCTTTCGAATTTATTGCTATAGTTTATAATTTTTGGTATTTCGATGGTCATTTAAGTCATGTTTATTATGCATATTTAAAAACTCGTGGGATTATTATTTAATGTAGTTAATTTTTTTTAAGATATTACATCAATTTCTTATTAATAGATTTTCACTAATTTGATTTCTGTGTTTAGTTATTCTTATAAAAATAACTTTTGGTATTTAGAATTCGCTGATGATGGTCATCGTCAATGACCGAAACGTCCGGAAAATTAAATGTTCAAAACCATCGCATATGTCTTCATATTCCTGCTACGAATAAGGTTCCCAAGGAACAACTCCATCACTAATATATATATATATATATATATATATATATATATATATATATATATATATATATATATATATATATATATATATATATAATACTTGTAATTGATTTGTTCCTTAGAAATCTGATATGTAGTAAGAATATGAAGACCCAGGTGATTACACTAATCATTTATTGGCTGGACGTTTCAGACCTTCACTAGGACCATCTTCAGCGACTGTGTCGACAAATGGAGAAGGGAAAGGAATATTAACGATAACAGTTAAAGGATGCATTAAATAATGGCCAAAAAAGCGGATGAAGACAAGTTAAAATAATAAAATTGACAATTATTGAGATTACAAGTAAAAACAAATAAAAATATATAGAATTAATTAATACTATCCTGTGTAATTTAAAAAAATAATAGAAAGTGAAGTTATAACATAAACTGACTTGAATATTAAATATTAAAGGTAACTGGAGTAAACAATAAAATAACCTATTATATTAAATTTAAAAAACAAAACAAAAAAATAAACAAACAAATTAGAATGGATTAAACAGAGTGACTAACCTTGATCGTGGGAGTTGAGAAATCAACTAACCAAAGATATTAAAACTACTAACGAGATTGGTTTGGTTGGTCGGTTGGCTAGTTAATCTATTGAAGTGTTGGTCGGTTATAGAGTGAATTGTTTAATTGAGGGGGAGTAATTATTTAGCTTTGGATTTATTTTATTGATATACAGCTACTCTAAGATTTTCAAACCAAGAGAAGTTAATGTTGAAGATAAGATGGTAAATGAATCAGAATTAAGTGGATGATGGTGATACTCAGAATGTTGCCTGAAGGAAGAGGCTTCAGGTTTAGAGATGGGAATACAAGTCCTATAATTTACAATTATACATGTACGACCTGCCGCATTCTTTATGTAGGCCAAACTAGCTTACAACTCAAATGCAGGATCGCAAAGCACTTAGGTTTGTCTCATAGGACTGGTATTCCCATTTTATAACCTGAAGCCTCTTCCTTCAGGCAACATTCTGAGTATCACCATCATCCACTTAATTCTGATTCATTTACCATCTTATCTTCAACATTAACTTCTCTTGGTTTGAAAATCTTAGAGTAGCTGTATATCAATAAAATAAATCCAAAGCTAAATAATTACTCCCCCTCAATTAAACAATTCACTCTATAACCGACCAACACTTCAATAGATTAACTAGCCAACCGACCAACCAAACCAATCTCGTTAGTAGTTTTAATATCTTTAGTTAGTTGATTTCTCAACTCCCACGATCAAGGTTAGTCACTCTGTTTAATCCATTCTAATTTGTTTGTTTATTTTTTTGTTTTGTTTTTTAAATTTAATATAATAGGTTATTTTATTGTTTACTCCAGTTACCTTTAATATTTGATATTCAAGTCAGTTTATGTTATAACTTCACTTTCTATTATTTTTTTAAATTACACAGGATAGTATTAATTAATTCTATATATTTTTATTTGTTTTTACTTGTACTCTCAATAATTGTCAATTTTATTATTTTAACTTGTCTTCATCCGCTTTTTTGGCCATTATTTACTGCATCCTTTTAACTGTTATCGTTAATATTCCTTCCTCTTCTCATTTGTCGACACAGTCGCTGAATATGGTCCTAGTGAAGGTTCGAAACGTCCGGCTACTAAATTATTAGTGTAATCACCTAGGTCTTCATATATATATATATATATATATATATATATATATATATATATATGAAAATTTTGTTGAAGACCATTGTGTATTTTGCCTTAATTAATTTCCTTTGCCAAAGGAAATTAATTAAGGCAATCAATAAAATTTGCATTCAACAAAGACTGCTCTCTAACTACACTAATATATATATATATATATATATATCAGTGGTGACTCCGGCACTCTGGCTGTTGTTCGGGCTTAGCCCGGGTATAGATTTTGTAAAGTGAAGGTGTAATTGCAAGCTGATTTAATTTTTGTCAACACTGACTTCAAGTAAATAATTGTAGCCAATAACTCGGGCTCCTTTTATTGAACCTAGTCGCAGTTCATATATTTTCGTTCAGCGTCTGGCGGTCGTCTTAGAGGCGCCCTGCGTCAAATAATATTCATAGCAGACTTTCTTTCGACATCGTTCACACGCGCTTGACTAGGGCTCAGAAGTTACAGCCCGAGTTGTTATCAATAATCGTAAAAATTGAGAAGTAATTAAAATTCAATGTTATCTTGAAACGATTGATTTATATGGAGACCAGACAATAGCTTCGCCACTTTTCCCTACGGGGGGAGCTTTCGCGTCGTTACTAAAATTAAAATTTAAAATATAAAAAAAAGCAGCCATGGTTAAATTTTTAATAATTTTCTGAACTTCGCCAATGATAATAATTTTAAAAAGGAACTCTATACTAAATTTTCCCCCTTTCATAATATCACGTTGCTAAAATATAGAGTTACAGACGAAGAAGGTATATAAAAATAAATTTTATGAACTTCACCATTTGTAATTCTTTGGGTTTTGAAAAATTCACAAAATTTCGATACTTATATTTATTTCCGATCCCTTAGAAAAAAACATAAGTCCTAACCAAACTAAGATGAAATTATTATTCAAATAGTCAAAAAATCCTCTTCTTAAATTATAGAGTTAGTGATGATGATTAGGATTAAAATTCCAATCTATGGAAGGTTTCCCTTATACAATATTCTTAAAAGAACGAAAAATTATCCAGCAACTCGGGCTAATACGAACTATCCTGGTAGGTGTAAAAGACTAACTGGCATCTCTTGTCAAGGGTACAGTACAGGCGACGGTCAGATCGGTGTCTGGCTAATGTTTGTTGTTCACGCCACTGTTGCTATTTTATTCTTGTTATTCTGTGCGTATGTCGGTAAAGATCAGTTGCGTTTTGCAAACTTGCTTTATTTTTACCCTTAAATTAGAAATGGAAAAAGACATAGTGCTCATATTTCTACCGTGAAGAGCACTTTGAACGACTTGGAAAAGAGGAAGGAGCTGCACGACACGATATTAATCGAGTTTGCCATCAAACCAAGATGACTGGAGTTCATGTATAAATGAAGTGAGTAATTTTTATGTTAAAACTATATTTCTGTATTATTATTAAATTATCAATGCACATATAACTTTGCGGTGTGCATTACGTCTCTTACCTTCACTTATACATGTGTCTTATATGAAATCTGTGATGAGCCCGAGTGACGCTGATGACCTAGGCCGCCTCTGTTATATATACATATATATATATATATATATATATATATATATATATATATATATATATATATATATATATATATATATATATATATATATATATATATATATATATATATATATATATAAATATATATATATATAAATATATATATACATAAATATATTTATATATATATATATATATATATATATATATATATATATATATATATATATATATATATATATATATAAATATATATATATATATAAATATATATATACATAAATATATTTATATATATATATATATATATATATATATATATATATATATATATATATATATATATTTATATATATTTGTGTGTGTGTATGTAGGCAGGTACCCTTATATGAATATAAATTTAAAATCTCACTCTGCATTTTTAATAGCGATTAATTTATAGTTTGATGAATTAATAATTTTCTTTAATTTTGAGATGGAATCGTCCAATTGATGCAGATCGACGAAGTGGAGGAGAACGAGAGCACTGCAGGAGATTCAAAGAGGAGGGCGAATTAATCGATAGGAAAGGGAGTGTGCAATTGGGGATACCTCTTTTATATACACATGACTACTACTTTTACTTTACATTCCCGCTTGCCCTATTGCATACACTTACAAACGTCTTTATTATTCGCTTCGTTCTGCTCTCAAACTCTCTCACAACCATAAACCTACCTTTCTTACCAGATTTCGTGAATATTTAACTCATTACACAATCCTTTTCAAAGCCAGTGTAACAGTACACACCTTCACGCCATACATTCAACTCCACACTCTTACATAAGTTTTCCCTCCCATAGAACCCTTTCACTCCTTTCAACACGACGTGTAATCATAATTTCATATTTGACTCAAAAGATGAAGCAGTGAGGTTTGAATGATTTGATTAGGAAAGAAAGGGACAAGATAATTTTATGGGTGAAGTCATCCATGTGTTAAGAGAGCAGTAGGACCGGCAGAAAAAAAAATACTAATATGAAATGAAAAGTGAAGAAATAAAGGAAAACATCAACGATTGTCGTGGTATTGCAAGGACCGAGTGGTGATGTACGTACGTATTGGTTAGTTACGTAGTTCAAAACTCCTTGATTAAGTTTTCTTTAAGAGGGCTATATTATTATTATTACGTTATTTTGAATCGTTGAGGGTTTCTAGTGCCATGCTCAGCGTTTCGAGGATTGAATTAAATACTTCTACGAAAATAAAACATTAATTGCAACATGAAAAAAAAAGAAATCTAACAAACAAACTACACAGTTTTGAATTAAACAAGTTTAAGTGAGACTTACGAAATTACATAATTGAATATACAGTGATGCTTGACCCAAAGCTCACTTTAATATTGAACGCTAATTGACCTTCAAGAAAAAAAGAGATAATTGAATTTATTTACCATTAAAAAAACACCACACGAGAATCTGATTTGAAACTGACCTTGGCCTCAATTTTTATGTAGCCTCATGAATGTTGTTTTCGGGCAGGCGCGTGGGCGTCTTCACTGCCACTCGGACGTCTTTACTGCCACTCCAGATGTTTTCTAGAGTGGGGATATTATTTTAAAGCCACATATGAATTCGGTGCGTGCGACGGATGGCGTTAAGCACATTGTCTTGGTAAGATGATTTCACCAACGGGACAGGGAAAGCATGCTTCTTCCAATCTTCGGGTTAATCTGGGAATAATTCGCACTGACAAGCGATGAGCAAACGAGTGAATCCTTTGACGAAGGGGAGTGCTTGAGGGAGTTCACTTTGGGGTATTCCTCAGTGGCGAGGACTATCTCTGGGTTTTGTTGTACACCAGAATAGGGGGTTTCTCTGACGAGAGATAGTTGAACTTTTTTCCTAATACAAGCTAACTTAAAATTCGGTGTGATCACCAGGAACTGGCTCAGTATAAGCTTCTTCTGTGTTCCTTTCGTAGGGTTGCCGGGCACTTCGCCGGACTTCGTTGTCTCGATGGCAAACTCTATCTTCGTGAGACAAGATGTTACTTTTCGGTGTGACCACAAGGAACTGGCTCAGGATGAGCTTGTTCTACGTTCCTTTCGTTGGATTGCCGGGCACTAAGCCGGACTTCGTTGTCTCGATGACTGACTCGCTCTTCCTCTTTCTTCTGCCGTAATTCGCATATATACTTCGCCACCCCACTGGGGTTAGGGGAAGGAGGGCTGGGGAAATGAGGACGGTGGAATTAAGTCTCCTCCTCTAACGGTTTTTTTCAGAGCGTCTTTCACCTACCCCTAAAGGCACCTTCTGGGATTTGGTTGTCGCTCCTCTAATTTCGCATATGAAGTGAAATTAAATACCAACTCTTAGGGAAAATATTGCTGGTTTAACCAATGTTACGCTCACCGGACCTGAAATGTGATGATTAGTGCATTATGTGGTTGATGGCTACTTTTCTGGTGATCGTCGAGGCGAGGGGAGAAAGGGGGCTGGTTAAGTAATGGGATTACGCTGCCAAAATGTCAGGACGTTGTGGTTAAGGAACAGGGCCTCAGTTGTGAGGGTGGGATATCGATTTCCCTACAACGATATAATTAAATCTCAAATAACATGTGCTGCTATATTAAATCTCATTAACGCTTAGGGCGAGGAAGTACGTACGTGTCCTTTTCCCAAGTGAAGGGTGAGGGCTTCTACACACCTAGGTTTGTGTATGCTTGAATGCGTGCGCACGCAGAAACGATACAAGCCAATTAAATTTAACTTTTCTATCACAATTTATCATTTCCTCCGCTCCTCGTTTTATTAGGCAGCCCAGGCGGAAGACGGGGAAGCGGGTACTTCCATCCTCTATAATCTACTTCTCCTCTCGATACCCAATTCACCGTGGATTCTTGTGGTCTATAGGGGTAACCAATATATGGTGAAGGGGAATTAAGTATATGACTACAAATCGAGGTAAAGAAGGACGTTGCGAAAATATACTTTATTTTAATATTGGCTTATTAATGGGGCAAGCGGCACGTCTAGAAGTTACTTTGCGGCTGACGAGCAGTCTATATATATTTATCCGAAGTATTAAATTCTGGAGCGATAGGACTTGGTAAATTTAAAAGGGGGAACGTGAACGAGATAATCTTCTTAACGACAGTAATCTAATAATCCTAATAATATAATAATCATTCTAACTGAGCTGCTCCGACTATATATATGCTTATTTTTGAGAGGGCGTGGCTTAGAATCGTCCGTGGGATTAGCTTTAGTTGTTGATTTCATTGTTATCCACCCCAAAGGCGGAGCTACCGAAAGCTGTGTATGTCGAATTACTTACATATCCCAAGTTTTATCTCTATAACAGGATACTCTTGTTGCAGCTTTGTGATACAATTCCTTTTGGTTACAGGTGTATTCATCAACGGTTGATTACCTTCTATATATATATATATATATATATATATATATATATATATATATATATATATATATATATATATATATATATATTAACATATATTTATATATATATATATATTAACATATATTTATATTCCTTATTTTTTTGTATTCAAATTCCTAGATGCAAATTAATCTATACATTCTAATTTCCTTATTCCAATTTTAGACATATTATTTTATATGTGTGGCGTATGCTGGGATTTAATTAGACCACCGCACGTCCATTTTGTGGAGGTTTTTGCTGGGCCTATTGAATCCTGCAATATGTTGCCAGTAGCCTACCTATTACATAATCCGATTACCACAGGTCTACTCTTCGAACCTTCGAGGAGCTCCTTATGAGATCTTGCCTGAGCTGTTTGTTCGTGGAATGGCAGTTTGCTCTCGAAGTATAAATCTGAGTGTTGATACATGTGTATTGAATGCATAAAGTTCGACATTGGTAATTATTTCAACTAATTTTACTTCCTTATAAATATTACGAAATATGTGGCAATCATGATGGGCTTTTTATGGCAACACCAAGTCGCCTTTTGCTGATTGAATCCGAGTAGTCAGCCTGATACATAAGCAGACGTCAGCCTCCTTTAAGTGAGAGTAGTATGCTTGTGTGTTTGTACATTAAGAGGTTCAGTTGATCCCCACCAAATCGGAAGAGTTTCAGTTAAATCGTACCTAATGGAGTTTCAGTTGATACCCACCAAATCGAAAGAGTTCCTGTCGATACCCACCAAATGGAAGGAGTTTCAGTTGATACCCATCAAATGTTAAGAGTTTCAGTTGATACCTACCATATGGAAAGTTGATGCCCCACAAATGGTAAGTTGTTGATATAGAATAAATTGGCGTTTTAAAAATTAAATTCCTGGAATGTTCGAGAGAGAAGTGGAGTAACGAGTGGACGAGTTACCATACATTAATCTTACTGGAGGTATTCTCCAAAACTCTGATTCTAAGAGAAATGTATTAGAAGAAGATTGATCTTGTATTTAGTCGAGTCTTAACTCTTTACCGTACTGACTGTGGGGGAATTCCACGTGGAATTTCTTTTCCAGCACGGAAGTTCCATGCGCTGGAGAAGGTTCTGTTAGGCTTAAATTGGTAAGCCTAACCCCCCTCCTTCCACAAGCGGTAGCCTCGAACTTCGTCCACCACGGTCCACCTTTACACGGGTTAGAATCGCTTGGCAAGAAGATTCTAGGCCATTCGAGAGTAGAGCTGTTTCCCACTCACCTCCGCGGGGAGAGCCTCGGACATATAGAGTGCTCGTCTCCCATGAAGCAGACACAGAGTTAAGAAGTCTCGCCTGGACCCAAGAAGATTCCCCTAGTTCCAAGTCAGGTGCTAACAACAAAGCAAAGTGACGGCTGAACTATTTATGTATTGAAATTAGCCCCAGCCAGTGAGGTAATTCCATTTAACGATCGCTACCGAGTGATTTTTCCGACTTCACTCATTAACTCCTGTCGAAGCCCTCCTCGTTCGCCCCTCGTTTTCCGGTGGCCGAAATACTCTCCCCATGGACCGGACGTTACCGCTTCCCCCCCTTTTTGGAGAACCGTCATCACTTTAACCTCCCGCTTAGAAGCTCCGAGCGCCCTCGCCTCACGTGCAGAAGGCATCCGTGAAGCCTTACCCCGACGTCTCACCCGGAATCCTCCGTAAGCCAATTCCTTCCCCCCTTCAGTAACCCAGTTGAGTTAATCCTCCGCATTTGAATAGTCTCCTCCCGTAATACATTAATTTTTAATTTTATAGTCTGATGCATAACTTTGCAATTCCCCTCCTCGTTTACTGATGTAATTTTGCCCATCAATTCTCTGATGTAATTTTGCCCATTAATTCTTTAATGTAATTTTTATCATCAATTCTCTCATTTTTATGTAAATAAAATTATATTTTTGTACAAGCCTCTTTAAATAACCTTGAGCTTTGCCATTGCCCAAATTTTACTTGACCTCGTTGCACTCTTATCTCGTTGTTTCTCGCTTCGAAACTCGTGGCGTTCCGTTCCTTGTCGGCTCGCCTTTAAGTTATTGGTCCCTCCCCCATAGATATAATATAGTATTGATGTAATGTAATGTCATACCGCGACACTGACCTCGCTGGCTTTCGCTTTTAAAATATAAATAAAACTATCGTCCATATTCAGTTAGCTATGCTTACAAATGTCCCTTCATGCACACAGATTAACAGTCAACAGTAGAAGGGTGGGAAGGAGTTAGGTGAGGGGACAGAAGAAAATGCCGTATTTTTCCTATGATTTTCAATCTGTTTTTGGTGGGAGGTACTCGGCTATATTAGCCATTAGAAGATTGCTCTCCACTTCTCGAATAGAGGAAAGGAGGGACACGCGCTAGGGAACTGCCATCTTGGGAATATGAAAGGAGAGCGGGGAGCAATTTTTCCAATGAGAATTAAACGGACTTTGGATAAGTGGCGAAAAGAAGAAAATTTGATTGATTTGGTGATGGGGGGGAGTAGAATATTTGATTTTGGATGTTACGCCTCAAACTTCGCCCATTCCTTTCTTTATTTTTGATTATTGTGTATTATTTTGATACGACCTTTGTATTTTCCGTTTCGTCCTGACTTTGTCATCGTTCCTCTCTCTCTCTCTCTCTCTCATATCAGGTAACTAGGATATTGCCATCTCAAATCTCCTTTTATCTCACTACACATCGCTCATCGAAAGTCCCAACCTCTCTTTTATCCAAAATGGCACAAGGGGGTATTTGAAGGGTTCACACCTTCCTTACTGACCTTTCTGAACAAATTTGCCAATATCTTAGTCCAATATCTTCACATTTGGTGTGAATTCTCTACCAGCAGAAAGTTTTTGCCTCATTGTGTAAAGAAGGCGTAGTGAAGTAAAGTTGCTTGCCTTCCAGGTTCCCAGTGCTTCAAGTGGTATTCTCTTTTTCATCCCTTTCTTTCCCTCACTTTTTTAAAAGTAAATACCCACTCACCCATTGGCTAACCAGTCGCGCAATCGCAATTCCCCGTTATTCACTCGTCAAGTCACATTTCTCCTCCAGCCAGTTCTTACATTACACACTAGTCTTACCGCAACACCCACCTACCAACCCGTGATTTAGTCGCGTGTACGCGACTCTATAAGTTACTATGTCTGTCCGTAGGTCGGTTGGTCGGTCGGTAACCATTTTATTTGGCCATAACATCATAACTATTCGGCCGATTCTAACGACATTTGAAACCCTTATGTTGCTTTACATTCTCTTCCGAATGATATAATTACAAAGGTCCTTCCGAAGTTATTCCTGGAATTATTAAAAGAAAACTAACCCTGGGTCGGATTGCCCCACTCGTTGAAAGTTTTGAAGGTCAAAGTCAGAATAATTGAGAGCACGCGACTTAGGTCTGTTGACCTTGTTTTTGAATGACCTCGGTGGAGTTGAGATGCTTTCGTTGTCTTTAATCTTATACAATAAATAAAGAATAACCTGCCATAAGAGTCTCCATACTAAATATTCGATAAGAAAGGGAGGGCAAAGGCACGAGGGATAGTGAAAGGGGAAAATAAGAGGTACAAGGGATGTAATTTCAGGAACCAGGTGAATATACACTACGCTTTACCACACGTTGCCTATTTAAAGAACGCTCAACAGTGATGTGGTTTAGTTGGGATAAGTGAAAATGCGTGAAAGATAAATACCTTGATATATCTAAAGATATGGCTGCTCCGGGCATTACGAACTGGGTGGGCGCGTAACTCTCCCATATCTCGCCCCCACCTCCTCATTCCGGTGGTTGGAAATTTCGTGGCAGAGTGGAGAGGGATGTAATGTGACGATACCTGAGGTGGGAATTGTAACTCATTATTGTGTTGCAGATTTCATAGAGGCTCTTTCATAGTCTCTTCCTCCACATAGTTTGTAAGTGAATTCCTAAAACTGAGTGAAAATCCTTCTGCCGAACCCTGTATTACAAACAGAGGTGTTTATATGTTTAATATAAACTTATATATATATATATATATATATATATATATATATATATATATATATATATATATATATATATATATATATATATATATATGCGTGTGTGTATGTGTATGTGTTAGTGAAAGAACTCAATAGCGAGTTATCGTATATGATAGTAAAACCACTATCATATATATATATATATATATATATATATATATATATATATATATATATATATATATATATATATATATAAAGGGTGTTCCATTAAAACGGATCTAAGTTAGCAGTAAATAAAATAGTGTTATTGGTGAAAATTTATTGATTTCATTATTGGATCATGTTATTTGAGTCATGGCAATTATGTGTGAAAAATAATATCGCTTAAATGTCCGCCAAGGCTTCGGCGGCACACCTTTACTCGATGGTCAAAATTTTTGATGACGTCTCTGTATAGTTGCTCCTAGATCTCACCAATATGCCTTATTATCTCATCCTTCAGCTGTTAAATTGTTGATGGTTTATTCGCATAGACCTTACTTTTGAGATGACCCCCAAAGGAAGAAATCTAAAGGTGTCAAGTCACCCGATCGTGGTGGCCAATTGACCTCGCTGTTTCGAGAGAAGATGCGACCTGGGAACTTCTCATTCAATAAAGCCATTGTTGCATTGGCTGTGTGGCATGTGGCGCCGTCCTGTTGAAACTACAAATCTTCGACATCCATAGAATTCAATTCAGGCCATAAAAAGTTAGTTATCATGGCGCGGTATCGCTCGCCTGTCACCGTAAAAGAATTCCCGGCATCATTTTCGAAGAAATACAGTCCAATGATTCCGCCATCAAAAAATGCACACCAAGCAGTGACCTTTTGTGGATGCAGTGGCCTTTCAACAATCTTCCTGGGATTTTCATCAGCTCAAATGCGACAATTCTGCTTACATATTAACGAATCCACCAAGATGAAAATGGGCTTCATCACTAAAGATGATTTTTTGCGAAAAATCACCATCGGTTTGTCTTTGCTCGTGCACCCAATTGACGAATGTACGGCGCTTCAAATGCTCAGCAGTCTTCAGTTCTTGTGTCAATTGAATTTTGTAAGCGTGTAGAGACAAATCTTTTATCAAAATTCGATGTAACGTTGTTGTGGAGAGGTTCAATTCCTGCGCGCGATGAAGAATAGAGGTGTCTGGATCTTCGGCCACATTCTCGCGCACTGCAGCAATGTTTTCAGCTGAATGGCGTGAACGAGCACGCAATAGCGTTTTCATATCTGCCACCGACCTCGTGTGTTTGAATTTACGAACAATTTTCCCAATTGCACACTCGGTTGGTCGATTATGTTGACCAAAAAAATCGCGAAGTGCTAGAAATGCATTTCTGTTAGAACGTCCATTTTCGTAATAGGCTTTGATAACTTTAACACGTTGTTCGATTGTTAATCTTTCCATGGTTGAAATTGCCAAAGACTGAAGTTGTTAAATCTGAAAGAAAAAGAAAAAATCATTAGACGGTTAAACTTAACTCACATTTAAAATCGGTCCAAGTTATTGGAACACCCGTTATATAAACTCATTTCCCAAAAGCACGCTATGAGATGTGAATGTTAAGTATGGGTTTAAAAGTGTGTGAGCTCCTTCATCATTGAAATCGGTTATTTAACTGTGTAAAGCGAACTTTATTGTAGAGTGTAAAAGAGAGAGAGAGAATTCAGTGTTGTGGTAGTGTCAATGATTTTTTCTTGTGTAAATTTGGAAATTATTTTTTATTATGTTGTACTCATCCTCGCCGGTAATTCATCACCCGCTTAATAGATTATGAACGAGAAAGATGTGTGGCGACAAGGACAGATAAACCAACACACACACACGCATAGTGACCTATGACCTTGACATACGCGCAAAAAAATGCAGATAAATGCATATTATTTATTCCAGGAACTGAAATGTGCAGTCGTGGAGGACAGACCGCCTGTCCCGTCTGTTAAAGACCATCTTTTTTTGTCGTCTCGGCTGACTGGAATCCGCCAATTATAATCGCCCTTTCTCATGCCCCTCTGAACCCATACACAGAGATTGCATGTTAACATTCTTCGGTGCCTCCTTGGCACGCCAATATTACCACAATTATTAATGTCATACTATACGCTGCATTTCGTCCAGTGACAATTTAATATATTAATATTTAATGAGAGATGGAGTGTTTGAGGTATATTTTGCTATATATATTTATACATATATATATATATATATATATATATATATATATATATATATACACTAGATAGGACATTTTCGAATATAATAGTATGAATTTTGTGAATTTCTTTTACGTTTTTTGGAGTATTTCAAGAGGTACTCTCGAAGGATTTTGAAACTGTTTTTTTTTTAAACAGAAATTTGGCCTTTTCCTAGCTTATTTAGCTTTATATATATATATATATATATATATATATATATATATATATATATATATATATATATATATATATATATATATATATATATCTACATATATATATATATATATATATATATATATATATATATATATATATATATATATATATATATATATATATATATATATATATATATATATATATATATATATATATATATATATTAAATTTTAGTCATGGATATCACAAAAATATTCGCATTCCAAATTGGCCTTTTTTTATCGCTATAATTTATTTCTTAATCCACCGTTGAGGAAAGAAACTAATATTGTCAACACAGCATGGCAAAGCCTAATGGCGTCATGTAAGACTTTTTGTCGATTTATAAGATATATATAATTAATTCTATGGGAGTTAACTTACTGATTTCCCCGAAACATTTTGGAAACTGTGACAAGACTAATTTGAGCAACTGTACTCCCATTCAAGTTGAAGTTCACCCGTACTTTAGTCCTCGTGGCATAAATTGTAGGTTCTTTTAGTTCCTGATGGTCTATTTTCGAAAAACTATGATATTTTATACTTGGACTTTAGTAAGGCTTTTGATCGAGTGCCACACTTACGACTTCTGAGCAAAGTTAAAGCACACGGGATCGATGGCAGTATATTTAGGTGGATTCAGTCATGGCTTGGTGACAGACAGCAAAGAGTTAGTATAGATGGAGTTAAATCTGAGTGGGGGTGTGTTAGCAGTGGAGTTCCTCAAGGATCTGTTTTGGGTCCCTTGCTATTCTTAATTTATATTAATGATCTTGACATAGGTATAAGTAGTGACCTGAGTAAATTTGCTGATGATACTAAGCTAGGTAGGGCCATTAGGGCTGATTCTGATGCTGTTGTAATGCAGGAGGAATTGACCATTCTGTCCAATTGGGCCGAGAAATGGCAAATGAAGTTTAACATAGACAAATGTAGTGTACTTAGTATAGGTAGAAATAATCCATTGAATAGTTATAAATTAAATGGCAGAATTTTAGGGAGGACTGATTGTGAGAGAGACTTGGGTATTTTGGTAAGTTCAGACCTTCGTCCTAGAAAGCAATGTCTAAATGCTAAGAATAAAGCTAATAGGATATTGGGATTCATTAGGAGGAGTGTAAGCAATAAGAGTGCTGAAGTCATTCTAAAACTGTATCTGGCGCTAGTTAGGCCTCATCTAGACTATGCAGTACAATTTTGGTCACCATATTATAGGAAGGATATTGATTTGCTTGAGTCTGTGCAGAGAAGGATGACAAAGATGATTGGTGGGCTAAGGAACTTACCCTATGGTGAAAGGCTCAGAAAACTAAATCTACATACATTGGAAAGGAGAAGAGTCAGAGGGGAATTGATTGAAGTCTTCAAATGGGTAAAAGGATATAATAAAGGGGATCTGGGTAAGGTTCTTATACTTAGTGAACATGACAGGACACGTAGCAATGGGTTTAAGCTTGATAAGTATAGGTTTAGGAAGGAGATTGGGAGGAATTGGTTTACAAATCGTGTGGTAGATGAATGGAATAGTCTCACTAGGCATGTGATAGAAGCCTCCTCTCTGGGTAGTTTTAAGAATAGATTAGATAAATATATGGATGAAGCTGCTAGATGGGACTGACTTTTTTTTATGTACATATGTATATATTTTTCTAAGGAGTGGGAAGATTATATTTTGCGGTTGCATGAATGGACATAATCCTCTGGATGCATTTTATGTATATTGTAGATTAGATCTGACGAACTCCTGTTAAGGGTGACAATGTTGATGACTTTTCTCTGGTAAGAAATCTTTTGTGTGTTGAATGGAACAGGAGCTGCCAAGTGTAGGCCATGAATGGTCTTTTGCAGTCTCCTTCTTTTCTTATGTTCTTATGTTCTTATTTTCTCGATCAGAAGATGTCCATTTGGAGAATGTCGCCACCTTGGAACCGGGCGAAGTTTCAGGAGAGCTGCGCGTTCTACCGAGCCTACTTATTGTTACTACCCTTACTTTAACCGTTTTCTATACCACTCCCTTCTATATAACCAAGAGATATGCCCAAGTTAGATTTCGTTTTATTTGAATAATTATAATGCAATATATTTATTTCTGTTTGTCTCTTCCCCACTGCCTTCATTTTACGGTTTGGCTTCGTGTTTGACCTCGTTTCCCCTTTTTTCCCCTCTTTCTGTTTCCCCCTTCCCCTTCTGCACCAAATCCGCGTCGAGATGAGCAGATGTGCAAAAGTCAGTCCGAATCCCTCCTTTTTCCCCGTACCACCAACGAGGCAAGAAGAGCTCCCACGTCACCTTTCCACATCCGACATCTTTGGGAGTTTAAAGGCTTTGTCACCATCCTGAGGAGCCTCGGGGGATATAAGGCTCCTCTTTTACTTCTCTTTCCGGTCGAAAATTTCAGACCTAGTTTTATACTCATCCCTCTCTAAATTCTCATATAAAACACACACACACACACACACATATATATATATATATATATATATATATATATATATATATATATATATATATATATATCCGCAGGAAAATGAAAGGGGATTCCAAGTACTTCCGAACTTGTTCACATAATGAATTGAAGAAGTTCGAAAGTACTTGGAATCCGCCTTTCATTTTCCTGTGGGATTTTTTGCATTTATTGCTCTACTCACACGCTACTTTGTGAGTTTCTCATATATATATATATATATATATATATATATATGTATACTGTATATCTATATATAATTTGTTAAGAGTTATACCGCCATTCCCCATTCGTTTTCTCATTAAGAAACTGGAGTCAGTTTAACGTGAGTACGATATTTTGCAGCAAACAAAATCCTTAGCCCACCTCCCTTGATGCCCGGTCCCAGCTTAGACCCTCTTTTTTCTGCTAACATCTACTTTCTGCCTCTCAATGACAACTCTCCTCATCTCGTTCCCCACCGGTGGGTACCCTGTGCAGCTTGTCACACTTGGTTGACTTGAACACTCTGACAGGACCGTTGTTAGTTGTTGTGCTTCCACTCGTTGCCTCTCAGCATTCCTTTTTCTTCTACGACTATCTGGTCAACCCTTTGGCTAGGCTTGATGAGCTGACCAGCTACACCATGCGTGTCAGAAGAGAAGTTTTGGATATTCTATAAATAAGCGGACCAGGATTTTCTGGGCTTTGGGGTGCGAGTAATGGAAATATAGCTTTTTTTCCCCGAATAACCCCCTCCCTTCGGCCGTTATCGGGTGCATAAGGCTGTACTGCTAATGTCGGATGAGCTTTACTGCCTTATTGACTACAAGGCCTACTAAAAGTTTCGGATCCCAGCTCTAGGTCTGCCGCAACAGATCCTTGGATCTCTGCCGTCCTGTCGACGATTATTACGCCCGTAGCTGCTCATTTGGCAGCTGAAGTCTCTGGGATAGAACCGGCCACTAGGGAACTTCTGGTCGCTGTGGGTTGCTACACAAGTTGCAAATACCATCGTTAACGCATCCAGGGTGTGCTGAAATGTAAAACACCTTGATACAGGATAGGCGGGAGTGACTGGATGCTGGATATAGCCCACCAACTCTCCCTTTTCTTCTTTGTGGACACAAGTTTAGGAGCTTCTGTGTGTTGGCAAGTCTTGGTAAGTTGTTTTTTTTGTACAATTTCAGACTACGTCCCTCTCTCTCAATTCTCGCCCAACCTTGGTGTTGGGAAGACGAGGAGCTAAACGTTAGTACCACTCTGGCCGGTGGAGGGGCTCCCCTCCAACTTTCTGATTGCGGCAAAGAGGTTTTCCCTCTGTGACAGATGTGTCCCCCTTTTACTTTCTCAGGCCCCCCAACACCCTTCTAGCTGAGAGGACGATTCTCCCTCTCTATTGTTGACTGGTTCGATGTTTTTCCCTTTAACCCCTTTTGTAGAATTTCCATTTGCTCTGGGTGCCCCTATACCTTATCATGGGGCCACCAGGGGCCCTTTTAGGCAGTAACAATACAGCTGCACCTGAATAGGAGGTATATTGTGATTTCTAGGTACATTTCACAGTCAACCGACTTCCACAGCGCCGGGAGTATTGCGTTCAACCTTTTTGGAGCATAATTCGTGTCACGCTGGATGTGTGCGAGTGTACGCGGATGGCTCCAAGTTCCAGGAGGAATCGGATTCCGCGCTGTTTTCCCTCTCTTTGAAAGGAACGCAGCTCTACTAGGCGCTGCGTCTTTCTTCACGGCCGAAGTGGCTGCAATAGACCGCTCAGTAAGGAATACTCGTATAACCCATCGTTCCCGGTTAGGAGGGGGACGAGTGTTTTGATCTTTAGCGACTCACAAAGTGCCCCAAATGCTCTCAGAGCACTGAAATATTTACACCCCTGGTTAGTTGTATCTATGACGTCACGGTTGCTGCGAGCCGGGCAGATGTAAAGATTATCTTCTGATGAGTTCCTAAACAATTAGGGATTGCGAGGAATGGGCGCGCCAAAGAGTCCGCGAGGTCTGGGTGACCAGACCAGCGTTTCGCTCTCCTTGACACTAACTACATGGCAGGAAGCAGGTCAGCCTTCTGGCTCTCTGGGAAAGAAGATGTAAGACTGCCTAGGAGAATTCACGCCATCGCACCACGACTGTTCCCATGTACCTATTTCCCAATCCCGGGTCGGCTTCAGGTCGCTTTCTGTCGTCTCTGAATTGGACACACTCGTGGGACTCACCGCTATTTGATGCAGCGCTCGCCTGCATCTTACTGCGACGACTGCGTTATCCTACACTCTTTCGCACACTATTGTTGGGTGTGCTTAGCGCACGTTATCTGTCCCGGTACTGGGACAAGTGTGGTCGCTGCCCCTTTCCCCATGAAGTCTCGACGGGTTCGTCCACACAGATTTGTCGACTATTTAACACCTCGGAAGAAACTTCCTTCCTTCACATGTTATTCTCTTTGGGGTTGGGCGCATACTCCTGCGCCAGGTGGCGGCGACCTTTCCCTTACGCTACAGCGTGCTTCCTTCTTCTTACTTTTGTTTTGCTTCTTTGTCTGATTTGGTTTTACACTTGTTTGATTTAGTTTTGTGGGGGGGAGGAGATTTAATATTTTGGTTTAATTTTTTTTTTCAATGTAGCCTTCTAGCATTAACCTGAAAATTAATTATTGTGAATTATGCCCTTGAGAGTAGTCGCCAAATGCGCCCTAATGAGAAAAAAAACGCCCTTAACGTGGAACACCATCTGTAAAGAGGTATTGAGACATTAAAAAATGATCGAAGTAATTATCACCCAAATTATTTTCTCTCTGAATCCACAGACGATGAATGAGCCTCGATATTCGAATTACCGGGATTCATAGCAGTAATCTGCTTTTTTGCCTTTTCTTATTGGGTGCATTCGAATTTCGCACCAAACATTTGGTCGAAAATAGGTGAAAGAGCCACTTTGGATCTCTGTCCTGGGTACTATGACGCTACGCCGTTCCGCTCCCTGCCGGAATGTCGTGTGTGCGTGTCGTGTGCATCTTTGCGTGCGTGTCAGCGTGAGTTAACCGTCAAAGAACGCTGCAATCCATTAGTAGCACTCTATTTCGGTCCATTTTTATATCTAAATGAAGAGGGTGGAAAATTGATGATAATTAAGCGTCCGTTTCCGTAAGTTTTGCTCTGTGTCGTTTCGATTTTCCACCTTCCCCTTAAATACCCCCCATCCTCCCCTCCTCCCATTCCATTATATATGGAGCCCCAATACATAATGAGTGCAGTGGTTTTCTTTTCGAGACGGTCATTTATGTGTAGTTTATTTAGAGTTAATTACCAAAAGCAATGAAATTAATCTTGACTCATTGGCATTCGAACTACCTTTTAAGCTGCGATCTAAAATAGAGGAGTGGTAGAGGCTAGCTAAAATACAGGGGTGGTTAGGCGATCAAAAATACAGGAGTCGTAAAGGTGATCTAAAATACAGGGGTGGTAGAGGCGATCAAAAATACAGGGGTGGTAAGGGCGATTAAAAATACAGGAGTGGTAAGGGCGATCAAAAATACAGGAGTGTGTAGAGGTGATCTAAAATACAAGGATGGTAGAGGCGATTAAAAAGGCAGGGGTGGTAGAGGCGATCGAAAATACCGGAGTGCTTAGAGGCGATCGAAAATACCGGAGTGCTTAGAGGCGATCTAAAATACAATTTTGGTAGAGTCGATTAGAATTACAGCGGTGTTAAAGACGATCTAAATTTCGGGGGTGGTACAGGCGATCAAAAATAAAGGAGTGGTAAGGGTGATTAAAAATACAGGGGTAGTGGAGGCGATCAAAAATAAAGGAGTGGTAAAGGCGATCTAAAATACAGGGGTGGTACAGGCGATCAAAAATAAAGGAGTGGTAAAGGCGATTAAAAATACAGGGGTAGTAGAGGTGATCAAAAATAAAGGAGTGGTAAAGGCGATCTAAAATACAGGGGTGGTAGAAGCGATGAAAAATACAGAGGTGGTAAGGGCGATTAAAAATACAGGGGTAGTAGAGGTGATCAAAAATACAGGGGTGGTAAGGGCGATTAAAAATACAGGGGTAGTAGAGGCGATCAAAAATAAAGGAGTGGTAAAGGCGATCTAAAATACAGGGGGGTAGAGGCGATGAAAAATACAGGGGTGGTAAGGGTGATTAAAAATACAGGGGTAATAGAGGTGATCAAAAATACAGGGGTGGTAAGGGCGATTAAAAATACAGGGGTAGTAGAGGCGATCAAAAATAAAGGAGTGGTAAAGGTGATCTAAAATACAGGGGTGGTAGAGGCGATCAAAATACAGGGGTGGTAAGGGTGATTAAAAATACAGGGGTAGTAGAGGCGATAAAAAAAGGAGTGGTAAAGGTGATCTAAAATACAGAGGTGGTAGAGGCGATCCAAAATACAGGAGTATTAAAGGCAATCTAAAATAAAGGATTGCGTAGAGAAGATCTAAAATACTAGGATGGTAGAGGCGATTTAAAATACAGGGTTGGTAAAGGCGATCGAAAATTTAGGGGTGGTAGAGGCGATCAAAAATACAAGAGTGGTAAAGAAGATACAAAATTCAGGGCTGGTAGAGGCGATGAAAAATACAGGGGTGGTAAACGAGATAAAAAATACAGGAGTGCGTAGAGGCGATCTAAAATCCAAAGGTGGTAGAGTCGATTAAAAAGGAGGGTGGTAAAGCCAATCTAAAATGCAGGGGTGGTAGAGGCGATCACAAATACAGGAATGGTAAGGACGATCTGAAAGACAGGGGTGGTAGAGGCGATAAAAAACAGGATCAAAGGTGATCAAAAATACAGGACTGGGTAGTGGCGATCTAAAATACAAGAGTGATAGAGGCGATTAAAAATATAGGGGTGGTAATGGCCGTCTAAAATACAAGGGTGGTAAAGGTGTTCCTAAATACAAGGGTAGTAAAGGAAATATAAAATACAGAGGTATTAAAATACAACCGAAAAGCCCGACATCTTTTAACAATGCCAGAAAGTGAGGAAATCATACAAGAATATAGTTAGCTCATTTAAATCGTCAGGGAGATAAATAAAGTATTACGTTTGTCAATTAAAGGCAACTATGCATTGTCCGAAAATGAGTTCAAGGAAAGGAATAGAGTGAAAAGAGTTGGTATTTTTCTAAATAATTAGCAAGGGAGGAGCTGTAGAGTCAGAATTTAGAAGAGCAGCTAGACTTTTTATGATGAGGTATTCTTAATTTAGCCTGTTTTCATAGTTTTGCGGTCAATTATTTGAAAATAATTAATATTTATATCAATTTTACATTTAAGAATGTGAGTTCTAATGAGAGAAGCTTCCCTACATGTATAAAGATTACCAATTTGGAAATTTCCACCCATGTGTAAGACATTGTCTACAGAATTGTGTTGCCTATATAAGTTTCTTCAACGCCACCCATGAGAAATTACTTCCTACACAACACGATTAGACATCTCTATTGGAAGCTTTGTCGTTTAGGGAGAAGAAACTGCCAATGTTAAACTTTGTTAAAGAAATCGAACTTAAAATTAGGGGGGAAAATTGCGCTCCATTTCTGGGAGAAGTAAATATTTGGAATCTTTGGGAACATTGTAATAATAAGGCTGGTTAGTTGAATATTGGTCATTGAGGCATTTAGAGATAGGTTAATTTATTATAGTTATAGGTTTTGAGTTATAGAATGTAAATATAATTATTTTAAAATAGTTGTTTGCAATAGTAATAAATATAACCTCGGAATCCTAAGTCTCTCACATAAAACCTTGCGTTCTTTCTCTTAATTCTGGCTACTGAAATCTTCCCTTTCTAAATTATTTGACTTAACAACCAACTAAATCCTATTTTACTCCTTCGCCCCCCTTGGTTCTCTTTCTTCTTTGAACCTTTTCAACAAAATGGGGTTTTTCTTAGTGCATAATTGTTTGTTTTACAAATTTAATATTTTATTTATGTTCTTAATGTATTTACACAGTTTCATTTTTCTATGAATTTGGGGATTTGAAAACATTTTTTTTCATTTTCGTCTAAATTCCTCGCTGTAGGCAAAGGGTCAAGGTACCATTTCAAATGAATAGTCGACCAAAAATCACCGTCGCTAACCATTTCTGCAGTAAGGCATATGTGAGTTGTGTGTATGTGTGTGAAAGTAGTAAACCACACGCTATTCTATTATGTAGGTAGCCTTGGACTTGTGTAAAAAAAGTATAACGTATTTTTATGAATATCTTCCTTACCCTCTCATTTTGTCCTCTCCTACACATTGTTCCTACTCCCTCTTCTTCGTCTCATCTCACCCTCCTCCTCATCCCTATAATCTGACCTAAAAACAACGTCATTTCCTGGTTCAGTGAACGTCGTCATAATCGACCTCCGCGCAGGTTCTTTGCTCGAGACGGAAGCGGATATATATTATTTGTTATGGAGCGACTTGAGAGCGGAAAAGAAGATCTATTATTCTGCAGCGACTTGAGAACGGAGAAGGAGATCTATTATTTGTTATGGAGCGACTTGAGAACGGAAGAGATCTCTTATTTGTTCTGGAGTAACTTGGTAACAGAGGAGGAGATATATTATTTGTTCTGGAGTGACTTAAGTACAGAGGAGGGTATCTATAATTTATTCTGAAGCGACTTAAGAATAGAGGAAAGGGGATGGCTGTTTGTGGGGGTATTAAGACAAGTTATGACAAGTCAGGACCTGCAGCTGCACGCTCCTGCCTCGTCTATTTAAGAAGCAGTAGCTGATCGCAGATCGTCAGTCACAAATTTTTCAACAATCGAGAAGGTTGAGCACCGCGCAGTGATCAAATTTTTGACCAAGGAAGGCAAGAATGCAAAAGAGATCCATGAACGCATGGTTGCAGTGTACACCGACACCGCCCCTTCCTATTTAACCATTGCTCGCTGGAATAGGGAGTTCCGCCATGATCGCGAGTCCCTTGAAGATGACCCTCGTCCAGGACGCCCGTCAGACGTGATCAACGAGGACAATGTGGCCCGTGTGGAGAGGATGATCCTCGAAAATTGACGGGTGAAGGTCGAAGAAATCGAGCAAGAACTTGGAATATTACATGGAAGTGTTATCAACGTCATCCACGACAATTTGGCCATGACCAAGGTCTCTGCCCGTTGGATCCCTAGAAAGCTCACGCCCCATGATCGACTTCAACGTCGTCAAAGTCCACAAGGCCAAAGTTCCACAAGCTGCCCTTCCTGACTGCGGATTCGAGGAGCTCAACCATCCCCCCTACATTCCAGATCTGGCCCCTAGCAACTACTTTTTATTCCGCTAGCTCAAGGCCGCACTGCGTGGACGCTGGTTTGGGGACGATGAAGATGTCCAGATCGCCGTCCAGGAGTGGATTGAACAGCAGTCGGGAGATTTCTGGTTGTCGGGAATTCGAAGCCTCAGGAACAAGTGACGCAAGTGCATTGAAATTGAGGGTAGTTATATTGAAAAATAATAAAACACTTTTCCTCATATCTCGTTTCCTTATATCCGAATTGCAAAACTTATTGCCCGCGCTTCGTATTATTTGTTCTGAAGTGACTTGAATACAGAGGAGGGTATCTATTATATGTTATGGAGCGACTTGATAAGAGATTAAAGTATCGATTATTTGTATCGGAGCGACTTGAGTACGGATGAGGGCTTATTATTTGTTCTGGAGCGACATGAGAACGGAGGAGGAGATCTATTATTTGTTCTGAACCGCCTTAAGAACGGAGGAGATCTATTATTTGTTCTTGAGTAACTTGGTAACAGAGTAGAAGATCTATTATTTGTTCTGGAGCGACTTGAGTAGAGAGGAGGGTATCTATAATTTGTTAGGAGCGACTTACGAACAGAAGAGGATATCTATTATTTGTTCTGGAGCGACTTGAGAACGGAGGAAGAGATTTATTATTTGTTCTGGAGTGACCTGAGTACAGAGGAGGGTATCTATTATATGTTATGGAGTGACTTAAGAAGAGTGTAAAGTATCTATTATTGGTATTGGAGCTACTTGAGTACAGATGAGGGTCTATTATTTATTCTGGAGCGACATGAGAACTGAGGAGCATATATATTATTGGTTCTGGAGCGACTTGAGAACGGAAGAGATCTATTATTGGTTCTGGAGCGACTTGAGAACGAAATAGAAGATCTATTATTTGTTCTGGAGCGACTTGAGAACGAAATAGAAGATCTATTATTTGTTCTGGAGTGACTTGAGAACAAAAAATGGTATCTATTATTTGTTCTCGAGTCATTAGGGAACAGAAGAAGGTATCTATTAGTTGTTAAAAAATAATTCCTAACACCAACGAGAGTATCCGTGTAAGGTCGTTTGGGAAAACGAGTTCCTAGAGCGGCGAAGGTCGGACAAAGTAAAAATGAGTGGAGGGCATCCCGGCACCCTTATCGTTCTATCTTTTCACCACAAAGCTCGCTTATAAGAAACGAATGAAGAAACTTGTGGTCAAATGGGAAGAGTATGGTGGTGTTCAGTGGTGAAAGAGTGAATACTAGATCGCACAAAAATGTCACCCTCCCTCTATGCGCTCCCATATCCAGGGTGGAATTTTGCATGCTGCTCTCCGTCAATCTGCTGTACCAATCAGCCCAAAGGGAGAAGGGCCACGCTCCCGAGGCGCTTTATTGCGTCGAAGCACGACAGGAATTTCGTGACTGGCGGCGATCTCTTACTTTTGACCGACTGCTCCTAAGTGAATGAAATCCCGGGTATCTTCTTTATATCCAAGCTATCTACTCCACTTCTCTTCCAAGGGGGCAGTCTACTCCCTCTCTCCTTTAAGGGGGCCGTCCATTTTTTTTTCTAACGGAGGCAGCTTCAGGAGAGTCGTATACCCCTCCTGGTTCCTAACAGTCCGGAGTCTCTGATTTTACCGACTACATATGTAGCTTCCCTACATTTCGATTCTCTATCCTCAACACCCTGAATCACTACCCGAAGAGTCCTGTTAGATTTCGTTTGCCACAAACTCATCGTCATCATTAACCACTTTCCCACGGTGATATTGGCGCGCATCATCGGGATTCTGCTTATCGCCTTTAGCTGAGTTTACTCGCCTCTTACGACACTCTTAGAAGGACAGTATGGAGATTTTTTTCTGTTCCACATACAGGCATTACATTCAATAATAAATTTTGTCCTACCGATTCAAAACAACTGTCTTGCCATTGGCGGGAGATTTTAGAATTCGGTTTCTGGGTTCGCAACTTGACGAGGACGTTAAAATGTTAGGCGAAGCAATTCTCGAATTTTATTATACCTTGCTCCTATTTTACCATATGGCAATATCCTCCACCCTGTCCCAAAGTTGTCTGACTCAAAAGGTGGATTCCTAAACATTGTTTATGAATCCCCCAGTTTGAGAGGCCTGGATTTTGATACATCCAAGCTGAAACGGTTTCTGTCAGATGTCTCAAAATGTTGTTGGGAATTTATAGCGTTGGAAACTACATAGATCAGGTTGATGGATGGATGCGCGTAAGTGTCAATTCCTTTGCTAAATCTGCAGGTGTTAATATCCCGAGAGTTTATTGGCCTTCACCAACGACATAGCCGTTAGAGTATTTTTGAGACAAAGGTTGTTGGAGAGTGAACCAAAGAGAATTCATCTTTGTTTACTGAAAAGGAGAAAAAAGAAAGACAAGCAAATGAGGGAAAAGATGTGTATTTAGAAAGAAATGGAAAACATGAGAGAAACTATCATGGAAGTTCTTGTCACCTTAAAGAGTGGCGACAGCCTGATGGGAACAAGTTCGTACATAGAATAGGGCACTTAAAATTCGAACTAGAACTCCCTTGGGAGCATTTTGACTATAGCTTCGTTTAGTCTATCAATGAATAGCCACCTTAATACTGCATCGCCAAGCAAGGTACTGTATCCAATAGATCAATCTAACAGCACTAAAAAGAACTATATCAATTGTCTATTTTAACCACCCAGGCTTGCCCGATGCAATGCATTGGTGGCTACTTATTACTATTTAACCGCATGCCATCACTATTGTAAGGTATAGCGTGCCCCCACAGGGGGGGGGGGAATGACCCCCTGTACTGCCCAATTGATACAGTTCCTTTTAGTGTTGTTAGATTGGTCAATTGGATACAGTCACTGCTTGGCGTGGATGAAGTGTTCCCCAGGAGTTCCCGATGCAGTCTTGCATCCCTTTGCAAATCTCCTACACTACCTTCTATTTTCACCACTTTTATTTCGTTCTGTGTCTTCACATATGCTTTTTCCTCTACACACACAGACACACACACACACACACTCTTACATTAATTGGTATGAAGGTGACTCAATGCTACACTAACCTCATACCATCAATGCAGTTTATCTTACTAGATTTAAGGTGGAAATTGTGCCTCCTCTTGACTCAAATTTGGGGTTCTGCTCAATTAGCATAAATTTAGCGAATCGCGCAACAGTTTCGCGCTTCATTTGTATCTGAGGAACTACTTCGATGTGTCGGCTTCTCTCACTTCACTCATTAATCCATCTCTACCTACTCCTCTGCCACATCATCCAAACATTCTTCCATTTCCTCGAATAAGGACATCTATTTTAGTTGGTTGTTTTGGCTAGTTTTTTGTTTACTATGTCTCTCCATAGTACGACGTCGGCCTCAAACCAAGTTATTTTTGTTACAACTTTTCACTCTTAATTTTAATCTTCCTGCTACTGATGGTATTCCAACATTCATTAGGAAGTCGAGATGGGTTAAGGTCGACAAATCATTCAGGAAGCAGGTTACCTAAGGAAAGGGTTTAAGGAATGACTATATCTGACATTTCAGGACATTGTAATCGGTCAAAATGTGTGCGCGTACAAGTAGCAAAGCTCCATGACGAGCCCTGGTCATGAGAGTGAAAGAGAAAACGGTCTCGTCTTGCAAAGTTACTACCATGGGAGATCGCACGATGCAAGGAATGTCGATGAAAGATCGATTTGAGACGCAGATAGGTTGGCCTTCGCTACTGAGCATGGCTTAGGGAATGCTGAAAATCGGGTGTTTTTTTAGCGACGAAAGTAAATTAAATTTGTTGGATCGATGTAAAGTAGTATGTAAGGCATAATAAAGAAGAAATATTTAACCTCGCATGAATAATAAAGAGTTAAGTGCTGAGTAATACAAGAATCAACTTCAGGAACATGTGATCCATTTCAATCGTTTCCTTGAAGATCTGGACAGTGAATTTAGTGATTGGCAGAGAAGCAGGAAACTTGGCAGGGCGTAAGAGGGGAACATATTAAAATTGTATTTGCAGAACCGATGCTCTTCGGTGCTACCTGGCTTCTTGGAAATCGGGTTTGAAATAAGGTCCCCCCTCCCCTGTCTCTTCCCTTTTTCGGCCCATTTGGCCTTTTTAATCAGTTCTCTCTCCCTTCCCACATCTATCCATCTCTTTTTATCTCCATCTCGCTTTATCTTCCCCCTCTCTCTCTTTCTCTCTCTCTCTCTCTCTACACACACACACACACATATATATATATATATATATATATATATATATATATATATATATATATATATACAAACATGCACATATACAGACACGCACGTCTTCAAATAGCAATTTTTTCCAAATTAATCTATTCCTCACCGACCCATCCCATAGAACCTCTAAAATAAAAGCCATTACGGTGAGGAATGACACTTTCCCCACCCCCATGTCTCCCTTCCTATCCGAGAGAGAATCTTTTACCCCAAATTCATGAATCCGCTATCATTAATTCGCTTCAATTTGTCTTCGCTTTCTCTATAAACCCTTCGGCAATGAAACCTCATTCATCATATTAATGACACTCATATATATATTACCCCTTGGAAATGTACATGTATGCACAGATTTACACGTGCACACTAGCGCGTACCCGTAGGAGAAAAAGATAACACCAAAGTTGTGCACATTCAACGGGTGCCCAAAATCGAGGAAAATATACATAGAATCATAGGTATACATTGAGTTGCATATGTATACCTATACAAATATAGCTTCATATATGTCGAAATATGTGCACTAGTATGGTTCATGAAGCGAAGGCAGATACACACATATGTAATCATATAGTTTTTTAATCATATGCACATGAGCGATGACCAAATAATAACAAGATATTGTGCGTGGTTGCAATTTTTCTCTATGAAATTAGAGATGAATCAAATATGTACACAGGCGAAGTATCTTATCTAGATTTCTTACCTAGATGAGGCTAATCCTCATCTAGAAACTGGAGGTTCCTCTAACCACGACTAGTCCTTGGATGAATCAAATATTGAGTTGCATATGTATACCTATACAAATATAGCTTCATATATGTCGAAATATGTGCACTAGTATGGTTCATGAAGCGAAGGCAGATACACACATATGTAATCATATAGTTTTTTAATCATATGCACATGAGCGATGACCAAATAATAACAAGATATTGTGCGTGGTTGCAATTTTTCTTTATGAAATTAGAGATGAATCAAATATGTACACAGGCGAAGTATCTTATCTAGATTTCTTACCTAGATGAGGCTAATCCTCATCTAGAAACTGGAGGTTCCTCTAACCACGACTAGTCCTTGGTGTACTACAGTGGTTGGCTAATGTGGCATCACCAAGATGACATGAAGAACTACTATCAAATTCATGGCATATGGCGCTAAATATTTGACTTAGCAGGCAGCAGTGGCGGTCGACGGTGGTAATTATGAATAAATAGTAAGCAATCAACCAGGAACACAACAACCACACGTAGGAGAAATTACTAGTCAAAATCATACAAAATCCGACCCAGAGCTGAGTTAAGATGTTTAAGGGTGCAAACAGATTCAGCGGACACAGCATATTCAGGCAATCCATTACAAATGTCAATGACTCTCACTGAGAAGAAACGCTCTCTAATATCAGTGTTATAACGAGGAACAAACAGCTTGAGAGAATGTCTCCAAGTGTCCCTAATTAAATTTCACACAAATAGGTGATCGAGGTGAGGGTAAAAACCTTTCAAAATTTTAAACATCATAATCAGGTCAGCTATAATCAATCTGCCGTTAATAGAATACAAACTCAAAAGAGTAAGATGCTCACTATAAGTTAAATCACAAAACCCAGCAATTCTCTTAGTCCATCGTCTCTGTACACCCTCCAATAGTTTGATATAACCAGAATAACCAGTAAACCAAGCCACAGATGCAAAATCAAAAATGAGACGGACATGAGAAATAAAAACAGTCTTCATGAAATCAGGAGATGTACAGAGTGTGCCTTTCAAAATAGTATAGCAAATACCTTCAGCACTCCCTGAAATTTCCCTCACATGTAAGTGGAACTTGAGCAAAGTATCCACTCGGACACAATCTTTATGATTGTCAATATCCTTAATTAGTTGGTCGGCAATAAAATATGGTAGAGGGACAGTAACATTAGGAAACTTTCGACAAAAAAACATTCTGACACATTTTTCAACTAAAAAAGAAATTTCCCAAGAATAGCTTTGTTCTTTGAAGAAGATTAATATCATATCATTCGATAGATTCATGTGAGATAATAAGTAATCAGACTTAGAAGCAGAGGCTAAATATAATTTTAAATCGTCAGCAAAAAGCCAAAACTTGCAACTTAACTGAGAGACTAGAGATGATTAATATAAACAATGAAAAGTAAAGGCCCAATCACCGACCCCTGGGGAACAACACTACTGACTCATTTGGTGGCTCTGACTGCCATGAACAACCACTTTCATTTTCCTATCCAACAAGTATTACTTTAACCAACCTAGCAAACAACCTTCCACACTAATGCAAGATAGCATTGTGAGTAACAGTATATGGTTCACTACATCAAAAGCCTTGCGGAAATCAAAGAATATTATATCAACTTCTAAGCCATTATCCTAAGCCTGAGTTACATAATCATAGGGAGTAGAGTAGTTGATCAGAAACTGATCGGCCCAATCAAAAGCCAAACTGGTAAAGGGAAAGCAAGTGATTACTCTCCAGGTAATCACTAAGTTGAGACACAGCAACCCTTTCAAACGTTTTGCACCATACAGAGGTCACACTAATAGGCCTATAATTCAAAGGATCCGAGTGAACTCCTTTAAACAATGGCATAACATCCGCATCTTTCCAGAAGGAAGGGACCTTCATAGATGAAATTGACTTACGGTACAAAAGTAACAAGGAGTAGCTAATGGAAGGGAAACATTTTTTCAAAAATATTGATTAAATATCATTAGGGCCTGCACTAGTTGAAGACTGAAGCTTAGAAAGTATCTCTTGAATTTTGAAGATGTCAAAACTATCAGCTCCGAACAAGAATTTGCTATTACAGTATTGCAAAGGAAAGGGGTTTGGCAGGTTAGTACTAGTAAAAACCGCTGCGAAAGCAGTCACAAAATGGTTAGCCACACTTGCAAGCTCCACAGCCCACCCATCATCACTAAGCACTGGTCTAATAGTAAACCTTTTGAACCTTATTACTACGGAGGTAAGAATCAAAGCGCTTGACATTTGAATTATCACAAGAATTCGACGACTCTTCGTAATTAATGACACACTGATGGACATTATTACCAAACTCGACTGACAAGCTTCTAAAAGCAAGCCACAATCTCAATGATAAAGGAGATAATCTGCTAAACCTATATCGTGCATCCTTGTACTTAACCCAGGCCTGCCTTTTACTCTGCTTGATTGCATTAGGGATATATCTGGTCCAGGGATGTTTCTTAGGATTAAAAAATGGCTGTTTCAAAGGAAAGAATATTTGGAAAGTTTCTTGAAGTACAGATAAGAAACATGTATAGGCTTCCTCAATACTCAGTCCAGAAAACTTAGAATCCCAATCAATATCTGTAAGATGCAAATTTATTTAGTTATAATTTCCGTTGAAAAATTTTAAATTAAGATCAATATGAGGGCTACTATTAGAACAACCCGAATAAAAACAAAATAAATAATCAAAGATAATATGAAAATGGTCGCAACCAGGAAAGGGGTCAAATATTGACAGATTAGATATTCTATCATTTTCCGTAGTAAAAATTAAATCGAGAATGTTATTAGAGCTGAGGAAGGTAGACATTTTTACCCATTGTGTAAGACCTAAAGAAGTAAATAGGTAAAAAAATCTACCGTCAAGGAGAGAACTGGCACAAGGAACCTCAGAAGACCAGTCAATACATGGCAAGTTGAAACCACCGACCAAAATAAGCTCTGTGTCAATGTAAAATGAATGAAGATATGTGATGAGAGCAAGGTTATCCCCAAAAATAATAGCTCAGAGGCCTATAAACAACTAATACTGTTACACCAAAATCAGATCAATACACTCCAGCAGTGTTAAGATGCAGGGTGTCTACTGCCCTTGAAATCCTTGAAAAGTCCTTGAATTTGATGAAAAAGGTAGATAGTCCTTGAATTTAAAAAATAAATAATTGAATGATTGTTCAAATGCTTTTTCAAATTCACTATTTATATACTTTTTAATGTCTATTAGGAAAATAGTAATATTTAAGTTAATCTACTCACTAATGTGAGTGATCATACGAGTATGTATGCTTTGGATGCATTATATTTTATGATGGATGCTCGCTATATTTCTGTGACTGTCGCTTGGATACCTTGTTCTTGTTTCTTTGCACTGGTGAGTTGATTTTGGTTATGCTCTGCTTATAACCCATTTTTCTCTTAAATACCTCACCTTCATCAATGTCCCATAATGTTTATTGCACTTTTTTAATTTAAAGAAAAAAAAACAATGGCTAAAACCTGTCCTTGATTATTTTTAAAAAGTCCTTGAATTCAAAATCACCAAACAAGTAGACACCCTGGGATGATTACAGAAAGATTGACCAACCTTAATATCATCCCGAACATATAACCGAGGACCATGAATCTTCATCTCAGACAGAGAATCATTCCCGAAAAACTGATAACACGGAAAACTAACTCCAGCATCAGAAATATCTGAATTTAACCATGTTTCACACACACATCATAGCCCAACCTTTGAACTAGAAACCAAGTCAAATAAAAAGTTACCTTGTTAACCAAACATTTAAGATTCATGAAGATGAAGGTAAGAAAGAAACTTTGGACAGAAGAAACCTTTGAATAGTGCTAAACTATTGCTCGTTTTTTTCCTGATAACCAATCTTAGGCCTAACAGCGGGAATAGGATTCTTATCAGCTGGTTAAGAAGCACTGGATGCTGAGGAAGTCTGGGACATTAGGGTAAAATTACAAGTTGATGATAGTTTAGAAACTCGTTTTTTTCGGAGTTCCTCACGCTGCGAGTATGTCAGAAAATTGACGATTGAACAGTTTGTTACTCCTAGGTTTGAGATCTTAGCTCTCACTAACAAAGGGAAGATAGCCACTATATCCGTTAGGGTTATGAGAACAGTATTATCAGGTGTTGGGTACAAACATGCCTATACACAGGTGTATATCAGTCACGCTTACATAAAAATCTCGCACGAATATGCACTTAATGAATTTTTCAGGGTGACTTTTCGTAGGGAGTTTGTATGAGGAGGTGGGAACGCTTCCATTTTCACGCACCCATCACCGGGGGAACAATCTAGAACACATTATTTTGCTCATATCCAGATGCGTTTGAGTAAGGAAGGGGCGGGGGAAGGGGTCATATATGTTTGGAACCCCGCAACTAAACTGCCTCCATTGCGAAACGGGAAGGGTCGTGGAGAGTTGGTTTTGCTATTTTTTTAAAGTTCTAAATTTCAGTTCTTAAAGTGTAAGCTACCTTTCGGATGGGCTCATTACCGAATTTTTCAAAAGTTCTGTTACACTCCTTTTTTCTTTTAAATCTTTCGAGAGGTTTTTACATGTGTAATAGAAAAAGTTCCGTTAAACAAACGTAAAGATATACTTTTCCAGTAGGTGTCATTAAAACGTGTTTTCAATTCCGTGCACTTGTGTCGACATCGATGTGGACAGAATCGAGATCTCTGCTCTCCTGCGCGTGGGCCACAACGAGTTTGACTTCACTGAGCTGCTCAACGTCAGCCGGCATACCTCAAGTTGTGGACCGTTTGACTGTGAGAGATGCCTCAGAAAGGGCTCCGAAGCTCGAAATGACAGCGCTCACAAAGAAAAAGAACACCTCGGTGGCCACAGTGTCCAGGCAGGGTCGTCAAGAAGGCGGATGGCAAGAGCTTGAGGTGCGTGGAAAGGCCTCTGATCACCAACCCTAGGCGATAACAAGGTCGGCAGCGCTGCCTTCGTCTTTTCAATGACTTGAGTCATGACATTCGAATTCTCCTTTTTTTCTGATAAAAAAAAACCTTCACGGTCAATTCGGATATTCAACAAGCAAATCGACCGCGGGATAATCTTCTGCCAGGACTTCTCCGAGGTCCGCTACGTGTCCAGGACCAAGGACCCGGTCTCCGTGATGATGCTCAGCATCGTTGCTTCGAATGGCGAGAAGATGCCACCGATGTGGTACGCGGACGATTCCAGGGACATCTTGGCCACAAAAGTCCTGCCCTGGGCGAGAACGATCACAAGGAAGGTGGACTAAGTCTTTCAGCAGGGCGGTGCCCCGGTTCACTCGGCCAAGACCATGTAAGAGTGTTTGGGGTCGAACGAACTTTGGCCGCCGCAGTCACTCGACCTCAATCCCATCGACTACAACGTGTAGACGCATGTCGAGGGCGAGGCCTGCGAGGTCCGCCACAGCAACGTCGACGAGCTGAAGTCCTTCGTCAGCAGCTAGGTATCTCCCCCAGATGCCGGCGAGTGGGTGGCAGGTGTAATATCGGCAATCATGCTGGTGATGAAATCTTGAGCATTGCCTATCCTACCGGCCCCAAAGTCCTTATGAGGATCTCTCATACATTATCACCTCTCTTAACTTTACCACTTACTTTACAGTTCTCTCCTTATAAATTCTAGGTAGGAGATGCCCTCGTTTGTTTTCGATTTAAATTAGATAAAAATAATCTCCCGCACTCTTCCCTCATTGGTTTTCGAATTAATTAAATCAACTGCCGCATAGTTTCCGAGCTCACAACATCACCAAGTTCCATTCAAACCCTTTGAAAAATATTTATAACCTAACCTAACTTTTTATGAATCTTTCTGGGAGATAAGTTCGGGTTAGATCGCCTTTAATGTATACAAACTTGTTTATTGGTCATTGCAAACTCTTTTATTAGTAAATGCAGACGCGTTTTTTGGTGTATCCAAACTCGTTGGTTGGTGTATCCAAACTCGTTGATTGGTGTATACAAACTCTTTATTGGTCTATACAAACTCGTTTATTGATGCGTACAATCTCGTTTATTCATCTATGAAAACTCGTTTTTTGGTGTGTATAAACTCGTTTACTGGTGTATATAAACTTGTTTATTGGTTTATATAAACTCGTTTATTGGTGTTTATAAGGTGAACCTCAGCCACTAATCCTGAGCGAAATTCTGAGCAGCTGGATTAAGTTGTTAAAGCCCCACGGTGATGGCGACGCAATGGGGTGAGAGAACAAGAAAAAATAATATTTTCGAAGGAGATGCCATGAAAAGAGAGGATGGCACTTTGAGGCACCACGGTAAGTTTCCTGACCCAGTACCAAGAGAACGAGGTCTCTACCATCCCTCCCTTGAACTCGAAACTGGTTCGTGCACTCGTGACTGTGGGATGATTGAGTTCCTGGAGGACGAGGAGGAGGAGAAGAAAAAGGAAGAGGAGTTCCTCCTCCATATTAATTAATAAGTGAGATTTTGTTGCACGCTTCGGCCGCTGACAGATCGGGCCTCACTCCGACGCCACCTGAGCGTGTGCTTTTTTGGGGGGGGAGGGTAAGTTGTGGAAGAATGAGAGAGAGAAGGCCCTCCCCCCCCCCCTCCCTCTGACTTCCCAGCTCGCCGTTGACCGCTCTAAATTCGTATGTCCTATATACTGCGAAAATTAGAACAATGGAAAGACCATTAATTGGGTATAAGAACATAAGAAAAGAAGGAGACTGCAAAAGACCATTCATGGCCTATAGCGACTTCGCGCTATAGAACCTTATCGCGACCCAAGGCAATTAAGGAAGTCTGTTGGCTATCAATCTCTCTCCCCGTCTAATAATTTCTCATCGCATCTTTTTTGAGTTCGGCCTTCTTAGAATTCTTTATTTTGAGCTAGATTTTTCTGCTGTAATTATATTCATATATTAATTTTATTTTATCCTCCCCAATTAATTTTTTTGGCCCATCCCTAAGGGCTCCTCTGGATGGGTACTTTTCCTTATTTATGAACGGCGTTAACATGCCTTAGTCCCTCGGTTCTTTGGGTCTTTTTGAATAGTCTCAATTTAATCCATTCTTCCCGCTGAAGAGGCCTTCAAAAATAAAGACGAAAGTGCTTCTCAGTTTTTGTTCTTCCTTGGAACAGGAAGGGAATGAGAGAGTTAGGGAAGATCAACCACACACTCGTACCCTCACCTTTTGCTCTGGCCAAGGCGGCTGTGCCATGAGCATCCATGGGAGGGACACCGGAAGGAGTGCGTACCCTCCTAGGGCCAACGCCCCGATGAGAAATTAGACATTACTAGTAACTGTAACTATTACAGCTAGTTGTTGGTAAGAATTATGCCCTATCTCAGGACCTCATTTCCACTTCTTTCTCACCTCCAAATCGCTTCTCACCAATTCTGACATCTCCTATTTCATATTAAGGCGGGAGTAGCGACCTCATGCCTTATCAGAAGACAGGATTTAAAATCTCTCTAAGCAATGCCTTATCACACATACACAGAGCTATTTGTCCGGAATTAGTTTTTCAGCCCTTAAACGCGTTCTGTTTGGTAACAAGGTCAACAGACCTAAGTCGCGTGCTCTAAATTATTCTGACCTTCAAACCTTTTAACAAGTGGGGTAATCCGACCCATAATTAAGCTTTCTTTTAATAATTCCCGAAAGAGAATGTAAAACAACATAAAGGTTTCAAATCTTGTTAGAATCGGACGAATAGCTACGATTCTATTGCCAAAATAACCATTGAGCAATAAAATAGTTACCATCCGATCGACCGTCCGTCCTATGGACCGACATAGTAACTTATAGAGCCCCGTGCAATCGGCTAAAAACGTAATTCCTCAAAATCCCCAAATTAGGTCTCCACTCTAACGAAGACAGGAGCGGTACACGGGTTTTATTCATAAAAGTATAAACTAATGTAAATCAACGAATGCCTTTTTTCTCACCCTGTAAAAATAGAAAGTGAGGGTCAGACAAAAGAAGGAGTGTATAGGTTAATAATTGTAATAATAATGCTGTAAAGGCTTAATAATGAGAGACTGCTAGACTTTGGCAAGATTATCAGGTCCGAGCGGACGTATAGGACAATACATTCTACAGGACTACTCTGAGCTCGAAGGAAAAACCGATTCACCGATGTCCCCAAATCCTTTGAGGATCGTGGATTTGAATCATTTATAGATCTTCCGACTCTGTCACGCTGCTCTTTGTAGATGTTCGATCGACCTTAGAATTGTCTTCTTTGTTTTAGTTATTCTTCCCAATTTCAAGTGATGGGAGAGTGGCTTTCAACTCTTGTGTTTTTACGCGGGGGTTGAAGTCGAGATTGGTAAGTTTGAGGTGGACTAGGAGATATAGGAAATAAGGTAATGGGTTTGAAGGAGAAATAAGAAGCAGATGTAAAGATCCAGTGTCGGTTTCCTGTTTCATTTTATACAGGGTTTAATTTGGTAAAAGACGCTACTAATTTCTTCAATAACGAATTTGTAGATTCCACTTAATATGCTCGAATTTTACAGCCTTTTTGAGGTTTCAGTCTACATATATTCTATTTTGGTGTAACACTATCCATATGAACTATTTTGCTATTCCTGTGTGAAACGATGTGTAAAAGGGGTTGATTGCTGTAAAGTGCGCTATTACATTTAACTAAGGTTATAAGTGTTAGCAAATGCCAGCGATCGACGCACTGCCTGCCATGTAAATTAAATATTTCCATTTTCTCGCAAATATTTATCTAAGCAATTTTTAAACGTATTGATAAAACTACTACATAATATGTTCTCAGGCAAGCGGTCCCAATGGTTAACTACCTTGTAAGTGGTAACTGTTTTCGTTATGTTAGTTTCACGCCTTACTCTTAACGTAAAATGATTGTTTTTAGTCGTGATTATGTCGGTTCGCAGGTAGATCGGTCGGGCGGTAACTATTTTAATTTTCAATCAGTTTTTTGTCAATAACATCGTATCTCCTCGGCCGATTCTAACGAAATTTGAAATCCTTATGTTGTTTTGAATTCTTTTTCGATTGATATAATTACCAAGGCCATTCCAAGGTTAGTCCTGGAATTATAAAAAAAACTATCTCGGATTGTCCCACTTGTTTAAAGTTTTTAAGGTCATATGGTCATAAGGTATAAGTCAGAACAATTGACAGAACGCGACTTAGGTCTATTTGACCTTGTTTTTATCCTCTTTGAAATTATAATCTCAAATGAATCAGATTTAAAATTATTAAAGCAGTTTAATATATTAACAACTTATATCAATCTGTGTGTCTCCAGTGACTGAAAATTGAGGACTTCAGTCCCTCACAATCCAGGAACAATTTTAGTTGCGTGGCAGTGTGCCCTTTCAAGCATTTTTTCATACGCCTTTTGGAAGACAAGAACGCCATAGTTACACCCCATATTCCAAGTGCGGCATTACTCTGGACTTGTACATTGGAAGAACAACCCCTTTGTAAACAACCCCCACCCCCTCCAGTAAATTAAACCTAAACTATTTGACTTTTTTTGCAGACCTCCACACACACAAACTTAAGTTGTGGTTATGATCACTCCAATAACTTTTTTAGTGTATACCTTACGCAAGAATTTTCTTGGCTGATATAGTTACATTTTTCGCTTCCGGGTTAGATATGCAAGACATTACATAGAGCTGCATCGAGCCTCATATGCCATTTGATTGACCACTACGAGTTTTTAGCGCTGTTTGAATTTTATGGCGCTCGGAAGCGGTAGCGGCAACTTTCCCTCCGTTGTATATCATCAGCAAATTTCTAGATTATGCAAAAAAAACCCAAAAAACCCACCCATCGTTTCTGTGGTTAATATAGATTAAAATAATAATAAGAAGAAGAATAACGAGAAGAAAAATGATAATTATATTAATAATATTAATAATAATCATTATAATATTACTAGTAATAATATTAATATAATGATTATTATTAATATTATTATATTTTTATCATTTTTATATTATTAATATCATTATTATAATTAGTAATATTTTATTATTAATAATATCATTAGTAGTATTATTACTATTATTATCATTAATAATCCTTAAAATAATAACAACATGTGTTATATGTAGATAAAAAAGAAAGTTGCATGTTTTATCTTATTTACGAACTATTTATTTTATTAGAATATATTGTGCTGAAAATTCTGCAGATTTATCTATTATTACTTGCCTTCGTAAAAATGTTGACTTGTAAAGAGATTTTCTAGACACCCTGATTTTGAGTATATGCAAATTAAGTCCATTAGGTCATATGAATCTTTAAAATTACTTCAATTTTCTTTAGAAATTTGACTAAAGTGCAAAATATACGATTTAATTAAAATAATAATTCCTTTATTTATTTTTATTTATTGTAAAAAAAAATAAATGGCAATTCCAATCGGGAATCTCTGTTAGAATGTCTTTGAGGATAAAAAGGTGGCTCTAGAATGCTGAAGTAAAACTGTGTGGAAGGTGACATAGCAGGAGAGGTCGAAGAGCTGTTTTTCCGCCTATAAAGTTTTTTTTTTTAGAACGTTTAACACACTCTTTCTTCCTTTGCTGGGTCTATCCGGGCGTGATAAAGAATGCGGGAGATTTAAAAGAAATGCAAAAGATAATCTGAGGGAGGCCACCAGTTTCTCTCGGGGTACTGAGGTCAAGGGGTTGTTCCGTTACTCCGGGTTTCATTTGTAGCAAGGGTTATCCCCCTCCTACCGCCCCCTTCCCTCTTGCGGGGGCCCAAAACTCTTAATCGGCATATTTTATTTCTTGTCACGTAGCTCTTCCTGTTTCAGCTTCTAACGATGGTGTTGTTTTGCTGAGGCGGCGAATTATCCGGGTCAAATAATGGCGATCCATATTCAACTGCTATATTTTACTATGGCCGGTCGGTCGCCGTTTTTTTTCTTTGAGGAGGGGGTGGGGGGGTAATAACATTGTTGAGGAATTATAGGTGTACAACCTAGTCCGTGGGTCCGTACACGCATAAATAGGTGGCCGAAATCTGAGAGGCCGTGCGTGAGGTTGGCCTTAAAGGGTTCCTAAAATGCTAGGATTCATTCAATGTTATTTAAAGAAATTTCCCAAAATAAATTATTTAATTTCCCCAAAAGAAGGTAATCACAAAATATATACAAGAGTCAAGATTCAGGTATTATGCAATTGCAATGCACAGATCGGACATGAACTAATGCAATAGGGAAATGAAAATGAGACTCGGTAATTAACAAAGTATGGACAGCTGGAAATAACCTCCAGGGGGGGATTTAAAAAATGGGCGGAAGGACCTTTACCTTGCGGATTAGCTTCTCGGAGAAGGGAGAGGTGTTGATAAAACCAAGACTCGGATTGCACGGGATGAGAAGATCTTGCAGCGCAGCGATGAGATCTTGCAATGGAAGTCGATTATTTCAAGTAAGAGCGAGGTGAAGTTGGAGCAAGATGAATTACTCGTGGACGGAGTAGCGAGATACACTTAGGCTTGCGGGAGTGCACTCGGACGGGTCGACGAACTTTCATGAACAAGATGAGAGGAGTATGTCGCACGAACTCTTCGAAGAAACCGCTTCACGAACTTGCCTATAGAGGATGGTCAAAAGTTCACGGTGGTGATCTAGTCGACGAGACCTTCAAACTTCAGGGGATCGACTCGAGACGAAGGGGGGACGTGAGCTGTACTTTCTTTCGAGTAACGGGGGACCCTGAATATATATGCTCAGCCGGCTAAGTCGCTAAAAGGCCCCTGGGAACGGCTGCTGTCTCAAGGGAAATCCTGGTGCCGAACGGATTAGCTCTGTTTCAGATAAGGGTTTGAAAAGATGCTCGTCTGGCGATTTCTGGCCTCGAGTGGTGGGGGATTAATTTGTCCGCGGGTCATGGAGTGTCTCACCAGCTACCACGTGTGAAACTTCGTTATTGTCCTTTCTTAGGTTTTTTTTTTTGAAACCATGCGGTCTCTGCTCGAAAAAGAGGGGGGTGGGTTCAAGGTCGTCCTCCGCGGTCGTCCTCCTACAAACATGTTACTATTCTGCCGATTCTAACTAAATATGAAACCCTTATGTTGTTTTGCATTCTCTTTTGAATGATATAAATGTCAGAATCCTCCAAAGGTTAGCCCGCAATTATTTTGTTTTGGCAATAACATCATAACTATTCGGCCGATTCTAACGAAATTTGAAACCCTCGAATGATAGAATTGCCAAAGTCCTTCCAAGGTTAGCCCGGGAATAATCTTCTTTTGTCAATAACCTCATAGTTATTTGGTCGATTTTAACGAAATTTTAAACCCTTATGTTGTTTTACATTCTCTTTCGAATGATATAATTGCAAAAATCCTCCCAAGATTAGTCGGGGAATTATTTGGCAATATCATCATAACTATTGGGCCGATTCTAACGAAATTTAAAACCGTTATCTTGCTTTACATTTTCTTTCGAATGATATACAGGCCTCCCAGCAGACTCACTTTTTTCGCTTTATTAACTTTTTCCCCTTTTCACTTAATGTGTCACATATTCATAAAGTGTGTTACTTTTTTCACTTTTTTTATAAATACCTACCTCTATCTACTTTCAAATAATGATCATCCCTCAGTTAATATTTATAAACCAATAGATTTATGAGTAACATAAAGGGTATACCTAGTTTATATTAGTGCTAAATTGGTTCTACATTGAACCCCAATTGGTTGGAGTATACGACTTAGGGATGAATTCCTTATAGAAACAACTTATCAACTTTACATAGCAGAGGGATTTCCTCTGGTGATGAAATTATCCAAAGGGGTGCCGAAAGAAACGCGTTTAAACTTAAAGGATAAAGAAAAATAATAGGTATTTTATTATGCTTATAACTATTGGTAGGTATGCATATGAAGGAATTATACATAGGTAACTCATTGTCTGTCTTTTCATTTATAAAAAGGAAATTGGAGGATTCAAGGAAAAAGATATTATGTAAAATTTACTTTAAAAAAGTGCAATCGGTATGTTTAAGGTTAATCATTAATGTCACATCAATTTGGAGTTATGATAATTTTTAGGAAATATCTTTTATTTTCAGTTGTCTTGGTTTGATTCCTATAACTAGAGGGATACCATTCTCAACACATATTGATGTCAGGTCACTTTTGGAATCCTTTTTACCAACTTCTAGAGTATAGAATCGATTCCAGTCCCCCTCAAACCCCAGAGAGAGACTGTCCTTACATCTCTAGAGGCTTTTTTTGACTAGGTACATACTTATATACCTCACTTGAGAACCTATAATGATAACAATAAAATGTAACATACTAAATAATTCTTCCCTTATTTAGGATTGAACTTTGGAAACCACTTGCAGTAAAGTAGTTTTAGGTAGGTAGGTAAGTAAGTGGAAGGCAGTGATATGCTTATTTCAAAATTGACATGACATCATTCGATAAACTTATTTTAGTTGATTTTAAAAATGATTAAAATACACTATTTTCAGAATGAGAAACTTTAAAGTAAAAAAAATTTGTTTTGAAAAGATAGATAGTGAAAATATTCTAATAAAGGAAGGGGCCAAGAAAAAGGATCAGCATACATTAGGGTGTCTAGTATGCAATACTTCGATATGTGTGAAGAAAAAAGGATTCCAAGCAATAACACAGCACTCTTCATATAAAAAGCATAAACAAAACTATAAGACCAAAGGTTTCAAAAATCAAACAAATATTCAACTCCAAAGGGACTCCTGCAGTGATCAAATATCCTTGCCTTCAACATCTAACCCATTAAATATCAATAATAATATTGTAATTTCGAAAAAGGATGCAGCATATAAGGCTGAACTAATTTATGCAATGGGAAATTGTAAAAGAAATCATTCCTTAGCTTCCAGTGAAGGAATCGTAGAGGAGTGGACTGCAATGCTCCCAGAAGGACTTCCAAAACTGAGCTACTTACTCAAATATGCATTGTCCCCATATTTTAGAGAAATACTAATTGATGATTTGAAATCTTCATACTTTGCACTTATGTTTGACGAAACGAAGAATAATGAAGGTAAAAAAGAACTTCAACTATTAGTGCCTTATTGGTCAGAAAGGAATGAAGAAATTATTAATCATCACTTAGAGACTTAATTTTTGTTGAATAAATTCAAAATCTTCCTGATGAGAGGGGCCAGTTATGAAAAAAAAAATGAATACACACATTAACAAATCAGATGGATCATTATCAAATCCTGCTTTCATTCCATCTTCATGGGACACACAACTGGATAAATTCTGCTAAATAAAATTTTAGATTCGATTAACAATGCTCAATTAAATCTAGCCAATCTCCTTATGTCAGGTGCAGATGACCAAAATGTAAATAAAAAAAAGTTTTAACTTGTTAAATAAAGAAGTTAAAAAAGTAAGAGATAAAAATCTATTAAATGTTGGGTCAGGCAACTTACACAATGCATTTGAAGATGGAATGAAAGCAGGATTTGATAATGATCCATCTGATTTGTTAATGTGTGCATTCATTTTTTTTCATAACTGGCCCCCCTCATCAGGAAGATTTTGAATTTATTCAACAAAAATTAAGTTTTCCCCCAAATAAACTTATCCGCCATGTTTCAAATCGATGGCTTACATTTGAATCAGCTACAAAAACTTTTTTCGATCAATGGGAAGCAATACGTGAATATTTCATGGAGTACATTCCTGCCAAGCAAAAAGGTCCCCTAAGTAATTTTTACTGCAAAAAGGTCAGAGAATGTTCGAAAAAGTCTTCAATAAAAGCTGAGCTGTATTTTCTGTCCAGAGCAACAGAAATATTTTCAAAGCTCCTAAATAAATATCAATCAGAAGCTCCATTCATTCAAGATTTGTATCTTGATTTGAAGGAAATCTTCGTCACCTTAGCAAATAGGGTTATTTCTCCATCACTCATCTCCTCCACAAACCCATCATTGCAATCCTTAGAAGATGTACTGGACAGAAATATACCAGGTGATTTTGTAAAGGGTCAGAATGTGCAGTGCTGTAATGAAACAAAATCATTAATAAAGTCTCTTTCCAAAAATGATCAGGAAAGGTTTTTTAATGGTATCATAGAATTTTATAAAAAGAGCTGCAGTCATATTTTCAAGAAGTCGTCTTTAAAAACAGATATATGTCTAAAATACTACCGATTTTTGAAGCCTGAGCAGAGGACCAAGAATGTAAGTATATCACCATTAAGAGAGTCAGCAAAATACTGCCATTCGAAGTAAGGGAGGACCTCTCACATGATGAAAAGAGATGTTTGATGACTTTAAAATATGATGGAGAAATTGATATATTGCCAAAGTAGTGAGACCTCTTCTAGCTCTCATACACTGCAACTGCCGTGGAGCGTGGATTTTCCGCGTCATAGAATATATTGCCAGAAGATAGAGCAAACATGTCAGTGGAAATGTAAATGCAAGGCTAAATATTAAAAGTGGTAATTATTTATATAATAACAAACCACAACTTGTCCCTATAACGAGAACCTTACTAACACGCACACACTGCATATTCTAAATATAAAGAAGAACTAGAAAGGAAGAGAAAATTAAAAGAAAAAGAAGAAAAGGCTCAAAAAGAAAACGGGGAAGAAAAAACTGGAAAAGGAGAGATGTTTGAAACAACTGTCTGTTAAAAAGTATAAGGAATTAGCTTCATAATTTAATGAAATTGAGCAAGAGGAAAAACAAGATGTTACTGTTTCAAAACAAGCTCATTGAAGAAGTCCAGATTCGACTAAAAGAAGGTATAGACAAAAAAAGACTTTACTGAAATAAGCCTTGCACAGTCTGTGTTAGAAGCAGCTACTTCAAAGAAAAGGAAGCTGGGTGAAATTCAAACAAGAAAAGAAGAAGGTACCAAGAAACAAACAATAATTGTAAACCATTTTTTTTTAAAAAGCTCTTGAATTTCTAAAAGAGGGTAAAATATTAAGGACCTAGCAACTTTTTTATTTATTTTCATCCTGAATTATTCCAAAAGTAAAAAATAACATTTAAACCGTTTAATTAATTGTTGCTAGGGGGGTATGGGGTGGGCCTTGTTGGGGTTTTACCTTTATTTTTTTTTCTAATGTATAACGTTTAACTATTCCTGTAAAATTGTATAATTGATTTATTATATTTAGAATGATAAAAAAATTCTATAATACTCGTATATATATTAATCATATTTTTGTCAGCTGGGATCTGCTAGATAATTTAATCATAAAACAATTAAATGCATCTATACCTAATAAAGTGGGGGTTTTTTTCACTATTACACTTCTGGTTTGTATCAGTTTTTTCACTTCTACTCCAATTTTTTTTACTTTTTCACTTTTTTTCTAAAGTATTTGCTGGGAAGCCTGGATAATTTCCAAAGTCCTCCCAAGGTTAGCCGGGGAATTATTTCACAAGAACATCATAACTATTCGGCTGATTCTAACGAAATTTGAAACCCTTATGTTGTTTTACATTTTCTCTCGAATGACATAATTGCCAAAGTCCTTCGATAGTTAGTCCGGATGTTATTGAAAGTTTTGAAAGTCGTAAGCTCATAAAATAGAATAAGTAAGAGCACGCGACTTTTGGTCAGCAGACCTTGTTTTTAAACTTCCCAATGCAATTTTTCATCAAATTATGAGACAATGCAAGCAGAACCTCCCACCCTCCCTCTATTCACTGACCCATGCCCCCGCAGGAGGGTACCCTGTGTAGCTTGTTATACTTGATACGTGCTGAGGTGTTGCACATCCTCTCAGCCTGAGTGAAAATTAGGGACGCCCTTCCACTGGGTGAAATTGAACTCTTTGACAGGGCCTGGGGAAATTGTTGTTGCGCTTCTGCTCGCTCCCTTTCAGTATTGCATTTCCTTGTTTCGATGACTCTCCCGCCAACCTCTGCCTCTGCTTAAGGACCTGACAGGCTACCTCAAGCCCTTTAACGCTCGCAGGTTGCAGGAGACCAGCCCCTGAAGGGACCCAAGCGTCCACGAAGACTCGACGACTGCACCAGCGTTTCGCTTTTCCTCACACCGGCTACAGAGCAGGATGAGAGACTGCCGAAGGGAAGTTCACGTTGCTTTCAGTGCGTCTCGCGACTGTTCCCATAGACTCGACGAAGACTCGACGTCGTTCTCTTTCGTCTATGTATTGTCACGCTCGCGTGACGAACCGCCATTTGACGGCGCGCCCCCCTGTACTTTATTGCGATCACTGCGTTGTTCCACAGACTGTTCGTCATATTCTTGTTGAATGTCCCAGTCTGGGTGATCTTCGCCTACGTTGCCTGTGCCTGTACCAGGATGAGCGGGATCGCTACCGCTTGTCCTTGTACTCGAGATGAGTTCGTGCACACAAACGTGTGGACTATCCGACTCTTTGGAAGAGGCTGGCCTCCCCTGTTTTATTTGACTCTTTGTTGTTGGTCGCATGATCCTGTGCCTGAGTGAGGTGGACCTACACCCGATACGGGTGCGTGTGCTTCCTTCTTCCTGCTTTTACATTCTTTAATTTTGTTTTCTTGGGTTTGGTGTTTTTCACTTATTTTATTAATGTAGCCTATTATTAGCCTTGAGATTGAGTACGGCAACTTATGCCCTTGCAAGCAGTTGCCAGATAGTCGCCAGGAAAAAAATATCGGCACATGCATAGTCAGAAAAAAATGAGCCTAGTTGGCAAAATATTCTTTTAATTCTCTTGGAGAAATTTCTAAGGTGGTAAAGTTAGGAATGTTAAAAACATGTAGGAGATGCATAGCTCTAGTAACCAAGAGCGTACTCTAATCTGAGCAGTTGTTACTCAGATTACGCACAATTCTCCCAAACCAGTTAGGGTGCACTTGTGCGCAATACGACAAGGTTGGAAGCGTTGTGCTTCATCTTGATAACTATTGCAAAAAGCAGTCTCCTATATGAGTCACTCGGTTTACATTCCTTTCGTACGTCATCCTTTTTTTCAAAAAATCTCTATTAAGGAGAAATGGTCGCCTCCCTTCCTCAAGAGACACCCTCCTATGTAAGGGGCGCGGCGATTTGCTCTCCTGGCTGCCGTGCTGACTGGACTCAACGCCCTGTCCGGCCCCAGCTTAGCCTCTTCTCCTTCTTTATTTCAGCACACCGACCCTAAATAAGGACTGTGCGGAAAAACTATTAATAAAAAAATCCTCAAGGGACAAACTGGGAAGGTGAGGGGGAAGGTAGAGCATGGTCAACTATGCTGGAGCTGACATATATATCATTGCGGGCACTCCCAGCCCTGACATCCGCGGGTTGATCTGTTGCTATATATTTTCCCCAAATTTGAACTGCCTTATTTTACCACTTCGTTTACAAATTGCCAAACGGAGATATCCTTGTTGGTTTTGCTTATTAGTAGTGACAACCACAGCGCCCTCGGAAGCGCCTCTCGGCCATTGGAGGAGTTTGGTGCTTCGACGTGCGAAATTCACGTTTGCGAATATCTCCAATCTATGTAAAATAAGCTTATTTACAAAAGAGAGTTAGACACTCGTAAACGAGGGAACCGTGTGTAGATCGAGGATGAAAAGGACTGATAGTAAATTATTTCAAATTTCTGTCGACCTGAAGTACAAAAGAACACATTTAAACGCCCACGATTGATCCTTTTACATCGCTGTTCCCATTCTCCGTTTAATCTTTTACTTACTTTTTTATTTCCTCTTCCTTCTTTCTCCATCAATTTGATCCTTTCATCTCCTACCACTCGCATTCTCCTTCAAGAGTAGGGATGTCCCTTTCTTCTTAACTTCTGATCCTCATCGTATGAGGTAGTCACCGTTTTTGGCTACTCGGTCACGTTAATTAGTTACAATAAATCATTAGTCATCTATGTATTTACACAATCAACTAAGCCTTCTAGTTTTACTGCATTCTGGCAAGTTGCCAACAAATTCCTTTTGTGTTTTACATAATAAATTATTTTAAACTACCTCTTACACCATCTCTTCTCTTTCTTTTCAAGGGGAATGGTCTAACTGAAGAGGTTTCTTTGGAACTTTTCTTGAGCCTTGCGCTATTCAATTGGCTGAATTCCTACTTATTTTACACCCCTTTCCGAGTGAATAAGGATTCTCTAAAATGTAAGAAATGGTGGAGATAAAAGCGTGTCTCCGTGGGGAACACTTTGATTTCTATTGAAGTTTTTCTTTTGCGTCGACTGTCTCCCGATGTAGTGATTTTAATTTGTATGTGAACTGATGATAGCGGCATGGTTTCGGATTAAGTGGAAGGCTTTAATTCCATTCCAGAATATAAATTCTTGTATTATTAGCATTGACATTTTTCCGGCAAAGGCCCTTTTCTTTATTTCGCTGCCTTTTTGACTAATCTAGCTTTTCTTATGTTGTTTCCTAAGTTAACTGCTTGTTTCTCAAAACGATTACTCGAATAGTTGCTGATAGATCTTTAGGGAAATATTATGGCATAGCTGAGTGTGCTATGAACCAGAAAATTAGATCTAGGGTGCTATATATTTTCCGGCAAAGTTAGAAATTCACAGTTTCTGTTTCTTTTTTTTATATATATTTTTATAGAAAACTTTGAAATTAATTGGATTGTCAAGTTTTCTTCAGAAGTAGGAAACTCAGCGTTTTAGACTATTTCCTCTGAGGCCCCTTCTCTATTTCTTCCTGTTAGCTCCCCTTTGTAAGAAGCAATTTTGACACTTGTTGACCTCGAAGGGCAAAATTTCCAATCGGTTTCCTCTATGACTTCCTTATTAGGTTTCATTGTCTCCTGTCTATTACTCGTATCCAAGCGAAGGTTTTGCTTCAGAATTTCAAGTGAATTGAAATAATCGCGTTATGGTTAATTTCGGTTCTTGTTTGGAACGTGTTCGAAACGTATATGGAATTGCGGTTTAATCTTGTTTTGGTGCGTTTCAATCATGTTTTAATCTTGTCGGAGGAAAATGTTGTGGAGTTCGCGTCCCTTTTTTCTCAATTTGTAAGCTAATTTTTCCCTCCATCCACACAATCATTGACATCTTTAGTTATCTATTTTCCCTCTTTTATCTTCCTCTCCTACTTAACAGTGATCAACATAGATAACCATTTTACCCTTAATTGGTCAAATCACCTCCTCCTCCTCCTTACTCCTCTCCTTTAATGGATCTTAGAAGATTTTCTCGTCTTTTCTATTTCCTTTTTTTTTCTGTCGCGTTTTTCCACTCTTCCTTTTTAATCCAAAACTCGGAAAATGAACTTGGGTGGGGGCGGGGTTTTCGTCCAATTTAAAGCAAAAACCAACGATGGCATCACCAGAGTTAATAAGGAGAGATATGAAAAGAACGTGAAAATGTATGGAAGACATGAGCCCCACATCGTGAGGGGGGCAGAGGGCATTAGCTGGCATAAGGGGGTATGAGACTCCTGTAGATGGGAGCGGTTAAAAAGGGGCTAAAAACTGCCCTGGTGGGTATATGAGAGGTGAATTGGTAAGGCTGATGTCGGGGTGACTTTCCCCGGTGCCCCCTCCCCCTAATCCTATTTTTCAGTAATTTTCTTTAAAATAAAGGTAATCCAACGAAAGAAATTGGGGAAGAGAATAAAGGAGTGAGAGACGAGTAAAAATAAATGAAGAAAAGCTAAGAGAAAATAAAGTAAGGAGAGTCAGATTAAACCCCGCTAAACGAATCCTCACGAACAAGTTCGTAACTTGGAACTCAAAATTCCAAACTATTGTCTCTTGCTGAACCGTAAAATGGAGATTGGGGGTGCAAATACCCCTCCCCCAATGATAGCCCAACCTCATCAGGATCCGTAGAAACAAGTTCCTTCGAAGCAGAACTCAGAGCCAAATGTGCGAACTCAAAAATCGTTGCAGGGAACAACTTTCCTTGCAGAAAAGGAAAGCTTAGGAGAGTTGCGCACCCTTTAGTCTCTATTTTCCCACATTGCTTGTATCTCCTAATCTGGCTAGGTTTTTTCCAACATTCACACTTCCCCTAACTTCACCGCTTATGAAATAATCTCTTCAAATACTTCTGCGACGCAGATGTACCCGTTGGTTTTCTATTTCCCCCCCAAATAAAATACATAGCTGTAGGAGCATTTTAATGCTCAAAATTGATTTTTTTTAATGTTAATTGAGTGAAATGAACCCCTCAAAATGGGAAGTTCATTTATGCAAATGAGGGAAAATTCTAAGCAAGTTTCCCTCTTTTTTTCCATTTTCTATACCTCTTCCTCCCACTTAGAGCAGCGCCTCCTAATCTTTCTCCGATCTTTACCCTCTTTTTATATATGATCCTCATCCATGCCCTCCCCCTCTCCCCAATTCACATCTCTTGACTATAGTGACTGACTGTAGTCCTACATTTATTTAGGTCTATTATGAAACAAGGTCAACTGACCTAACTCGCGTGCTCTCAATTATTCTTACGACCTTCAAAACTTTCAATGATTCCAGGACTAACCTTGGGAAGATATTGACAATTATATCATTCAAATGAAAATGTCAAACAACATAAGGGTTTTAAATTTCGTTAGAATTGACCGAATAGTTACGATGTCATTGCCAAAAACTCATTGAAAAGTAAAATGGTTACTATCCAGCCGATCGACCTACGGATCAACATAGGAAATTAAAGTCTGGTGCACACGCGACTAAAAAATCTCATGCAATACATGTAATTTTATTCAGTCCATTTCATATTTTTCTTTTTTTAAATACTGAAATATGGAAACTTGTAATTTACTTTTTGCCTTGGGATTTTTATGTGTACATAGCCTCGGCTTATGTCCACCCCAATGTTTTCCGTATGCACCCCCTCCCCTCCAGTGAGCCATGACCCCCAGTTTGGGGGCCACTGCACTAGAGTACATGTATATTTTGGTGCGCAAAGTTACATACTCTAATTGAAAATAGATTCTTTTCAATTAAATAAATTGATTTATCTCTTATATTTGAATAGAATAAAATATATGAAAAATTTTCAGTTATTTCTGAGCAAAAGGAAGAGAACTTGTATTATGCAGAGAGTGGGGACGCTTTTCAATGTAAAAGGAAAGGAGAGCAGAAAAGGGAACAAATATAAAGGTAAAGATTAGAAATTGGAAAAAAGGAAGGAAATGTATAGGGAGATTGCAGAAAGGAGGCACAGAATATATATATATATATATATATATATATATATATATATATATATATATATATATATATATATATATATACGAATTAGTGTACCCACTGCTTTCCTATACAGTCGTCTGTAAAAACTTTAAACGCGCTGTTAGAAATGCAAATCTACATAATATTAGTAAGAGAAAGTTAAAAAGAATTACAAGGCACTTAGAACATTATGCAATAACTACAATGTAACAATTAGAAAAGCAAAATGAGAAACAGGAAAACTTTATATGGACAATCGTGAAATTTGACAACGCAAAAGTTTGCAACATCTTCGTTTTAACATGGCTTAATACTTGGTTGCATAACATTTGTTGTCAATTTGGGTAGCCTCCTACCATGTCTATACAGGTACTTGGGCATTTTTTGTCCCATTCCTCAAAACACATTTTCTTTAAACCAGATAAGTTACGCGGATCTCGTTTTTGAACCAGGAATTTCAATTCTTCCACAGATTTTCGATGGGATTCTTGTCACGAGATTGACTCGTCCATTTCAAAACATTAATTATACCTTTATTCAACTAATTCTTACTTTGTTTGTTTTTTGCTGTTGAAATGCTCATCCTAGTTTCAAGTTCAGAGAGCAACGTTAGTTAACAAATTTCTTCCCAACTTTCCCCTGAACGTTATGCCGTTCATTCTTCCTTCGACTATTTCCATTCTTCCAACGCTTGATGAGCAAAAACAACCCCGAAACAACGATTGATCCACCAACTAATTTCACTGAAGGGATCGTATTTTTTGGCGCGTAAGCTGACGCTTTTTTCTCCCAACTCTGTTGATTAAATTTCGCCCATTTATTTAAATGGTCATTTTCAAAGGTCAAGGGAGCTTTTCACTGAGTTTTCTTAAGGAGAGTCTTTCTTGGAGTACAAAAAAAAGAGATCATAACGACGCAGCGTTCTACTTATTGTACCCTTCCTAACTTCAACTCTACCTGTTTCCATATCTTATTGCAGCTCTCTAAAACTAGTCTGTGGTTTAGCAAGTTTTGGAGCTGCACGTGCCGGTAACGTCCGAGGGCAACCTAAACGATGCAAAGGATGAATTGAATTATGAGACTTGCATTTGCATATTATGGTACCAAATGAATTCGTAGCTACTTTAAGCTGTACAGTGATTTTTCTGAACCCAAGACCACTCATATGAAGAGCTGCGAAGTGCTCACGAAGATCTTGTCCGATTTGTTTGTTTTTCCACATCATGAAGATGTTGAGGGTACAACTATTTTGTAAGGAATGACACAGTAGCCTTACACGATGACGAAAGAAACCTCGCGTTTAGTTTAGAATCTTCTAGATATTCGGAAACAAATGAAGATTAGTTTTTAATGAGATATTTTGCAGATGTATCCTATGTATTTATATGTGTTGTAAACTTTTGCGATGTCCAATTTTACTCATGACCTCATAAAATTTTTCCTGTTCACCATTTTACTTTATTGATAGAGACATTGTATTTATTACATAAATTTCAACGGGTGTTGTAATTTTCATTAACTTGCGTTCACTAAAATTATGTAAATTTTCATTTCTAACAGTGCGTTTTAAATTTTTGCGGCCCCACTGTACATGAAGGCTGGAAGACAGGCCAACCATAAGGTACACGGAAACTAAACAGACCAGCAGGTAAGATGGTCATTCTAAGCAAGTTATTTAATCATTAAAATCCATGAGTAACATAAAACGACAAATTATTTTAAATTAAGTCATTTTTTCCCTTTTAAAGGCTTGTATTTTACATCCTTTTGTTGTAGTTTCTGCCTCAATGATTTATTTATGTCATCTATTTAGAAAGCCGAGTAATAGCCCATCATTACTTTTCTCCATTTCCATTTTTTCCTCTCTTGGCACCTACGCCATGAATGGTCCTCGACCTTTCCAATAATAGGAACACGGCATTCTCACACGCAACGATTTATCACGTCTTCCAACCGATGATGTATACAAGCTAGGAATTACCTTTTTAAGGACAAACTTTGCCATTATTGAGGAATTTCATCGCTTTTAAGGGTGGTATTGTGTTTCTGCATCGCTATATAATGGTTGAAATAGGGGGGGGTATTGCGGAATAGCAATACGATTACTCGTCTGCAGCGGAGATTTGTTTCGTCAATTCGGGCGTTTATGCTTTTGTACAAATTCGTTCTTAAAGTTTTTAAATTCACCTTTTTTTACTCTCATATTTAAGTTTTAACTGTTTAGCAGCCGACTAAATTTAACCTTTATCTTAAATACTTTTGTGTACATTTGTTATTTTTTTTTCTCTATACTCCTTTCAGTTCTTCCCCCTCAACTGCACCAACGCTCTTGGGCCAACGCTCAAGAGTAGTAAAATTGGCCTAGTAACTAGAAATAAAATGGTCACTTCCTAGACTGATTACTATCTGTAAGAAAGGAAAATGGCATTATTAGGTTTCTGTGTTTATGGCTATAACATGGCTAACTGTAGACTCTTGGCTTTCTCACGAGACATTTCGTAAGAAAAATTAATTGACTTGTTTGTTTTTAGCATAACCTACAGGAAAACAAAACGAAGACTATCTTAACTAATGCTTACCTTACTTGAACTAGTTTGAATTTATCTAAAGTAAGTTCAGAAGTATTAGAAACAAAAATAAAAATATATTTTATAATTGCATAATGGCTTTGTTTGTTTGTAGATGATACTGGCACTGTTTAGTTCATTTTCAAAATGATTCCGATGATTTTGCGTTATCTCTATTAGCAGAATATATCATATCTTCAAAATTATATTCGGACGATCTAAAAAAAAGTGTAAAAAAGAAAATGACAATTCGCAGACTTTTTCTCGGCTGTATGGAGAAAACCCCCGAGAGAATTGATGAATTTACGGCAAAATGGTGTTTTTATGTAGCCATTATTTATCTTTTCCTGCATCGGTAATGCGATTTTCTTTAAAATAAAATTTCTTCACGTTTTTTTTATAGGTTCATTTAATATATAAACCTGCACAAAAACAACGAAAATTAGTTATGCTTTCGTTATCCTTTAACTTTTGTTCACTTTTTAAAACCTTTTGCCTTTATTTGAATTTTTTTTCATTCCTCATTATTTCCACACAGTGAATATAGCATTGATGTTATGCTAGTTTCCTTTTATTTCTTTAGAAAACTTTCCCTCCTCTTTCTCTCGCTTAGATTAACCCAATCACGCCAAAGGGCAAAGTCACCCTCCCTCTCTCCAAAACCACTATTCTTTCTTTATCTAAACTAATTAATGTTAGAAGCAACGCAATTTTTGACTAACAATAATTGCAAAAATACCATATTTACCGACCGAATATTTTCTAGATGATACTGACTATTACAGAATAAATAGCAACGTCTGCACTTTACTCATCTCGATAGTGAACAACTCCTGAAATACTGAGCGTTCGAGGGAAGTCAAAACAATATTTATATGGTGACTGGGTACCTCGTACCAATTGAGAATTTCGTGCCAATTTAATTAATGGATTTAAATTTTAGTCTGTTTGTTGGTTGTTGCTTCCAATATGTTTCATTCAATTTACGATGTAGATGTAGATTATTGATGTATGCATATTCATTCATTAACAAGATAGAAATGATAGGTTGTAGTTGGTTATTTTGAGGCGGATTTTCCAATAGATGCGAAGAGCTATGTATATTTGTTTCAACTCAATTTAAATGATCCATTGTATACTTTGGAAATCTTAGAGAATGGACGTGAATTTCTATATTACTATTAAATGCGGCGTGTGGTTTACAGGTGAAAGGTCGTTAATTCCATTTTCAGCAGAAGTTTGATAAAACTGTAGGTGAATTAAAGGGAAAGTTGTGAATGCCTAGGCGACGCGGTACCTATGGGTCCATTATTGTTAGTGTTAATGAGTCGATTCTTCTTGAAACTCTTGGCAAATGGAATCTTCTTTCGTTGCCAAACACCGGCAAAAGGGCTTAGGACAGTTGAACACTCTTCTAGTAGTTCCTAATGGAACAAATAGTCCGGGTTTTTTTGGCTATGCAGATTATGAACTTTGACCTTCCTAAATATACTAATTTGTCCTTGTTTTCCTTCCTTTTTATTATGTCTGTTCTTATTCATTCTTTTTCATCTTAATTACTTTACTTTTTTTTCATTGCCTTTCAGTTGCTAAAGCAGTATTATTCTTTGATACCAAATAGGTTCGCTACTACAACGACACTATTCTTCTTGGAGTTACCCTTTCTTTTCAAGTGAATCGTAATGACTAATGCTATTGTAACTTCAATCTAGCCATTTTTCTTTTAGCTTTCTACTTGCCCTTCTCTTTTTAGCTTTCTACTTGCACTTTTAATTTTAGCTTTCCAATTGCCCTTGTTAGCTTTCTACTTGCCCTTCTCTTTTTTAGCCTTCTACTTACCCTTTTTATTTTAGCTTTCTACTTGCCTTTTTCTTGTTAGCTTTCTACTTGCCCTTCTCTTTTTAGCCTTCTACTTACCCTTTTCACTTTAGCTTTCTACTTGCCCTTGTTAGCTTTCTACTTGCCCTTCTCTTTTTTAGCCTTCTACTTACCCTTTTCATTTTAGCTTTCTACTTGCCATTGTTAGCTTTCTACTTGCCCTTCTCTTATTTAGCCTTCTACTTACCCTTTTTATTTTTAGCTTTCTACTTGCCCTTTTCTTGTTAGCTTTCTACTTGCCCTTCTCTTTTTAGCCTTCTACTTACCCTTTTCATTTTAGCTTTCTACTTGCCCTTGTTAGCTTTCTACTTGCCCTTCTCTTTTTTAGCCTTCTACTTACCCTTTTTATTTTAGCTTTCTACTTGCCCTTTTCTTGTTAGCTTTCTACTTGCCCTTCTCTTTTTAGCCTTCTACTTACCCTTTTCATTTTAGCTTTCTACTTGCCCTTCTCTTTTTTAGCCTTCTACTTACCCTTTTTATTTTAGCTTTCTACTTGCCCTTGTTAGCTTTCTACTTGCCCTTCTCTTTTTTAGCCTTCTACTTACCCTTTTTATTTTAGCTTTCTACTTGCCCTTTTCTTGTTAGCTTTCTACTTGCCCTTCTCTTTTTAGCCTTCTACTTACCCTTTTCATTTTAGCTTTCTACTTGCCCTTCTCTTTTTTAGCCTTCTACTTACCCTTTTTATTTTAGCTTTCTACTTGCCCTTTTCTTGTTAGCTTTCTAATTGCCCTTCTCTTTTTAGCCTTCTACTTACCTTTTTCATTTTAGCTTTCTACTTGCCCTTGTTAGCTTTCTACGTGCCCTTCTCTTTTTTAGTCTTCTACTTACCCTTTTCATTTTAGCTTTCTACTTGCCCTTGTTAGCTTTCTACTTGCTCTTCTCTTTTTTAGCCTTCTACTTACCCTTTTTATTTTAGCTTTCTACTTGCCCTTGTTAGCTTTCTGATTGCCCTTTTCTTTTTTAGCCTTCTACTTGCCCTTTTCTTTTTCGCCTTCTACTTGCCCTTCTCTTTTTAGCTTTCTACTTGCACTTTTCATTTTAGCTTTCCAATTGCCCTTTTCTTGTTAGCTTTCTATTTGTCCTTTCTTTTTTATCATTCTACCTGCCTTTTCTTAGTTTTCTACTTGCCCTTTCCTTTTCATTATTATACTTGCCATTTTATTTTTAGTTTTCTGCTTTTTATTTTAAGCTTTCTACTTGCCCTTTTCTTCTTATCTTTCTACTTCCTTTTGATCGTATCCCCACCCTAAAAGCCTGGTTCCCCTTCACAGGAAGATAAGGTAAGGGGAACTTGAACTGAAAAGCGACGCTTGATAACGAGAGTTCGCCTCAGAATCGAAACGGCTTGACGAGAGGCGTTCGCATCGCCATTCATCGCCGATCGATCGTCAAGCGAGGTCACGCGACGGAAGGTGACATAAAGTAAGGTTTAGTGTGCCTTAATGAAAGGGGAGGGGTACATATCCCTTCTCGTACGTACATGGTTGGAGTCAGACGCTTAGTGACTGATGTTTTTGGTGGCAAAATGGTCGTGAGACTTAGACACAGGCTTAAGGGATGCAAAACTTCGGTGAAGGCGACAAATTGAGCCAAGATGACGCCAGGGAGGAAAGGGGGTTGCGAAATGATGTAACATAATTTTTCGAGGATTTATTCTGTTCGTTGTAGCTACAAATTTACGCTTAATTAAGTTTTGGGTGGTAAAGGGGATTGACATTGGTTTGATTATTGTCATCCTTGTCGCCTTCATGATTGCTATTATCTCATTCTTTATTGTTTTTTGTCTCATTTTCCTTTTTCATTCTTTGATTTATTTGGAGTTTATATTACTGTAGATGAAAATTTATTGTCTCCCATTCTATATAACTGTTTCTACAGGTACCCTAAAAGGGCCCTTTGGGCTTCAGTGGGTACCCCGCAATGGAGGTATTAGGTTATCATGGGTGACCATGCTGCAGCTGCCATCTATAAAATTGCGCACCCTTCCGGCCCCTTTATCCACAGATGGTTTTGGCACTATCTTGATTATATTTTCGCCTCTCCTTTGTTCTCCACTTTCTTTATGGATCTTTCTTTACAAAATCTATGAGGGAGATGCCCTCGTTGGTTTCACATGAAATCAAGAAAATGGCTCCATGGAAAAAGAGGAGTAATATTTCGCTTATCCCTCATTACTCCCCTTTCTTACGTTCAATCTTTCCAGCCATCTTTCTCTTTGCATTTACTTTTCATCCAGTTATTGGGGAAAGAAAGAGGAGAGAACTGATAGATAGAAAGATGTGGATAATATAAATATGAAGGGACATAAAAATAAATGCCTCTCTCCGGGATCGCTGCCCCCCTCTTAATCTAGTGGCATTTGGTGACTTCATAACATTAGTGCCCCAAACTTACCCAGAGAATCATTAATGATCGCTATGACTACTAAGACAAGATGATCGTTAAAGATCATTATGACTACTACGACCAGAGGATCGTTTTGACAAATAAGACCAGAGGATCTTGTGACTACTATGACCAGATGATCGTTAAGGATCGTTATGACTACTATGACCAGATTATCTTTAAGGATCGTTATGACAACTAAGGCCAGAGGATCGTTATGACTACTATGACCAGATGATCTTTAAGGATCGCTATGACAACTAAGACCAGAGAATCGTTATGACTGCTATAACCAGATGATCGCTATGACTACTACGAACAAAAGATCGTTATGACTACTATGACCAGATGATCTTTAAAGATCGTTATGACAACTAAGGCCAGAGGATGGTTATGATAACTAAGGCCAGAGGATGGTTATGACAACTAAGGCCAGAGGATCGTTAAGACTACTATGACCAGATGATCTTTAAGGATCGTTATGACAACTAAGGCCAGAGGATCGTTATGACTACTATGACCAGATGATCGATAAGTATCATTATGACGACTGAGATAAGATGATCGTTATGACTAATACGACCAGAGGATCGTTATAACTACTATAACCAGATGATCGTTAAGGATCGTTATGACTACTACGACCAGAGGATCGTTAAGGATTGTTATGGGTACTAAGACGAGAGGATCGCTATGACTACTATGACCAGATGATCGTTAAGGATGGTTATGAGTACTAAGACAAGAGGATTATTATGCCTACTACAATGGTCTTGAAGATTCATGTCCGCGGCCGAAATGAAAAGGTGGCTGAGAAGGGACAAAATATATCTATATTTATAAGAAAAAGTAAAGCGAAAACCAACGAGAACAGCTGTATCCAAATGTGTTTGAGAGGGAATGGTTGAAAAGAAAGTGCAGATGGAGAATTTTTAAATGTATAAAAGATCTATAACGTAATTTCCTAAATGAGGGGTGTCGTTGGGGGTGCTAAATTCCCGTTGTGGTAGGAGGGCTGAAGGGACAGAACGAGGGAGGAAAAAGACAGTAGTAAATAGAAAAAAAAGAGACTCCGTCACAAAGGAAGGACATGGCAAGGGTGGATGAAGAGAGAATTAAACTTACTCCAGTACGTTCGTAATCGAAGGTATAGAGATAAGAATATACGAACACGGAACCAGTTTTATGGTTAAATGCCCATATTTTTTCATATTTGGTTTATCTTAAAACACTTCTACTCCTCTCGTCTTAAACTCGCTCTAGGATCTGGGAGATTCTAAATTTACTACTAATCCCCCGAAGTCTTTTAGCATGCCCCTCCAACCGCTACACACCCAAATTATGGGTTCTTAACTATCCATAACTTAGGATGTTTTCTCCCCATCAGCCAATTGAAGCAGTCCTTTTTAGCGCCCTTGAATTGGTTTATTGGATACAGTCGTTTGGCTTAGGTGAGGAGCGGCCCCTAGGTGTACCCAGTGTCAAGAAGCTTATCGTTGCTATAGCAACCGCAAGCCCTTACTATTCCCAATTCCCATATCATTTGGAGGCTCCAAGGACCACAGCTCACGGAAGTAGTTTACTCTCCTTGGAGGAGGGGGGGGGGGTACACATAAATTGGGGGTCGAACCCTGTCAAAAGCAAGGCACTAATAACCCGATTGATGGGTGTTTCGAAGGTTTTTCTCAAGAAATCTTTAATACATTTGTTCTGTTGTGGTGGCAAAGAGGGAGATAAAGCGATTTGATGATTGGTGTGATGAGGTGTGTGACCAGAGCTGTCGCGCGTATGCCAGATTCTACGTATCACCTCATTGGCGGCTTCCCCCTACGAACAAGGTTAAATATTGTGTCTGCACTCGTAGTGAATCGAATCAGGTACTCAGGCATAAAAATTCAAAGCGAGATCTCCAATAGGATTTCTTTCAATCTTCATTCATTAGCCTGTATTATCCAGCCAGTCTTTCTGGTTTGGTCTTGTGTTTACTTACCCCTAAGAGTTTATTACAGGGGCAGAATCTCAGAGTCATTAAACTGTAAGAATCCACAGAATCTCAGAGGCATTTAACTGTAGGAATCCGCAGAATCTCAGTCATTTAACTGTATGAATCCGCAGAATCTCATATTCATTTAACTGTATGAATCCACATATATTTTTCAGTAAATTTGACTTTTCAGCCCGATTCTTCTTCGGAGTTTATTGGAATGAGATGGGTTGGAGGACTCTTTGTTCCGTGTACAGAATTACGAACAAACAAAGACCTTAAGAACCACTCAAGCCTACTTCAAGAGAAGAGAACAAGTGAAGGTCAGATGTGAAGGATTGGGAAAAGAAAAAGAGAATATTTACACGGAATTAGTATCATACATTGTTTAAGTTATATTTTAAAGCAATATTTATCTATTTTATTGTTGAACATATTTACTAAAGTGCTTTCAAGTGCATGGCTTTGCAAACTGCTCCAGGTTTGTATGTTTTTGAGGAATTTTGTTTTTGTGCTACCGCACTGTTAAATCTTTTGTTCGTTGCCTTAAAACCATTACTTTCAGTAGCCACTCGATTATTAACGAGTAACTCAAATATTGATTTATATTTATATATTAGGTTGAGGAATAAGTTCTTGCGTTTTTTTTATGTTGTGTTGATTTAGGTTTTGTTGACGTGATTTGCGCACATATTAAGAAACAATAATAAATAATGAGAGCAAAATTTGCAAAGGTTAGGCTACGTCTCTTAACAGCGTAGACTATTAGGCTTTTGCTTAGGCTACGTCTTGAACTTGAGTAATAAGTCATTGCGGTTTATTTAAATGTTGTGTTAATTTGATTTTGGTTGTGTAACCTCAAAATGGAATGTCAAGTTGAAAGAAAGGCGCATTTTCGACATTTGTTGTTATTTTATTCATTTTCAATCGAGACGGGAACAATGCAAACGCAGCCAAAGCTCATCGCGATATTTGTGCTGTGTACGGAGAAAATGCTTTATCAGAAAGGACAGCTCAATGGTGGTTTTCACGTTTCAAAAATGGTCATTTCAATCTTAGTGACGTAGAACGTTCTGGTCGCCCCATTAAGTTGGATGAAAATCGATTGAACGACCTTCATGAAAATCCTCGTCAATCGCCTAGAGAATTGGCTGTGCAATTAGCGTGTGATCAGAAAACTGTAGTGAATCACCTCCATTCGATGAGGAAAGTTCAAAAACTCGGTGCATGGGTTCCGCACGCCTTGAGCGAAAGCAACAAACTTCAATGCTCCACGATTGCCGCAGGTTTGTTTGCTCTTCACAAGGCTACTTGTGGATATAAGGACAGATATCTTCACCGCATCAACACTGGCGACGAAAAGTGGTGTGTTTATGTCAACATGAACCATCGAAAACAATGGCTTAGCCCCAACCACTTCCGCGATTAAAGCAAGTACTTCATCCACGAAAGAAGATGCTGTGTGTGTGGTGGGATTGTGAAGGCATCATTTTTTATGAGCTCCTTGCGAACAACGAGATTGTCAATGCAGAACGCTACGTTCAACAAATGTATCGACTAGCCGAAGCTATTCGTGAAAAGCGATCTTATCGACGTAATGGAGTCCCTCTGCAACACGACAATGCTCGTCCTCACATTGCCAATATGACAAAAGACGCCATCCAAATGCTTAATTGGGAAATCCTGCCGTATCCTCCATATTCGCTAAACTTGGCGCGATCGGATTTCCATCTGTTCCGATCGCTCTCCAACAATTTGCGCGGAGTTTCGTTCAATACTGATGTGAAATTAAAAACCTGGTTAGACGAATTCTTCGAGTCAAAATCCAAAGATTTTTATTGCAGAGGCATCGAAAAAAACTAGTTGAACGTTGGGAAGAAGTCGTAAATAACGACGGAAAATACATTATTGATTAAATTGCATATTGTTATAAATTAAAAATGAAGTTTTTTTGAAATTGTTAATGGTAATGAATAAATTTGATAAAACTGCAAGAACTTATTCCTCAACCCAATAGTAAAGCGGTTTAGTATTTTTAAAAAATCAATAAATTGGCCGGTCAAATGCCGCTCCTACAATGAAACTAAATTTAGCCTCCTCAGTCTTTCTTCATACGATTTATTTCTAAGCCTTGCAATTAATTTCGAAGCTCGACGTTGGACACGTTTAATTTTACAATATCCTTTCGCATATATGAACACCAGAATTGTTCGGCATACTCCAAATCAGGTCTTACGAGCGCTTTAAATAAAGGAAGAATAATATTTCTTGATTTGAATGCAAAAATGCCTGGAGACGTATCCTAAAATCCTATTTTTCCTTTGTGCATGTTTTTGAAATTTTTATATTGCTGGAGATTAAGAAACCTAAAGTCCTTTCCATGTTAACTGAATTGAAAGTTTGATCACCCATATTATAATTATTCGGGGATTCTCCTGAACAATGTGCAAAACCTTACAATCGTCCTTGTTGAATTGCATCTACCATCTTTTCGACCCCTCGACTATTTATTGTATTCGACTCTTTCTGCACATTTTCAGTCACTATTGTATTTTGCCATCATACCTAATTTCATTTAATTCTAAAATTTTGAAATTGTACAAAATATATTCTCAAGATCATCTATATATATTACAAAAAACAAGGGGCCGAGAACAGATCCCTTATGAATGCCGCTAGTGACCTAAGCCCACGATGAATTATTTCCCTTGACAACAACTCTCTGCCTCCGGTTATCGAGCCAGTCTTCCATCCATTTCAGGACGCTGCTCCTAATACCATGTACCTCTAAGTTTATCAAGGATATTCTATGTGGCTCGTTGTCAAATGCCTTCTTTAAATCTAGATAAAGTACATCTACAGCTTTATCTTTGACAAATGTTGTGATAATTTTGTGAAAATGTAGATCAACTTACTTAAGCAGGACAGTCCACGTCGAATGCTCTGTTGCCAGTCTTTTATTAAGTTATTTATCTCAAGATGCCCCACATTCCTTTCTATAACAAGGTAATTGAAGAGGTAATAGTCCATCGAAGTAAGGAAAATGGGTCAGAAGTTTCCGGGATCAGTCTTTATGCCTTTTTTATAAATTGTAGTTATATTTGCTTCTTTGAACTCTTTAGGAAATATTCACTCAATAATCAATTATTTTTAAATTATACAACGGGCTTAAACAGTTCGTTTCCTAATTCTTTGAGTTGTGTTGAATATATTTTATCCTTACCAGACGCTTTGGAAATTTTCATCTTTTTAATATAATGCTAGAAGTGAGAGACGTTCGTCTCCAATTGATTTTGAAAGTTATAGTGGTCTTTCCAGATAACTTATTCAAAATGATGTTTAGTTTTGAATGCCCTCGTTAGTTAGAGTTTAATGTAAGGGTAATTTGAGAGTTTGAGAGATGTTTGATGGTTCCGAAATCGATAGAAGGTTAAGAGTTTGAAGGACCGAAGGTTAAACGAATTTAGACAAGAGAGGGGGCCAAAAGATAGATAGATAGAGAGAGAGACAGAGAGAGAGAGAGAGAGAGAGAGAGAGAGAGAGAGAGAGAGAGAGAGAGAGAGAGAGAGAAGAGATAGTTTGATGGGAATTCGAGGGAACTCGCAGAACCAATGCAGGACCTACTTGTGAGTTGGAGTCGTTCATGGTGCCGCACACTTCCGAAGTTCTGTCCGGCCGAGTCCAAGAGTTTGAGGGAGTTTTGAAAGTTTTGAGTTTGATTCTTTATTCAAGCTTCAGTACGGTATCGTCCAGAGTCCAAAAGTTTGCGAGGAGTTTCAGATAGTTGTTTCGCTCCTGCAAAAGGGGTTTCAAGGAAACGAGAAGGGGGGAGTTGGGGGACGATTAAGCAGGAGTATACGAAGAAGGCAGGCGTGCGAGACCAGAAACGCGTAGCACCCTCCGCTCATCATAAACCACCAACCACCGGGTCCCCCGTGCACCGATCACAAAGGAGGAGGGGAGCGTTGGTAAGCGTAAGCCTCTCATATCGAGGCCCATGATGCCCCCAAGCGATCAATTGCCCTTTCCCCATTGTATAACCATAAACCAAACATATATGGTCAGTCTTTGATCGCTAAAATATGGGCCATAGAGAGAGAGAGAGAGAGAGGGGGAAAACTACCCAAGTGATCCTCCTTTACATACGAGTACATGCGTTCATGCACGCTCACGCAGAAACATGTGCAAGACGGTGCAATAGGCTTTAAACTTAACAATAATTATATACTTCAATTTTGGTTATTTAATATTTAACGATGTAGCGTTTTCATCAAAGTTTAGTACGTCGTCTAAAGTTGTGTTAAGTTATTTGTAACTTCTACTGTAAAAAAATTGAAATATGTTCATTCAATGTGTTCACGACGTGGTTCTGGTCATTACTAAGCACGCCCTCGTCATTGTATAGGGACCCAGTGCATTCCCTAATAGGCTTAGCGATTATTTCCATATCTATAAAATCGCTTTAGCTCGTGTTTTGACAATGATGCACACATGCCTATTGAATGGGGGGATGATCATGTGTGTGCATTCCTCTAATAATTACGCGTTTATATGCATACATACTTATGATCATATATATTTTCTTTATGATTTATTTACATTGAGGCTTATTTTAGTCTACGGTGTCATCAAGCGATACTTTTCAGTGTAGCGTAATAGAATCAAGCATGTTCGAAGAAGGGCAATATTGGTGAAACAAGATACAGAAACGACTCAATAAATCTGTGATACATGATATAGAAAACCTCACTATATCGGCGAGATAAGATATAGAAAACCTCAATATATAGGTGTGACAAGATATCGAAAACTTTAATATATTAGAGAGAAAATTAATATAAAACACTCAATATATCAAGGGGACAATTGATATAGAAAATCTCAATACATACATATATAGGCGAGACAAGATAAAAAAAAAACAATATATCGGTGAGACAAGATATACCGCCCGCACAGGGTGCGGGCGGTATTCGTTTGCAATTTTCAACTGCTAATTTCACGCATATTTTTTTTACCCTCGCTGGCGGTCTTTTTTTCTTTTAAATAACCATTTTTGCTTTATTTTTTTTAATTTATGGAAATTTTTAAAACCCACAAATTTGTGAAAAAGGCTTGGAATCCACGCCATAAGGACAAACTCGGAGATTTCAGACTTCCTCAACGTCAAGAGAAGGATGGTGAAAAAAGTCAGAAAGGAGCTATAAAATTTAGGATACGACTTCAAGGCGATGACAGAGAGAGAAAAAAACATGATCGACGATCTGACGTCAACAAACGCTGAAATCCAAGATACTATCAACAATGATCCTTAAAAGTCGATGCGTGCCATTGCAAATTAGAAAGTGTGAATAAATAGCTCATCAGGCTGGTCGTGCATGAGGATATTCGCTACTTCTCATGCAAGGTGAAGAAGGAACAATTCATGTGTAAGGTGATGCAAGAAAAGAGACTCGCAAGAAAACAAAAAGCTGATACAAGTTGGAGCCAAACATGCTATAGTTCTACTCCGACTAAAATAATTTCTCCTAAGACCAGAAGAACAACTTATAGAACAACAGGTCGCACCAAAAGACGTGTCCTGAGTCATGAATAACATAAACAATGCGATGACTTGCTACCCCACTTCTTTGGTGAGGACCTCAGGCCAAACACCGATGGCTATTTTATGTGTTCTGAGCAAGATGGTAAATCTCTGGATCAACCGAGTAACTGAAGGGAGTCTTTTCCTGTGGCAGCAAGACTCTTCGTCTTGCCACACCAGCCGGAAGACCAAGGCCTGGCTGTCGGAGAATTTCTTCATTTCTTCGATCACACAGCACCTAACATTTGGCCTCTCAATTCGCTTGACTGCAACTCTTTGACTTTGTGTTGGGCGTGGTTGAATGAAAGACCAACAAATCTAGTTATCACAAGAAGGAAGAGCCGAGCGCCAGGATTATCTGCGTCTTCAGTGGCCTAAAACTGGAGATAGTTACGAAAGCTTGCAGCTAGTTTCAAGGTCGCCTGGAGGATGTCATTGAGGCCACAATTTAGCTCATCGAATGAGATCGACAGAACATGTCATAAAGACAAACTGACGCAAATTTGACGAATATTTCTTAAAAAATAAAAACCTTTTTTTTTCCTGAGACACTCATCATGAGAACGAATACCGTCCGCACCCTGTAGAAAAAAACAACTAAAAATATCGGCGAGTCAATATATAGTAAAACCTCAAAAGTTCCAGTAAAAACTTTTGTAAGTAAAGACCACGTTTAAAGTTTTCAAAATGACCCTTTTGAAAGATCGCCGCATCGAGGTAACAAGTTTAGAATTAAGACTTGTGATATTTATTTTAGAAATGCCCATTACGAGACTTAAGGAGATAAAATGGTCATTTTGGTGGATTCGAGGTGAGGTTCATAAGAAAAAAATATTTTAACCCCCCTCTGAATTAGAGACAACGTTGAATGGTCAACAAAGAGGGTAGAATCGATGTGAAATGGATAAATAAAGAAAAGGGGAAGAAAATGAATGGCAAACGAAATTTGTATCGAAGCGGATGAATAAATACTAAATAAAAAATGTTGAACGAGGCAGGAGCGTGCGGCTGCAGGTCCTGACTTGTCATAACTTGTCCTAGCACCCCCACAAACAGCCATCCCCCTTCCTCTGTTTTGCCCTACCGATTCGCAAAACTTATTCACCGCCCATCGTACTTTTGCATCTAATCTTCTTTGTAGTACTTCCTCGTGGAGCGGTTGTCCGGTAAAATCATGTTACGTATTTCGTTTGATGCCAGCATCGCAGTTAGATCTATCCGGTACGTCCCAGGGTGCATTAGATCTGTCTCGTGTGCATACATTATACATATGAGAATCTACAGTAAGATATTGTGGCATACTCGGTAGATGCGCCTTTTGGCACCTGTGTGTAAGGTCATATTTCTTTTAATTTCTTCAGACAGCCTGTTCCGTAGCGTTTTTTCTAAGCATTTCTTTCTTGAGGGGGCAGATGTTAGCTATTGCCCGATGTTCAAATTTGCACATCTTTTGCAGCTGCTTGTGCAACTCTTCTAGTTGTGACCTAACTCCCCCCCCCCCCGACTTGGAACCTGTTCCCTTTTTTTCTTGGCATTTTCTTGTCGTATGGTGTTCCATTTTGAAACAGCGGAAGCGCATATGGTTAAGAATGAATTCTTCCATTTCTATCTGTTCACTGCATACCCTTGCGTTAAACGGGAGAATCAGGAAAATCTTGAGTGAGGAGTCACAAGCAAATCTTGAGCGATGATTAACGAGCAAATCCTGAACGATGATTAATGAGCAAATCCTGAACGATGATTAACGAGAAAATCCTAAGCGATGGATGACTCACGAGAAAATCCTGAGTGATGAATGATTCACGAGCAAATCCTGAGTGATAGATGACTCACGAGCAAATTCTGAGGGATAGATGACTCACGAGCAAATCCTGGGCGATGACTCACGAGCAAATCCGGAGCGATGAACCACAAGCAAATCCTTAGTGAGGACTCAAGAGCGAATCCTAAGCGATGAGTCAAGAGCAAATCCGGAGAGATGAATTGAATAGAAAATCTTGAGCGATGAGCAACAAGAAAATCTTGAGCGATGACCAACAAGAAAATCATTAGCGATGACTTACAAGCAAATCCTGATCAATAACTCACGAACAAATCCTGCCCATGACTCAAGAGCGAATCCTGAGCGATGAATCTTGGACAAATCCTGAGCGATGGCTCAAGGGCAAATCTTGAGCGATGACTCAAGAGGGAATCTTGAACGATGAATCAAGAGTAATTCCTGAACGATGACTCAAGAGTACATACTGAGAGATGACTCACGAGCCAATCCTGAGCGATGGCTCAAGAGCAAATCCTAAGCGAAGACTCAAGAGCGAATTATGAACGATAAATCGAGCTACTCCTAAGCGATGACTCTATAGCAATACTGAGAGATGACTCATGACCCAATCCTGAGCGATGACTCAAGAGAAAATATGAGCGATTACTCAAGAGCAAATTCTGAGTGATGACTTAAGATCAAATCCTGAGTGATGACTCATGAGCAAATATTTAGCGATTACTCGCGACCAAATCTTGAGCGATGACTAGAAAAAGTTTTGAGCAATGCCTCACGAGCAAACCTTGAGTGATGACTCACGAACAAATCCTGAGCGACGGATTACGAGCAAATCTTGAGCGATGGCTCACGAGCAAATCCTGAGCGATGACTCACGAGCAAATCCTGAGCGATAACTTACGATTAAATCCTGAGCAATAACTTACGATCAAATACCGACGACGACTCACACGCAAATCCTGAGCGACGACTCGCGAACAAATCCTCAGCGATGACTCCCTGGCAAATCCTGAGCGACGACTTACTATCAAATCCTAAGCGATGAATCACCAGCAAATCCTCAGCGGTGACTCACCCGCAAATCCTGAGCGATAACTTACGATCAAATACCGAACATCGACTCACGAGCAAATCCTGAGCGACGACTCGCGAGCAAATCCTCAGCGACGACTCTCGAGCAAATCCTGATCGGTAACTTACGATCAAATACCGACGACGACTCACGAGCAAATCTTGAGTGATAACTTACAAGCAAAACCCGAGCGACGACTTGCGAGCCAACCCGCAGCGTTGACTTCATAGCAAATTCTGAGCGATGACTTACGATCAAATCGTGAGCGATGACACGATCAAATCCTGAGTGATGACTTATCCGCAAATCCTGAGCGACGACTCACGCGCATATCCTCAGCGCCCACTCACGAGCAATCCAGAGCGATGACTCACGAGAAAGTCCTGAGGCATGACTTACGAGCAAATCCTGAGCGATGACAAGAGAAAATCCAGAGCAATGATTCTCAGCAAATTCTGAGCGACGGCTCTTCATTCATGGCTTAATCAGTATCGTAGTTGTCATAATTTTCCTGCCTCTGCTTCTTAACTCGCCCTTTTGAGGATAGCACATGTACATTTACCAGAATCAGATCTTGTGAGTTTTCAGGCCTCTGCTCGATAACCCACGGGTCTCCATCGTGCTGGAAAACGTGGAGTTTCAAGCTAGATTGAGATAATACCTAGACGCTATTCCTTATAGGCATTACTATTTTAACCCCCCTTTTTCCGCCTTTATTTCCAATCCACTTCTCGACTATTTCCTTGGTCAGAGCTTACTATCGTAGGCTAGTCAACAACCAGCTTTCGTTCATAAATCCATGGCAGTGGCGGGGAGAGGAAAAATCACCTCTCCCTTTTGGCTCCGATTTGGGTGGTAAATTCCACCGTGTCTATTATTCCCATAATTTTCTCGTTATACAGCCCCCCCTTCCCCCTCCCCCATTTTTATTTTCCGTATCTATCCTTTTACGCTCCAAGAATATGCCAGGTAACATCTGGAGACTTGTGTGAGCTAGGGTTTACACCCGGTTCCATGATCCTATGAACCGAGCAGAAAACCGAAAAAAACTCCCAGTTCCTAAAAGATAAGATTGTTTTTAATAAAAGATAAAAAATCTAGAATACTTCAATGTCACCCAAAGGCAAAAGCCCCAAACCCTTGTTTTGAACATGTTTCTTGCAGGCTGCTGCTTGAAGAGTGATGACTAATTTCTTATTGCCAAATGCCAAGTTAGTTATAATTATTTAAATCTAGATTATATTTTTGGCAACTCATATTTTTATTTTTCAATTATAACATGGTTTGGTTAGAAAAGGATCTAAATATGAAATTTAGATTTTCTTAACAATAATAAATGAAATCCAAATATTTTTGCCTTGTAGAAAAGTGACAGCTAACAACTCTTTCTGGCGAGTTGCTAACTTTCCTAATTTGTTTGAGTTAGAATTGGTTGCTTGCATACTGCATACATCGGATCTTGTGTTTGGCACACGGAATAAATCTAAGCATTTGTGATGTTTTATATAATAACCTTCAGTCTTACAATATCCAGCAACCAGAAAATGAATTGTCTACTTGTAATGACCAAGATGATGGCATCAAAGAAGACGAAGAAGAAAATCTGGCGATTTAGAATATCCGGATATTCATTCAGCCAGAAAAATATATCGAACATTTCGTATATCGCCACTCAAAAATAATCATTTACAAGATTTTGTCTCTGACGATTTTCAAAGACAGCTGTTTGAACCTGATAATTATCAATGTTAAAACACGCTGGAATAGCCTTTTACAAATGTTAGTATGATTTTGGAAATTAAAAGATTACAGCCTGAAAGCTTTGAATAACAATAGGATATGAAGATTCGTTATCAGATATCGAATGGCAACAAATTGAAGAATATTTTCAAATTTTAAGCCAATGGAAATTGCAATACAAGAAAAGATGATTTGAGTTATTACAAAATATACTAGCAAAATCAATGACCTAAAAATGAACCTCATTTATGAGCTCAAGTGACCAAGTTCGTCAAATATCAAAATATGAGGCGATGAAAAAAAAATTTCAGCCGGTTCATTTTGCATCACGAAGTCTAATATGCTATGAACCTAACCAAAGACTTACAGGCATGAGATACTTGAACAAAGCACAAAATGGATCACCTGCAATTTTTCTCGATGGAGAGGATTCTAATCAAACTTTTAAACTAGAAATATTTTCAATTAAAAACCACCCGAAGGAAAAAACTTCCAATTAGGAATAAAAACATTTGATTCACCCCTATAGCTAATGTCTATTTAATAAGTAGACCACTTTGATAATATACATTTGCGAAAAACCTTTACTAATCTAAAGAATGTCACTAAGTTCAAAAGCGTAGTTTTATTCTATAATTTGCTATACACTTATGCGAATTGCCCCTTAGTAAAATTAATCTTTGTTAATTAGTTATTGAGCTTTCTCCTGAAGTATTGACATGCCATTTATAGACTGTGAAAAGACCTTTTCCTCATTGAGCACCGTTTGGGTTCCAAGAACTGCAGAGAAACCAGGCATTGCTAAAAACCTGAATCGACAAAGATCTACATCGAAATACTCTTCTACTTATACAGTCATGCAACATCGTCATTTTGCCTGAACTCAGGGAGTAATCAAATATAAAAAAAAGAAAAGGACTAAACCTGGGCGATCCCTTATCCACATAATTTTTGCAGCAGGGTTTAACGTGATTTATTTTACTTTTGATTGGAAACAAGAGGAAATTTGAAACCTATCCAAAAAGTACAGAAACTGAGGATAACTCAAAGAAACATGGTGATCCATGTAAAGTAACTCTCCATGGAAGATAAAAGAAATGTATGGATAAAACCCAGACGCAGATTACGCATATAGTAAAAAGAATAAAAGCTATGATTTAGAAATGGATTGGAAACTTGCTAGAAGATACGTCAGACGTAAAAAAGAAATCTTAAACTGGACACCTTCAAACATAAAAAAGACCAGCCGATGAAGACACTGAAGAAGATAGCAGGATGAAATTCGCCCAAAGGCAGGATAATATGACAATCGAGCGGTGATCCGTGATCATTCTAAACTCCTTAAGCGTCCTTTGACAAACAGCTGGATGAAACGGGCTGATGACGATGATTCATTCTAAGATTAATACATAAATACAATCAAAAGTATTTCTAATCCTTGAGGAATTTATTTCAGTAACATTATAATATCATACACAGAAATCAAGATGTTGATGGTCTCCAAGTGGTTAGTGTGGTGGCCTGAAAAGTGAAGAGCGCTCGATGGTTTGAGTTCACCCGATCCCTATTAGTTCACTTTCTTTAATGGGTAAAAGAGTTTATAATTTTATTCCTTTGATATCTGTCTCTCCCCTCTTTCTTAATTTATTTATGATGCCTGTTTGGTTATATCAAAAGACGAAATCTCTTGTGTATTATCTTTCCTTATTCCCTATGGGTTAATGAACATCTACCGTGTCACGCGTTTGTGATTTCCTGTTTACACAACAAAACTTTACATAAACATGGGATAATTAATTCTGTTGCTTGACGTTTGTTAGCAATAACAGTAGCTGTCAAACGCTTGTGTTTAATTTGTATTAACTTCCAAGGTGCTTCAGCACAAAATTGGATTTGCTCCATTCCATCTTCCAGTTCATTCATATTTCTTCCTTACATTGGCTCTAATTAATGTTGTCCATTTATTATCATTCCTTCTAATTATTTTCCATCGTGTTGGGATTTGTGCCTTTTGATAGCCACTTTAAAACGTAAACTTTTAATATGCAAACCATTTATTCACTACAGGCACCATATGTTTTGTATATTTTCCTACTGAAAGTAAATCTATCTCGCCAATTTCAATTTTCTTGTTCATGGTTGAAGCTTTTCTTTCAAAACAACCAAATAAACTTGATTTATGGGTATTCCTGTGGGATAGCAAACCTGCTTTTATGGCTTGATATGGTGTTTTTTGCAACAATTTCTTCATCAGCTTTCTGGCAACATATGTTCTGCAATTATGGCCATATAATCTTTTTTTTCGTTTCCTCTTTCTCTTTGCACATTCTGCCAAAGATTACTTTTAGTACAGTGAACGTGCGACTTTGAAACATTAATTTTAAGAAGATATGTTTTTTTTCTCAATGATAGCCGTGGAAGTTATGTAAATGTATAAATTTCTTCACTCTCGTTCCTGAACTATTATACAGGTGCAGACAAAACTTGAAATATATGCTTCATAGTAGTGTATTGTTTGTTAACTGTAACCTTGGTTACAGATGGTTAGTGTGTTTTTCTAGATTTGGATTGTTTGGTTATCTCAGGAAAAATGATAGATATTTTATTAATATTTATTTATTGATTATTATTATTATTATTATTATTATTCATTCATTTATTTTTTTAAATTTATGCTCTTTTATTTGATACATAACATGTTGTTCTATTTTGTTTAGATCAAAGGTTATAGTGCAAATTTCATTATTTAATGGACCCAGTAACTGGTGGTTTTGGCTAGTTCAAGGCACAATTTTAAAAGTTCCCATCCTGCAATGGTTCCCAACACTTTAGGTTAAAATATTTTGATTTCCGGCTTTTTAAGACAAAAAAAAGCATGAAAATGTACAGAAACCAATGAAAATAAGAAAAAGCTGATTTTTGAACAGGACTAAATAGCTCGTAGCTTTTCGAGAAAGAGGTCCTAGACTTTCAGGCTGCAGACCGACTCTTGTTCAGAGAGGCCAAGGAATTGGTCTTGATGCGTCAAGTATAACTTGGACGTCCTACGAATCTCAGGTTATGGAACGAACCTTTGCTCTTGGCTCATACAATCCTACGAGCAAGGTCGCTTCCGTACCAATTCGGTACACTTCTTCAGGTATAACCCCACCCGGGCACTCCCATGATAAAGCTGGCAGCTCCACGGGCTTATACCTCTTTGCGGCTAAAATCAGGGCTCTTCCCTACCACGTGCCGTTTCCACGCTTATGGCAGCTTACACAAAATAGGATAAAACGTTATCTGCAAATAATGACACAGGAAAAAAACAAATTTAACACAGGGATCGTCGAACAATGACAAAGATTGTGGCCAAACAACACAAAACTACTGCAGCTAAGGTGATAGGAGAGCTCAATAGCCATCTTTCCGAAGTTTTGATAAGAACTGGGCACCGAAAACCTCACACAACAAACATTAATAGAAGAGCAGCAATTCCGAAGCCGCTGGTAATGGAAAACAGCGCTCAATTGCGAAATAAATGTTGTCACGCTTATGAAATATCGACACGATGACTGGAAGAATGCGATATGATTCGAGGAGTAATTATTTACATTATTTCCCCCTTAAGTAATGTTTATTTATGGAGAATTCCTAAGAAAGACCACACTCCGGACTGCCTCATTTCATCCGTCAAACATGGGCGCAGATCTGTTATGGTTTGAACAGCTATCTTGCTATTTAGCTGGCCCCATCATTACCATTAATAACTAGACATTCTCAATGATAAGGTTCTTTCTATGACTATGAAGCAATTGGAGGAGATTTTTTATAGAAGAATGTTTACGTAATTCCCCTGGATACCATACATGAAGTGTATGATTCTTTTCCACGAAGAATTGTCGCTGTATTAAAGGCAAATGGAAATCCAAAACTTTATTGATAACCAAATATACATTGTGTATCAAGTGATCATATTCTTTTGTCCAACCCTTGTATATCGAGTTTATCCAACTTCAAAATTTCACTTTAGTCTTCGTCAACAATGAATTGCCCTATTAATTCATTAAATCAAATTACTTTGTTTTCCAACATAAAAAAAGAGGGAACTGAAAATACATATATTTGGAAGTAAATGAAATTCTCGGTCCTTTATCCGTAGAGATTTCAGGTTTGATATTTACTTCTAATTTTTGTATACAATTACCGGGAAAACGGGTATTTGATTCTGCATTCACGCTCGCACGCATTTTTACATTCATATCAACATTAACTGTAATTTTTTATTTATGTCAATCGTTCGTATAAATATTTATTTAAGCTTACTTGCATATATGTTTATTATTCCCTTTCACATTAGAAGTAGTTGTAACATAGCCTGATATAAATATCCATCATTCTCTACCTTTGATCATATGCTTCTTTTGTCAGAATTAGTATATGTCTAGTGATATTTATCACCTTTTATTTGGAATTTATGTCAGAAGACCCATAACTATATACGGTCATATGTGTCGGTATTCCAATCAATTTAAACCATCAAAGTTGGATTTAACTTCTGACTTTTAAGGGTAATTATTTTAAGTTTGAAATAAATGCTTTCGGATTGAAATACATCATTGTTCTGTCGTTATCTTACTGTAAGTAGTCTGTTTTAGATCCATCTTTACTTTATTTCTCTATTTTTCCATTTCTATCTCTATTTTATGATCTCTACTCCCTCAATTTCCCTCCTCGCTCAAAAAGACTCTTGCTCTGTTCCTTCGCACAACTTTATTTCTAACAATATCTCTATATACTTTGCGCCACGTTCATCTATTTCTGCTTCTTTGCACTCCCCTCTCGGAAATGCTACTTCCTTTCAAATATTCATGTATGCTAGTCTTAATGTGTAGTGGCATCAGTGTGTGCAATTTACCAATATCTAGAGCGCCGTTTTTTTATTTGTTTCGTGAATGTTTGCTCCGTTAAAACTTTCCTGAATGTCATTTTATTGAAATTTCAAAGGAAATTATACTAGAGAGAAGCTTAATAAGAATATTCTAAGCCATGATTTGGACAGGATTTCAATTCAGGATATTACCCTCTTTCATTTTTCTCTACTTATCCCTCTATACCTGTCTATAAAATGGTTATCATTACTTTCCTTTTAACTTTATTTCTAATTCTTTTCGATTTGAATGACTTATCCTTCTCGATTATTTTCTCCTTCCTTTTAATGTCACAAACTAAATACTTTCCTTGATTATATCACTTTTATTTTCCCTCGCTAAAATGATGTATTTAGCAAAGGAAGAGAAAAAGAATGAAATGAATAAAGAAAGGAAGAGAGGGAATGAATGAATTAAAGAAAAACGAAAGAAAAGAAGTTAGACATGTATGTTTGGGGAATGTAGGCCCCTACCTTAAAAGGGATTTTTTTTAAATGAAATAAAAGATTTTTTGTGTAAACGGGATCAAAATAAATTTTACTAATGACTTTTGAAGGATAAAATACCCGGCATTGGATGTTCCTGGATAAAATTTACTTTAATTTGCATCTCATTTTTCTTTCTTTCACAGGTCGTTTAGAATCGATGAGAAAACTACTGCCCCTCATTGATTGACGGCATTATCATCTTTTTATTCATCTCTTCTGCTTTCGTCTTCGTCGAGTGATACTTAAAAGGGTTCTATTTCCACAAGAGGAACTAAAAGGATGGAAGCTAAACTGGTTGAAAATGGACCACTGGGTGGCTCGACAATTCTTGCGTTGGTTTACTCTCCGAGTCGATGCTTACTCCTCCTTTTGGCGCTTTCTGGTGAGTGTTACTTTTCCATTTTAGTTCTCTTTAAGGGAGAAAGTCACTTGATACTTTCATGTTCTATACTAGGCTCATTTTTGTGATTTAGGAAAACGGCTTTGTTCTTTTTTTATGATTTATTCGATACTTGCTACTCCTTGTGTCAATGTTGAGCAATATCAGTTACATTTTGTAATTCAAGAAAAAGTTATGTTGTCCATTTCGCGATTTCTTGGGAATGTATGGGTGTATCAATGAATCTTTCTCTCTCCCTAACCACATTGCCTATTGCCGTAGAAACTAAGCTATAATTAAGTTAGTTTTTCTATTAGTCGATTTAATAGACTTGTTGATTATGAAATATTTTGTTCTGAGCCATATAAAAATTATATTCCTATAGTTATTGTTAGGTAGGTATTGAAATTTGATTGATACTTGTAAATTCATAACATACATATATTAATGTATTTAAAGGCCCAAGGAAATGGAAATTGGTAACACAACCCGAAAAAACGCTAAGGAGAATATTACATGTACCAGTGAAACCTTAAAGGCCCAAGGAAATTTCCATTTCCCTTAAATACCTCTATATAGCACGCGTCCTGTGATTTTCATTTATTACATACATATTTTAATATTGACATGAAGCCATAAACGCCAACCAAGAAAGTGTTAGTCAGTGATTTTGAAGAAATGAAATTTTGTTATTGTTTTAATTTCTTTTTAATACTTTCCTGATAAAATCCAGGATATTTCACCCATATGTCCTCGCACTTAGCGAGCGTTATTAATGTAGAAAAAACAGCGGAACAACATTTGCTCTCACCTTGAATGTTTATCTACTTTTATCTCAACATTGCGTCTATCATCAATCCCGCGCAATGAAAAGATCACGTTTATATGCCCCCCAGGTCTACACCAAAAGGGTTCATTCTACTGAAACAACTTTGTATAGGAAGAACCTTTAGGCAATTTCGACTTAATTGATAACACTTGTCTATTTTGTCTTCTATAGATATGTGTCCACCTTTAGCGGAGTTTGCCAATTCTTCTCCTTTTCTTCTCCATTCTTCTCTACTGCTCTTAGCGATCAAATTATTCTCTGTTCTTTTCCACAATCTACTTCTTTTCCACTATTCAATTCTTCTTTATTCTTCTCTACGATCCAATTCTTCTCTATTATTCTCCATGATCCAATTCTTCTAGAGTCTTTTTCCACGATACAATTCTTATCTATTCTTCTACATAATTAATTTTTTTCTTTATTCTTATCCACGTTCCAATTATTCTCTATTCCACACTACAATTTAATTCTTTCTTCTTCTTTTCCACGAACTAATTCTTCTCTATTATTGTCCATGATTAAATTCCTCTCTATTCTTCTTCACGATTCAATTCTTCGCTACAATCCAATTCCTCTCCATTCATCTCCTCTTCCAATTCTTCTTTATCTATTTTCACGATTCGATTCAATTGATATCTATTGTTATCGACAATTCATTTCTTCTATATTCTTCTGCACGATCCTATTCTTCCTTATTTTCATCTTTGTTTTCTTTCTTTTATCACTTTAGCGAACGTTCACTGTTGACATGCTTCCTCAAAAATCTGACTGATACATCGCGTGTATGTGCATGCACTCTTAAATGCCTTTATTTACATAGTCAAATGTGCACAGGCAAAGTTGTGTATTTATGCTGATAACATGATTATAAAAAAAATCCCTTTAGCCACAAAACCTCATTAATATAGTCTGGAATTCCCTTCAAACGGCTCTCTTCTCTTCCCCCTTGGAATAATGAAAAGCGCTTCAATTTCTCTAGTACTTTATCCTGGTACTTAATTCTTCGAAAGAGAGAGGCTATTGTCCTGAAAAAGAGGGAAGGGATTTTAGGGGGTTATCGGATTATTACTCTAGTATTAAACAAAGTTAATCTCGGTTTCAGGGCCTATTTGAATATGCTGTATATAAGCTCATTTCTTTTTATTGAACACCCATACTATTGTAGTAGTACTAATAGCAGCAGTAAAAGTAGCAGTAGTGTAGGTATGTAATTCTGAGTTTGATTGACTTAGGAACCATTTTGATTTGTAGCTTGTTCGTATTTATGGATCTACAAATCGCTTTAAATTTGACTCCTTTATGTTATTTAAATGCAATAATACTTGACTCCTCAGAATCAAAGTGACATCGAGTCGTACAATAGTAAGGAAAACTGCAATGTAGGCATTTATTACGTGTGTACAGTATAGCAATGAATAGCCAGGCGTGCCTGATGTAATGAGAAGGTGGGTATTCATTGCTATATTAACCGAGCAACATCGAGTCTGTTATTAATAGCGTTTTTTTCTTCTATCAATGAGATTTATTTTTCTCCATTCCCTTTCTCCTCGTAGCTATTTCTCAATGAACATTTTTTCCGTCGGTTTCCTCTCCGTCCCAGTAACGCTAATCTATTTTCATTATTTCCTAGGATCCTTAAAATGAAAGATCTTTTAAACAGATTCTGGTCAATTTTTCTCCTCACAAAGGCCTTTTCGTGGGATCATTTCTTGCCTTAGTTGTCTTCTTCAATTCCCGGATCAGAATCGAATCGAAATGCCAAAAAGTAGGCTGAAAAAATTGGAATCAAATAAAGAAATAGTAAAAAATATATTCTATATCAGTGTATTTTGTTGATTCCATTTATTCTGTGATTGTTTGTGCGTGAATGTCACAAAATTTGTATACGCGTGTTTTTGCATCAATATCATTTGCAAATGTCAGTAAATAGCATTAGTGTTCTAAATGAATGCCTGTATGTATCCCTAGGATAACTATTAACTTGTGTTAAACGTAGGATAATATCCCTGTGTCTGATTCAATAAATTCCACATCAGTCCCGTATTCCTCACATGCAATAGGCTTCCCAGGATATTGACAATAGCAAGTCCCGAGGTTTTTTTGTGATTCTTGGCTCCTGGTTCTATTAAAGTAATCTGTTCAAGCTTTTCAAACATTTTCAGTTTGACAGAGTCTCCTTGTATTTTCTTTTCGTTCTCAATGCCCTGTTAATATTTGCCTCCGTGCCAAATATTTGACCCCCTTTTCTTCACAAAGCGACTTACATTTGTTAAATATTCAACACTTCTCGCTCATACTAAACAAAAAAGTTGGCAGTTGCGTCAGCGATGATTTATAAATATTTCTGATCGTCCAGATTTTGCGTGAGACAGGGCCATTTTAATATTTGCATGATTTGCGTGATTATCCTGCTATCCAATGCGTTAAGGTTACATAATATAGTCACGAATAAAACTATAAAAACGACTTTTTAGCAGAATAGTTGGTCTTTTATGTTATATAATGAATCTATTTTTTTATTCTTGCAAGTCTTTTAGATAGTTTTTCTATCTAAAATTGTTAAAAAAAAGAGTGAATAGTTTTTGTAGGCGTCTATCTTGTGGCCTGGTGTTAGTGAGTCAAGACAGGGGAATTGTATTAAGTGCTTTTTAAAGATAAAAACAGAAATTCAATCCGGAGTACAACATAAAATTTGCTGCCCTATGTGAGTCCTACTTATGGAAGTTTTCTGCCCCTCCCTTCCTTAGGTGATCTACTCTTGCTGTTGAAGTGAGCCATCTACAGGTGACTGCCATTCTTAGTTCCGCGTCTTTCAAGTTGTCTACTCTTATGGCTACTCAAGAAAATACCTTACATATATTTTCATTTCCGTTAATCTAACCATTTTCTTATTTTAAAAAACTCTTGCAGGTGTTTTTGTTCATTATCACTTTTTTTACTTTAATAAATTAATCCCTAATTTTTCTCAAACTAGACAAGAAGTTTCTTAGTGCGTTTTAAGCCCCCACTCCCTGTTTTCCAAATAACGCTTTGCATCCGAGCGAAACCCGTTTGGGGGGTTTTCTTCTTATGTTGCTCCTTCCCAATTCCTGTATCACTTGGGGGTCAAGATGCCCTTCCTAGTGTTCGCTTCACAACATGAGATGGTTTGAGTTGGTAATTTAAGAGGGTAGGGTCTCTGTGCATCTGTGCACAGTCCTTCATGGTAATTGGTAAGACGAATTTGAGATTGTCTATGTATCTCACTTCCTCACCCTTAATCGTTTGCATTGTATTATTATCTATCTCTATTTTTTGCGCCCTCCTGTTCTTTCCTTCATTTTGGATGAAAAAAATGCTCTCGTTCGTTGCAAAAGTTTCGTTTTTTTCTCATTCCATGAATAATTTCTTCAAGGATTTTCCTGGTCATGTAGTTTATATCTTCCATATATTTTCACTTCCCCACTTTTATGATTCCCCTCCTACCCCCCAAAAAATCTGTTACAGCTACTCTCGATGATTTTTTTTATTTGTTAATCTATACAATTTTTTGCTTTCCTAATAAGTGCTAGATATAGAGACAAGGGCAGTTACAAAGGTGAACAGTGTATTAATCATCAACACAGTAGTAAGCATCTATACAAAAACACAATTCATACATAATTATTTTAATTGCCTTGAGAAAAAACACAGGTGCCACATCGACTTCATATAAGGGCAAATCGACTTCGTATCAAAGCAAATTTACTTCATATAAAGACTCGTCGAGTTCATGTAAAGACAAATCTACCTATGTAGAGGCGAGGTAAATTGGCTACATATAAAAGCAAACAATTTCATATACAGGCAAATCGACTTCGTATAAAGGAAAAACGACCTTATATAAAGGAAAACCAATATCATACAAATGCAAATCGACTATATAATAGCAAATCGACTTCATATAAAGGAAAATCGACTTCGTATATAAGCGAATCGACTTCATTTAAAGACAAAGTGATTTCATATAAAGACATCGACTTCAAATAGAAGCAAATCGAATCCATATATGTATCTTCAAATGGACATATATGAACGCTAATCGACTTCATACAACTATATAATGGCAAATCGACTTAACATGAAGGCAATTCGACATATAAATGCAATTAGATTTCATATACAGGCAAATCGGCTTCGTATAAAGGCAAAACGACTTCATATAAAGACATATCGATTTCAAATAGACGCAAATCGACTTCATATAAGCACACATCGACGAAAAACATAAGCAAATCGACTTTATCTAAAGCCATATCGAATTCATATAAAGGCAACTGAATCCTTCTACTCTAAGCCAATAAAGGTAAGCCAAATCACGTCCAATTTATTCGATGGAAATCACGTTAAATCTAAATCCAATTAAACATACTAAATCAAATTCAGGCTAACTATGAAATATATGATAAATTCAAGTAAGATAAACCTAATCAACTGATTAAATCAATAATAATCTAAATAATAATAATATTAAGTGAAATCCAAGTTAACTTGTCTGAGGAGCCGCTCGCACCGATCTTGCCATCTCATTTTCATATTCATGAGTTTGACAAAGTTGATGATCAGCTAAATAAGCGGAGCCCCCGGCGGCAAATAACGGGGCAGAATTGGCCCCCCTCTGTCAACTCAAAAAATAAAGTAGGAAGAGTCTGGCGATATGAATCGGGAGAGGGCATTACCCCCCCCCCCCCAAGAATGGGAAGTTTAAGATATTCGAGGTTTGTTACTTTAAATTTTGTATGGGGGAGCGCACATGCATATATGGGGGAGGGGCTGTGAGCATGAGATTTGGGGGAAGGGGAGTCTGGTTTTGGTTAGAGGGATTGGGTTGTATTCGTCGTTTGAATTTACTTTCGAGTTCTAATTTGAATCAAAGCTAATTTGTTATTCCAAATGTTTTCTGAAAATTTTTGCCTCCAATTCATTTTCCCTTTTATTTAATTACGGATAATAAAATTCGCATAAAAATCAGAATGAGAGGAAGGTGCAAATAGAGCGGTAATACTGCCTATTTTCACTGTCCATTGAGTAGGGAACCATTCGTGACCCATGGAAAGGTGAGTGTAAATATGAAAACTCATTCAGAAGGTTCCGGGACTGAAGAGTGATATGTTGAGTGTGTGAAAGGAGAGGAAAGAGACAAAGGTGTTATGAGAGGCTATATATGCGATGACGTGTGGATGAAACTGCCTGCACCCATTCATTACCTAAGCATCAGAAAGCATCAGAAGTCCTTAACCACTAGACAAACGAGAGCTCCCTTATGTATTTTTCCTATCAATTTTTGGCCTTCCTTTTAGAGTTACAATTTTATTTACCATTTATTATTATTTCTAATTCTAATTCCTTTTGTATCAATTTCTACTTCTAATTTCTCTTTAAAAAATTCTACCTATTTTTTTATTAATTTCTACTTCTAATTTCTTTCTTTTTTCAAATTTCTACCTTGAATTTCTCTAAATTGTACTTCTAGTTGTTGTTGTTTTATTTCTACCTCTAACTTTTTTATTTAATTTCTACCTCTATTTTTGTAGTAGAATTTTTAATTTTATTATTGAAATTCCTAATTCCAATTTCTTTTTTTCAAATCCCTATTTTTATTTTATGTATTATTTAACTTTTAATCTAATTCTAATTTCTTTCTTTTAATTTATATTCTAATTTATTTTTTAAAATTTTATTTCTAATTTCTTTCGTTGTTCACTTGGGTCAATTTCTAATCAGAGTAGGGGTACGGAATGCCATTCATCTATCTCACGTTCTTTCTTATCTGGTGCTAATTGATAAGTTTTAATTAAACAGATAAGAATCCCCCTCTTCTCCAGTCCCATTTTCTCTCCCCACTTGTAATGATCAGTTAATTAATCCTCATTATCCCCTCTAGCATTTCGGGGACCAGTAACTAAACAGAAGCTGCGCTGATGAACCCTGGTATCTAGGCTATTTCATTGAACCTAGGGAAACTGTGTGTAAGAATTAACGCAACCATTGGGTGTTAAGTGCGTGGATTTATATTTCTCTCTGGAGTTGGGGTCTGTTGCTCTTTAATTTACTTCATAAACTTGTCCCTAATTATGACAGATTTGTTGAATGAAGATTGGCTAGAGACAAGTAATTAAGGCGCCGATAAAACTATGTAAACAGCAAGATTGAGTTCAATTATAGGAAGATGAATGTTTTAATAAAGAGACAAATGGGGCAATGCTGCAAAAACTGTATAGAGGAGTTTTATTAGACAGGCAAACAATCGGTACACAATGAGATGAGATACAATATTTCATGACAGACACAGCCACCCCTAAACAAAAACATTAATAGATAAAATCGTATTTGTTAAATAGGTAGCGACACGGAACTAAAGTAAACTAATGAAGACAAAATAGACTTAGTAAACAAACAAAACAAAATCCACCCATGAAAATGGAAGCGAAGCAATTTTATTTACATCATGCACCGAGAGTAAACAAATCCAGACAAAATGTTAACTAAGAGGTTTAATACAAGCATAGCGTTGGTAAACAAACAAAACAAAACCCAGCAATGAAAATGGAAGCAAAGAAAGTTTGTTTACATCATACAACGAGAGTAAGCAAATACAGACTTTTAACTGAGCGGTTTAATACGAGCATAGAATTGGTAAACAAATCAAACAAATTCCACCAATGAAAATGTAGGCGAATCAAGTTTGTTCACACCATACAACGAAAATAAACAAATGCAAACAAAAAGTTAACTGAAAGGTTTAATACGAGCATGGAGTTGGTAAACAAACAAAACAAAATCCACCCATGAAAATTGAGGCGAAGCAAGTTTGTTTACATCGTACAACGAGAATCCTCCCCGACAGCTAAGCCAGCTGGCTTCGATATCCTTGCCTCACTCTCGAAGGACAACAGCGAGACTTGAAACCCAAACAGGGGAGTGACGCAACTAGTGGTCAAGGTCGTGACCTCTTCAATCTTTCCTTCTCCGAGTAGTCTCCTCTCTAAATGATGCTTAAGCCATCGCAATAACACCCTACAACAGAGAAATTATTTGTATATTTTGGCAATGGCTATAGAGACTGGCTTGTACGCCCTGAAAGAGGATGTCAAGTGCAGGATGTTAAGACATGCTGCAGCTGCTATCTTGAGGATTGCGTGCCCTCTAGGACCATACCAGCCACAATAAACGAAATTAGAGTTACAGCTATATATCTTGCCTACATTTTCATTCTATCGATCTACAATACTTTTCTACGAACTCTTTGTGACAGCTGCCATCGTTGGTTTTCGCTTAAATTATTATTTAAAAAATCCCCGCTAGTCCCTGCCATGCCTCGGGGGCTGTAACGAATAGGTGAGTGCTTGGAGAATGCGAAAGGAGTGAAAGGTGGGCAGAGGGCAGATGACCTGTGAGTAGACGCAATAGAAAAGAGTGAATGTAATGAAATGAAAAAGATCGAGAATGGAAAGGCTCACAAATGGACAGACACTAACAAGGTAAAAAAAAAAGATGAAGGATAACGAGGACTATGGCAGCAGGCGAAATGATCACAAAGCCTACTATATATGTACAAATAATAAAAAATGGCAGGTGCAGTTCAAAACTTCGTCATAGGTTTTCGTGGTTGTCATGGTTACTGGTAATGCAACACCTTTTCATGAGCTCTTGTAGTTGCCATAATAACTACTAGTGTCGCATTCTATATATTAGGTGATATAGTTGCCATGGTACGAGTAAGGTAGCATCTTATCCTTTGGGTTATCATAGTCTGGGTTGTCATGGTTACGAAATGTATAGCACCTTATCCCATTGTTTTCTTGGCCCTTCGTTTTCAGGGTTGTTATAATAAGCAGTGGTGTAGCATTCGCTCTTGAACTAAGATTTCGTCCATCCATGACCCCTTGGCCTTCACTCAAACATCCAAGGATGACTACTTTCACCCATGCAAGATTCCCAGTCGCACACACACGCGCGCACACTCTTACCCCGCCCTCAAGTCCCTTGCTATCTCTCCCTATCCCTTAAAACCCAACCTCGAATAGACCCCTAACGAAGCAATTTTCTGCCATCGTCCTTCCCCTTACTCCTTCCATTCCTATCCCTCCTTACCCTTCTAACACGACCACCAGTGTTACCTCCTTATTATTGTTTGCCTCCTTATTTCCTGTTATTGTTATTGTTATTCTTGATTTAATCTTCACCTTCTATACTTACTTGGATGAAACGTTCAAATATAGAACCACGTCGGACCATCTTGGTGTGGTTAGATACCGATGACGCCAAAGAGCAGCAAACGAGAGCTGTCAATTAGTTCCGCCATTCGCCCCCTAGGATTCCAATATTCCCCGCGATTGACTAAGGACATTCGCCTCCTAGGATTCCAATATTTCCTGCGATTGACTAAAGACATTCGCTCCCTAGGAGTCCAATATTTCCCGCGATTGACTAAAGACATTCGCCCCCTAGGATTCCAATATTCCCCGCGATTGACTAAGGACATTCGCCCCCTAGGATTCCAATATTTCCCGCGATTGACAAGGACATTCTTCCCCTAGGATTCCAATGCTTCCCGCGATTGACTAAGGACATTCGCCCTCTAGGATTTTACTAGGCTATTTATCTTCAGCGTAGCAAAACGAGTTGTCCATAAGATAGATTTTGATTTAGATGAATAGGATCACTGTAACATCAGACCCTCCTTAATATATCCATTTTAACATAGTCCCCAAAGTTTTGACATCTGAACAACGTATCTCTAATTTTTCGAAATTAAACATCCTTTCCTAGAATGTAGCCATGCTAGCACCCTTCCAAGAAAATTCTGTCAATTAAATATCATACCACAGGTTAGGCAGGTTAGGGAGGTTAAGGCCAGGCCTGATCTGTACATTTTGCCTATTTGTACTAGTTTATTGTATGGTATAACTTTCATACATTTATCTGGTTTTAAAACCTTTTTTGTTTGCAACCAATGAATTACTGGAAGTGGGTCTTTCATAAGCAATGGTTATGATAATAACCATTGCCAAACCTTTGCTTCATACCACCATTTCATTCCAGTGTCTCAAGGCCCCGTTCGCTGCCGTTCATAGTAAATATAAATGACAAATAAAATTTTTCTTTGTTAAATTTTAAAGTTTGATAACGATAGGAAATTAGTATATAAAACCATTTTTATTTGTGTTATGGGAAACGTACGAAGCCTTGAGATATTGAAAGTCAGATAAAGTTTGAAATACGCAACGTCAAACTCTTAAGTTGTAAATTAAGGCGAATAACAAAATAAACAGACTTGTTCTAAAGTCATTTAAATAAGAAAATGACTTAGGGGTTTTAATATCGAGTGAAATGAAAATGCCGAAGCATTGGAACTTGTAAATAAGCGAACAGAATGCTTGGATATATTGATTCAAATCTCCAAATACAATCGGAAAATAACGTTTTGTTTCTGCGCAAATTCCTTCTGGTTGACCCTTACCTTGAAAACTTTGGACGAAATTAGTCTTCCGACCTGCATAAGGACGTAGAAATAATAAATTGGGTTCAGCGTTAAGTAAATAAAATCTTCCTGCTATCGTTCTCATTTATTGCTTGCAAAACAACTAAACATATTGCTTCCTATTCTTTGCCATTTTTATTCCCAAATTAAATCACTTGTATACATTTTACACTCACCAGACTTGGGAAGCAATAAATATATCTTTAATTCCAGAGCTTTAGAACAGACATTAATGAAAAAGACTTCGATCATTAAGCTGACGTTAACGAGTCGATAATCAATTGGTCAACTAATGGAAGTGTTTAAAATAGATTCAAGCGAACGGTAGTTTATTTGATTTTTGTTTACAGCCCCATCTGGCGACTGCCTTCAAGGGCATAATTCGTCGAAATTAAAATTTCAGCCTAGTACTAGGCTACTTTAAAATTCGCAAAGACAAACTCGGAAACCAAAACAAACAAACAAAAAATCACAAAAATTAAGAAACAATACGAAGACAAGAAAAAGAAGGAAACACGCCCTGATGTCGGGGAAAGGCGCGCTTCCTCCACGGAGCAGTCATGCGCGTACCGGTACCGAGACAGGTAACGTGGGCGAAGATCACCCAGAATGGGACATTAAACAAGAATGTGCCAAACTTTTCGTGAGATAAAGCAGTTGTCGCGGTAAAGTGCAGGGTAACGCTCCATCGAATGTCGGTGCGTCACGAGTGTGCCGAATACGAGGACGACAGAAAGCGACCTGAAGCCGTTGCGGCATTGGGGATTGTTTCATGTGAACAGTCACGGTGCACTGGAACGCTTCTTTAATTTCCCTTCGGCTGTCTCGTATCTTCTTTGTCAAGCAGCTCGGAGAACTGCCCTGATACCTACCATGTATTCGGCGTGAGGAAGGGCGAAATGCTTGTGTGGTAGTCCAGTCCTCGCGAACTCTTTGGCAACCATGACCTCATGGTTACGGCGAACAAGGGGGTGTGGAGTTTCAATGTCCCGAAAGCACTCAGGGAGCTTGTGAGTCGCTAAAGATCTCAATCCGGTCTCGGAACAAGGAACAACTCGTTATCTCCTGTACCGAGCGGTGTATTGTAACCAGCTCTGCTGTGAAGGCAGATGCAGCGCCTAGTAGGGTCGCGTCGCAGGAACTTCAAACAGAGGGGATATATCGTGGAAACCGACCCCTTATTGGACTTGGAGCCATCCGTTGACTCTGGACGGATCCAGCATGACACGAAGTGTACTCTAAAATGGCCGAAATTTAAGAGCAGAGGCGTGGCGACAAATATGCAAAGGTGCTAGCTCCTAGGGTGACGTCCTGGATGGAGCCAGAAGTACCACCGACCTAAGAGCTACACTGAACTCTCGAATGAGTTTCTCAACCCTAACCACAATGGGCTTAGGGCATAACTAGCGTCTCTCGGCGCCATAGGCAGCGTCGAGATCGGCATGGATGTAGTGAGAGCCGTTTGCGTCTGAGGTAGGCGCCCGGCCCTCGCGAACAAGTGCATAATGCACTGTGCACAGCGCAGAGCCAGTAGCATATCACGGCATCGACGAGCAGCCTATCATGGGAAAGGTGAGAAAAACACTGGTTGCCAGGTGGAGAGCTGCGTGGTGGATCAAGTAAACTTTGCACAATGCACTCTCGATTTCGCATGCGTAAACGGCGCATCTATAATCAAACTCCGAACAAACAGAGGATCGACATAAAAACAAGGCAGTATCCCTATCAGCATTCCAGGTGTTGAATGTCACGAAACAAAGAATGTGCATGGCCCGTGTACAAGAGAGCTTTAAGGCTGCGAATATGAGCCTACCATGTGAGACGTTGGTCAAAAACAAGACCAAGGAGACGGTGTTACCACCACTTCCAGGCGAACCCCGTTTATAAATAAGTTTGGATCTGGTTGGAGCCGTGGACGGGTGCAGAAAAGCACCACCTTAGTCTTGGCCAAGGAAAACCGAAACATATGCGATTTGGCATAACAAGATATGGGGTTCAATGCCTGTTGTAATCGACGTTCCAGAGTTGGCATCTGAGCCGCATCAAAAGAGATAGAAAGGTCATCCACGTAGAGCGTAGCTGGAGCATCTTTCAGGAGCACCTAGATGATACCGTTGATGCTCAGGGCAAAGGGAATGAGACTAAGGACACTTCTCTGCGGGAAGCCATCATCTTGCTCCATTTTGCCTGCAAGTGATCCATCCCCCTTACCCTTTCACTGTTTAGACGAGCTCCCAGAAATACATAAATAATGAATGGATTGTGTCCACTCGCCCATAGCGTGTGGAGAGTCTCCATGATACTGTATCAGCATGTGTTGTCATAAGCCTTCTCCAGATCGAAAAACGCCGAGGCGCATTGTTGTCTACGAAGTGAAGACTCGCAGATAGCATTTTCCAGTCAGAGCAGAGCATCTGACGTGGACTTGAACTTGCAGAAGCAGCAGGGTACAGAAGACAGGTGGTGTACTCTGTCTAGGAACAAGGTTAATTTAACATTTACCAATTTGTTCATCAACTTGCCTCCGCAGGTTGTGAGAGAGATTGGAAGGAAAAAAACCGGCCGAGATAGATTGATCTCTATTGGGTTTGCCAAAAGCGAGCACAGTAGCCATAAGTTTGGGAGCTAGCCCTTTGTCTAGATCCTGTTGAACAAATCTAACAGAAAGGTCATGCCTCGCTCACTTAGGTGTCAAAGCATATCGTACCGGAGATTATCCTGACCAGGGCCGGTGTCCGCGCCTGAAACGAGAGCAGAACGCAACTCACTCAATGTAAATCTGTCGTTGAAGGGTTCTCCGCCTCTGGAGGCAAAGTCCAGTCGACAGCCTTCTGTGACATCACTATGTTCATTGAATGCGGACGGGGTGGCATTCACTAGAGAATGCGAAGAAAGTGGTCGCAAAGGCATCCGACACGTAAGTGGGTTCTAATATTGTGATCCCGTTATCGTAGTGTATTTGAAACGCTTTATTTGAGGGTTTGTGTCAAGAGGTTGTGCTCTCGTATGCATTCCACTTTGAATAATGACGAGGTTCGCAGGGTTTCTAACTAGTCTCAGAAAAAAGGTTTCCACTAAACTGCGTTTAATCCCACGTCTGCATACTTAATATCGAGTTGAAAATGTTCTAAATACTCCAAAAGATAGTCTATTCTTTGAGATAAAAAAAAGAGCAAAACACCCAAATCGATTCAAAATAGCAAAAAAGGGCTTCAACACGACTGTAGTTCAACTTTCTTCTTCACACATATATCGAATGGTCTACTTTAGCGTGTCGGAGAAAGTTCGTTGATTAACTTTGGCTGGGCGAGTATTTTACAAGTGTAATATAGAATAGAAATCTTTGACGAAATGATTTAATGAGAAATCAAGAAAGGCCGCATGATAAATGAAATGATGCCAGAAACCATTTATATCCCTCTCTACCTTGCATGGAGATATGCAACCTCAGTCAATTAACTATAATCTTAATATTAACCCAACTGCAATATAACCTTATTTAGGGATAACAATTCTGGAAGGCCTGTAGTTTAAGAACTACGTTATTCTTCGGTTCCTTCTTCTGCTTACCTCGATTTTAAATAACGTTAACTAGTCCATGTTTAAAAATATTAACACTGATATTGTTAAATATGACATCACATTGTTTCCCTTCTATAGATCTTTTAAATGTTTGTTAGCCCATGTAGTTATTAGTCTTTGAATCTAGTTTGTTGGTGTTCAAACCTACCATCTAGTTGTATTATTCTAGCGATGGGCTTGTGTGGTGCTTAGGGTCTCTGCTGGTTTCTATTGAATAGATTTTCTGGGGGTGTTTATTTAAATTTATATTTTCTTATTTTTGTTCAAATTCCTTTATATTCTCAAATTCACCTAGAAAAATTAGGACTTTTTCTCGATTTTACAATCGATGTTGACAATCTATTTGACAATCGAGTTTGTCAATCTAGCCTCTCGTTTTCTCTTTTTTTGACTACTCTTTTTGAAACACCTTTATTTGGGTTACGTTAGTTACTCTTTCTACGATAATATTACTAGTTTTATGGGTTAGTGACGATAATATTTCCGTAGTTTTAAGGTGCTTAATGGAATAAGAACAAAAATACAAAATGAAAAAGAATCGAATGAGCAAAATGAGTAAAAGATTCGAGTGACCAGAAATGCTATATCTTTCTCAAGAAAACACCAAAATAATCAGAGTTCATCCAATTTCATTACCTTAAAACTACACTTATTTATTAAAACATCGTTTTAAATTCAAAAACTTAGAACAATCCCTTGTCGGAAGGGGAGGTGGGGACATTCCCTTGGAAACAAATAGTTCGCCTTCCCCCCTCCCTAGAGTGCCATAATTCAAGAAACTCAATTTCCACGCGGGCTCGTTTTCTCCTTTTTTATGAGGAACTTCTTCGCAGAGGAACTCTCCACTTGTTCCTGGATAGAACTGATACGGTGTCACCATCCAGCTCGCCACTGTCAGCCAGAGATAAAAGACTTTCTCTTTCGAGGTTTCTCGGGAAATTCGGGGATTTTAAAGCAAAAATTGATCTTAATATAGCGGTGCCAGTTTTGCCCTGCCTTCTATCATTGCGGAATAAAATAATGTGCCATAGTTGGGAATGGTATAAAAATAGTAAGCAAGTTAGTATTAAATATAAAAGAAAGAAAATAGGTGGGTTCTTAATGAGAGGTGGAAGGGCCGAGTGGGAAATATTCGAGACAGCCGTAAGGTAACAAATTGGTCTCATGTGTTTGTGCCTAACGTGAATCAATACTAGTGGTGCATAATTATTTAATTTCTCTAATGTTAATATTAATGTATGTATAGATGTATATAAGGCGTGAAAGGCACCATTTCATATTAGTTTTCTAATTACTATAATGGATTAGGTATTTATATTATAGAAACAACTTCATTGCTTCAAGTGGTTTCATATAGATTTTGAATTGTATTTAATGAGATCTTGAGCCCTCCTTAAAACGAAATGTTTTTCAACTATTCTAAGATTATAAGCGATAAGAATTCCTTTCTAGACTCCTTCAATATGGAGCATGGACACGTAGGGATTTTAAGAATTTGTGATTATGTGAATCAAACTCGTTCTCCTTCTCAATTTTGCTTATGAGCGGGTTTCTAACTGATGGAAAAGAGGAATTCTGTATTTTGTCATCATTGAAGACTTCATCCCCGTTGAGACCTAATGTTTGCAGCAAAGTGGAGACTTAATCAGCCAAAGTTGGTAAGTTATTACTGCCAAACTTCCCACGGACCCGGGTCGATTTTATCGCTCTGACCATATTAATGTATCCGCGTGAGTAGTTTAGTTATCTTCGAAATTTTGAATAAATGGCTTAGGATTTCTTCACAAAATCTGGTTTAATCCTCGCCTATTTTGGTCAATGAGGATGTGCTTGCCTCGTCCTTTGCTTTTATTAGACTTGGGCTCTATTATTCGTCCTACAGACATAACTTACGAGGCAATTCCTTGTTTCAAACCAAATATGGAACTACATGCATAGCAACTTTCTTCAACGAGGCCCCAGCCATTCGAATTTTACGATTTAATCTCTTAAAATCTCAAAAGCCTTTCATTATTGCAAAATATAGCTAAATCATGTGCAAAAATATAAAGTCACCTTAAAATTATTCGCTTTTGAATTTCCACAACATAAGAAATTTCAAATAAAAAATTAGTAAGATTTGGAAACGCTCGTGGTTATCCGATATATTACTAACTATTTCTGCTGGAAAGACAACGAACCACTCGTACCCATCGTGTACAGGTATCCGAGCATAAAGTAAGCACAGAGAACACATTTATGCAGTATTGAACTAAAAATGAAGACATGATAACATATAAAGTAAGGTAAAATTAACTTCAGTAGGTGAAAAAATACCGCAAAAAAACGTATCTAAGGTACACGGTAATATTATTTGAGTTTAAAATAAATTTCTCGTAAAATATCCCTTATTCTAATAGGCTAAGTGCTTAGGAGCATTGTCTAGCTAGCTAATCTAGTAATTGTCCTAGAATCTTGCAAAGACCAAACCATAAAAAAACAAAAGCAAAACTTCAATCGGATCATATTCGGGCTTCAGAGAATTTTATAGATATGTTTCTTTCAGCCTTTCAACATCTTTGTCCAAATTTCGTACAATCCTTCGTGCAATCCTTCTCCCACGCAGTTGTTTCACTTGCACGGATAATTTTTGCCCTTGGTAGAAGTCGCTAAATGGGCGCCTTTGGAAATAAATCACTTTCTTGGTTGTTTGTGGATTTTTCATTTCTAATCGCCTAATCGATTTGTGTACTTTGGAAATCGCGTTTACTCGACTCTATAAGTTACTAGGTCGGTCATTCGGTCGATATGTCGGATGGTGACCATTTTACTTAACTATTCGGCCGATTCTAATGAAATTTGAAACCCTTATGTTGTTTTACATTTTCTTTCGTATGATATAATTTCCAAGGTCCTCCCAAGGTTAGTCTGAGAATTATATGGCAATAACATCGTAACTATACGGTTGATTCAAACGAAGTTTGAAACCCTTATATTGTTTTACATTCTCTGTCGAATGATATAATTAATTTTGTCCTCCCAAGGTTAGTCCTGGAATTATTGAAAGTTTTAAAGGTCGTAAGGTCCTAAGTCAGAATAATTGAGAGCAGGCGACTTATGGTTGTTGATCTTGTTCCTCACTGTTAGACGGCGCCTAACAATATCGATCTGATGTTGAAGATCTTTGTCACGTTTATACTTAGATTTCTTCCGAATTTCATAGGATTTTGAGAAAATATTGAATATTACTCTCTTTTTTTCTTCTTTTTGTAAGTGAAACCATCGAAGTTTTTTTTTTAAGTATTTTTTTTAAGGGCGGGGGGGTCACTGGCTAGCCTAGTATTAGACTGAAACGTGATTACGGCGATTTTTCCTCTAGCAGGAAGTCGCTGGAAGGGATCTTAAAAAAATAATTAAAAAAATCTCTTTTTTTTACTTTTGCTTCCGCATATTCAGTGTCCAGTAAATTTGAGGCCCGAAATAAAATTTTGAATTTGTAATGGTTTAGAAACAGAAAAAAAATACATAATGAGAAAGAAGAAGACATCGTTTTCAATCATGTATCAATAATTATGATACACCATGAATATGCGAAACAAAATGGAGATGATGTGCTGGCCTTATTCCAGGATGGATGGAATCTGGCACTCCCCTATCTAATCTGGCACTGGCTGACGAAATTTCGTCAATGCTCTTGTCTTGAGAAAAGTGATTTAAAAAATAGTTTCTAAATTTTTTTTAATCATACTAAATATAAATTATCCCCTTGAATTAAGTATGTATGATTTTTCTATAATTAAACCTATACAATTGACTTATTACCTTTTCTTTCGGGTCAGATATATATACTCGGCATCCTAAATATTTCTTTTGACCACCCAATTATCGCAAATTTATTTCCTCTTAAAAATTATATTATTTTTATTGTAGTAAGAGAAAACGATTATTAAAATTAAAACATTTAGGCAAATCTCATATGAAAATGATAATGATATAGATGATGACGGATAGAACCTAAAATAATATTTCATTAATATAAAAATAAATATAAAATGAAGAAATTTTGTCAAAATCACAATTCTTTCGGACATTTAAATTAATATTTCGTAAATTTGATTGATCTTTTTCAAGCTCCAAAATTTTGAAATAAATTTCTTGCCATTCATTTTCAGGGAAGATCAAAATAAAACAAACAAAATTATAAAAGAATTCAAAATAAAACAATTATATAAAATACAAAGAAGGAAAATATTAATTACCGAGCATAGAATTACTTATTTCTTGAAATTATTGATATAGAAAACTTAATTAGGGGTAATTATCTATCTATTATTGGATTTTACCATAACTTACACTGTATGATGTCTACTAGGGGAGACATACAGTATGACGTCTAATCTGACCATTTCATCCATCGAAGAACGAACCGAAAAGGGAGTCCAATCCCATGACAGAACACACAATGTCGTTCAACTTGGGTCCTAGCAAAGAAACCTCCTATTTTCTTTTGTATTAAGTGTAGTCTAGTAAATATACAAAATATATATAATATACAAAGATAAACATTTGCTTGAAAAGACTCGTTTAATTCCCATAAAAATTGCACAGAATATTCCTTGAAATCTGCCTCTTATAATTGTCCAAGTTTCATTCCATAGAACAACGGATAAAAAAAGTAATGAGGCGAGTAATGTATATTTGAATAAATAATGCATCCAAAACTAAAGACGATAAGTTCAAATGCAGCCAAAACCAGAAACCAACATAATTATCTAATAGACACGAACAAAATATTAATAAGTAGTATGAAGACCTTTGTTTTGAAGCACTTTAGCGCATCTTCGGCCGAAGAATTTCACCAATTTGTTGCATTCTTCGGGCATGATTTTATTCCATTCTTCTTCCAGTTTTTCCCACAGATCTTATACCTTCGTGTGTTTCCGAACTATAACCTTCTCACCTAGTATCTTCTATAGGTTTTCTTATCGGGTTTTAACTCGGGGTCCCTGTAGGCCAGTTCATCTCGTTGGTATTTGCATCATCTAAGAACCACTTCGCCGTATTTGCTCTTTAGCATTGCAGTATTCTGCTGCCAAAAAACAGGCACACCTATTTCTGATATTCGCACTGTTTACTTTGCTACGCAAACGGGTGAACGGATACACTCCAGCGCTTGCAAACATGAGCACACCATAACGCTGCCAACTCCAAATTTAGCCATATTTTCGTACGTGTAAGATTTAATCTTTACCTATACGTCACCTTATATTATTCTTCCGATCCAATCAGAGCAAACTAAATTTACTTTCATAGATGAAAAAACACTTCGTCATTTTGTAGCATACCTCAGGAACATGCTCAGTAGCAAAGGCCAACTTAGCCGCTTTATTCAATTTACGTATGAGTGATTTCTTAGCATGAGAGCATGCTATTACTCCCAATTCTCCCAAACGATGTAAAAAAGCCTATCAAAACAAATTCAAGTTGAGGTTCTCGATCCCTTGACGTGAAATACCGGTCGATCTCTTAAATCGGTCCTTCATTGACATCCATTGATTCTTCCCAGGTAGTAGTTTTTCGAGGGTGACCCGTTTTCTTGGTCTACTAGTAAGACCCGGTATCCTCATGGAGCTTTATTATGCGTTAAATCGCCCTTTTTGACCGATTACATTGCCTCTAATGGCATACAGTGTCACTCCTGTACTCTTTAACTGGACAACAACTTACTCTATGAAGGATTTAACTGCCTTAACTCGCCTCGCTATCGTAATAAATTAGTAATGCTATCACTAACAGTCTGCAATAGGTCGTGGGGTAGTGTTGCCAAACATACATTAAAATATTTTACCTGTAAACTGAAAGTTATCGTTCTCTAGTTTTTGGACGCAGCCTTTCTTCTAATACACATTACTTTCCCCGTACATTTTTTAGTGGCTATTCTATGAAATGAAACTTGGATACTATCAAAGGTCAATTTCTAACAGTATTCTCTGCAATTTTCATGCTAACTAAACCAGTAATTTGATTCTCTAGTTTTGGAGGGCACCCTATATTTATAATTCATGCTCTAACGATACTACTCTAACCTTTCCTCAGTCACCAAATAAAAAACTCTACATGTGTTGCTAACTTCTGGTCCACCGCCTCGGTTAGTACCCCTATTTAGTCCCTTGCACCAGTAGCTAAAAGATTCTCACAATACTTTCCACCGGTTTAGCTTTTGATATTATAGTTACTCCTACCATTTAGCGATTTCCTTCTCCTTTTTTCTGCTTTCTCAAGTCTATTTTAATTTCACAACATATTCTGTTTCTATATTATCACATATGTTTGTATATGTTTTTTCCTCTCAGTTCTTTCATGGTCTATGCTTCTCAGCAATTTCTTGGGTAATTCTAGCTGGCTTTTAGTTGTCTTCTGTCAATAAAAGACGCCCTAAACTCCTTCCTCTACTTTTTAATTACCCCTCGCCAGGTCACACTAACCGGTTCGTCTCGAGGCTGAGCTCGCTGTTGCGGAGAGTAGCGAATCTCAGTCTCGATTCAACGCCGCCTTGTTCCTGGTGAGTATATTTTTTTTCACCCTCCCTTCCTTCCCTGTGTTACTTCATATATCTCTTTTGAATTATCATAGAGCCATTTAATTCAACCCTGGAAAGCTGTAAAATAACACAGTTGTCCTTTGTCCCCCATTTAGGTCAGAATTAGATCGCCGGAATTCTCCCATCTCGCGACTACATTCATCGCTTTCCTAATTAAGTGCTAACCGTTAAAGAATCTTACTTAGGACACCAAGAATGTACTCACCCGGTGGCTTCCTGAAGTAGACAAACACTGGGGGAAGGTTCAATTTCCAGAAAACTGCCTAATACAACTACTTTATAGAAGACCGCAACTCTCCGCCCTTTTCTTGCCACAACTCCCTTCCACACTTTTTCTTGCCGTATCTTATCTTTAGGATATCTACTTTGCCTTCCCCAAAGCTCCCCTACAAAAATCATGTAGTTTTTTTTATATATATACTGTATCCTTTTCCTAAAGCCCCAATCTCGAGCAAGGAAATAACGAAGTGATCGTACCAAGAATCGGACCCCCAATTGATATCCTCATTTGCTTAGTGAGTTTTGCTCTCGGTGTCTCTGTTCCACTCTTCAATTAGAATTGATAAAACACACTAGAGAAATATTTTCCATTTAAAATACAAAGAATGTATCTTATACGTTGCTGATTTTTTAAACTTTATATAAATGTATCCCTATTCTTGGAAAATAATCTTAACCCATTTATGCCGAGAAAAATTAAACTTCACTGAGGAGTCACAAGCTTTATATATGTTAAAATATATGCGCATAGCAGTCGCAAAATCTCTTTTATATGGTTATGGAAAAAATGCAATATCCGGAAGAGTTTATCCATAAGCTTAAAGGGATTTCTAATAATCTTGATAAAACTTTATTTTTATTCCTTCATATATATATATATATATATATATATATATATATATATATATATATATATATATATATATATATATATATATATTGTATATCTTTCATAAGCGCAAAAGAATGATGAAATAAATTGAGCGTACCACAAGAAACACAAAAACAAGATATTTTTTTCCCAATACGGAATTTTTCGAATTAGGAAAAAACTTTCTCCGAAAAAAATTATCCTGTTTTTCTGTTTCTTGCGCTATACTGGATTTATATATATATATATATATATATATATATATATATATATATATATATATATATATATATGTGAAAATTTACCCACAGGAAAATGAAAACATGAATCCAAGCACTTTCGAACTATATTTGCAAGTTCATTTTCAAGGAATAGCATGAACATAAAGAAGACAACCTTATATAAGGTACAAAGATACGAAGGGAACGCCCATCACATAGTACAAACCAATGGAAAAACACAAAAACAAGACAGAAAAATACCAATAAAAAGAACAATAGGCAACTAATAACAGACATATATATCCCTAAAACGATATACACACAACAATGCCGTGTATATGAATGGAATGTGGTGAATGAAAAAAAACAACATTTTAAAGGATTATCATTAGAACGAAACATTTAGGGCTAAGAGTTAATCCACGATCACAGCAGAGACACGTGGTCGTGGAGGCAATGCGAATGATATTACACTAATAAAGAGTGACAACAGGCTGCATTATGATGAAGTTATTTAATTTAGTACAAGTTTTTAAAACAGGGTCGAGTTTAAGTAAGCCAAGGAAAATATTTATATTAGGTAAGATGCCAATCAATGAACACTCGACAATATTTATTTTTGTGAAATCAGCGGAATGATAAAGGAATTTTGCAGAGTTCCAGTCAATGGGGTGGTTATTTTCGGATAAATGTAAAAATAAAGCGCTGTTTAGTTCACCTCTTCAAATATTATACTTATGTTGTTAAATTCTAGTGTATAAAGATTTACCAGTTTGCCCGAAGTAAGGTAAATTGTAAATAGAACATTCTATAGAATATACTCCACCTTTTGTCCTTGTATTATTGTAGAATAACATTTTATATAAACTGGATTCATATCTAAAATTTACAGAGATACTAAGTTGCTTAAAAATACGGGTCAGGCAAAAAAATGGTTCAAAGTATGGCAAGATAAGACAATTTTTGTAATTGAAAACCGGTTGGTTATTCGTTCTATAAAAAGTTCTCTTAGCAAAGTTTATTGAAGTATGGAAAAATTGATGAGGGTAATAAAGTTTTTAACTTATTTCAAAGATATTGGACAATTCATTATCCAAAAATTCCGGACTAACAAGGCGCAAATGCAAGAGGTGAATATAAACCGCTTAATTTCAACATTATAATAAGAATAAAAGTGAATATATGAACTGGAGTTAGACGGTTTGCGATAAACAGAGAATTTAAAACCTGACAGCGTCTTATGTATTAACGAGTCTAAAATAACCAACTAAGGTAGTGTTGGTTTACGTTGTAAATAAACCATGAAATTCACATTTCTTTGTAGTTTTATGAGGGGGAGGGATGTGTCTATTTATTACCCAGTTTATATGCTAGGAGAATATGGCATAGGGAAAGAGACAAAGAAATACAAGAAAGTAAGTCCTTTCAGGTGTGTAATACTCTGGCCCCATTGGATGACGAACAGTCATTTGGCGTCGCATATATTACAAGACGTAGAATCGGACGGCTTTATAATTATGACACTACTGCCTACTATATAACGGCATTATATTACCTTACAGTATTAACTGAAACCAGTTTTAATAAATGTAAAGCGCCAACTTAATGGTATTATTCACATTAAAACGGTTATCAAAGAAAATGTAACGAGCTCCCTATCTTTGCTAACATATTCGAATGACACCCCCCAGCCCTTCCCCCAAATCTACAATTCACATTTTAATGTTTTTGATTCTCTTCCTTACTCCTCTCTTCCCACAGTGCCTCCTATTTCATCCCTCTCTTACATTCCCACTTTTGCACATTCGGCCCCCAATCAATTTCTTGAATGAACTTCTAACTTTAAAATACACCCGTCCTCCGTGGGTCTCTAAGGCTCTTTTAACATATGTACATTTCATTCTCTTTACTACTTTCCGAGTCCCCAATACTTCTCTTCCCCTACTTACTATTTCCATATACGCGCAAAGTGGAGTGATTTGATTCCCATGGAACGCATTACTCTAGCGTTCTGAATTATTTCGTATCCACTCTATATTGTAATGCCTTTTGTGTCCTTCACTCTTTCTTTATACCTCTTTCCTTCTCTCTTTTAATTTCTGTCTATGTCTGTCTGTCCTTTCTCTCTCTTTCTCTCTCTCTCTCTCTCTCTCTCTCTCTCTCTCTCTCTCTCTCTCTCTCTCTCTCTCTCGAAACAGTGTATTGACGTGGAGAAGAAAGCCCAAAGGATGTTAGGGTATATACAGCGACAGTTTTGATATCGGAGCAAGGAGATAGTACTCTGTCTGTACAACTCCCTCGTCCGACCGCGCCTAGAGTATCCCGTACAATTTTGGAGTCCTTCATTTAGAAAGGGCATCGCGAGATTGGAACGCGTACAAGCCAGGTCAACCAAACTGATTCCCTCTATCAGACATAAAAGTTATGAAGATACATTAAGAGAATTAGATATGTTCTCGCTCGAGACCCGGAGACTGCGTGGTCAGCTTATCGAAGTGTTTAAAATACTTCGAGGCTTCGACAGACTGGACTACGGGGATATTTTCCAGCTCAGCGAGGGGAGAACAAGAAATCACGGCTTTAAACTTGAACTGAAGCGATACCACCGTGATCTGTGAGGAAAATTCTTAACTTACAGTATCTGCGGTAGTTGGAACGCACTTCCGACGGAAGCTGTCAACAGTAAATCTGTTAACGGCGAAATCGCCGTTAAGATCCTCGCAAGTGATCTTCGAGGTTGCCAACGGACACCTTCGAGGATTGCGCCAAAAGTACCCTCCTTGTATGGACCGTAAGGTCTTCTAGGGTACTTATTTTCCTTGTAGCTCCTTGTAGCTCTCTCTCTCTCTCTCTCTCTCTCTCTCTCTCTCTCTCTCTCTCTCTCTTTCTCTTATACAAAGCAGCAAAGCTTGTAACAAATATTTGGAGGATTAAATACAGCCACAGTATTGCTTCCTTCACAAGGGATGCACAACTGAGTCTACAATTATAGGCCGAATAGAGAACTAACGCCATTTTTCTAAATCCACATTTATCTCTTATATTAATACTTTGGCTTTTTTACTTATTAGTGATATGGATCGACATGGGTTAAAGAATTTTAAAAAATGTAGCGTGTGGTATTTCTTGTTCTTTCTGGCGTAAAAGATAAAAAGGGAATCCGGTCATGTTGCTGGGGTAGAGAGAAGGTGTAATTGTGTGTTGCATTGACCACGGAAGAGATGCCTCGGGTTATTTTTGAAGGTATGGTGGGAGATTCTATCTTACATTTCCCATTTAGCGCTACAAAATGTGCTCAAATGTCTACATTTAAATACTTTTTTTTTAAAAAGCCCAAATTTATACATTTAAGTGACTGTATTATTGTACAAACTAGTAGCGTACCGCGTTAGCGAGATGGTTAATACCGTTGAGCTCTATTCTAACGGCATCGGTTCGAACCAAGTTTCAGCTGGCAACAGTGGTGGATCGAAGTTCACTTAAGATTGTGGGTTCCACATTTTTGTGCTCTTGTGAGCTCAACGGAGGATGGCAAGAAGGGCATCTGGTCCGACGTGTCCTTGCAGCCAAAAACTTGAAAGAGAGTAAACAGTCCAAACTTCCTGTGCATAGGGGATACGGTGGGACATAACGGAGAAGAAGGAATATTACTTCCTACCCTTGGCCCTATTGCTAAGGGTTGAAAAGGTCTCTTAATGTTTCTCACCCTCCTTTTTCCTCTATCCTTGTTCAATTTACCCATTTTTCCTTCTATCTGTATCTTTGCTTTCTTAATTGTAAAGGTCAAATTTGACCCCTTGACCTCCTGCATCTGTATCTGACCAATTGTAACATCTCATCAAAACTTGTACATATTCCCTTAGCTTTGAAGAAATCAATTGACATTTGTGAGACAGCTCTATTGTGCCTTTTTTATAAGATGCATTAACAATAAGTTCAATAGTTTAGAAGAACTACTCTTGTTTAAATCCCTGTATGGCACAACTAAAGGATCTGATATATTTGAAAAAGTAAAATTGTTTAGAAAATTTAGAAGCAGATTTAAACAAACTCCTTGGTATTTGTACTGGCTGTGCTTCTTCACTGGTTGGTAGCAATGTTGATATTACAGCCTTGGTAGACAAATTCTTAAGTAGCCCTTTATTGAAATACGACTGTATTATCTATCAAAAATTCGTGTGCAGAAAAACTTTACATTTTCAAGATGATGTCAACTGTCATGAAATGTTTCAATAAAATTAGAGCAAGATTACTAAATCGACGGGATTTAGAGAATACTGTAAATGTCGAAAATTGGAATATAGTGATTTCTTTCTTCATTGTAAAGTGCGTTGGCTATCCAGAGGGCTGGTGTGAATTTCTTAGGTAAAAGCGGTAAATTTGAACCAATTTCTGATGGTTGTGAACTTAATCTTGTAAAATATATTGAAAAATTAAGATTATTTACATAATTCTTTCGAAGCTTGCTTTGAAGTTTTCCCAAAGAAGAAAATAATGTACACATATTTATAGCCCATTTTCTATTAGTGAGCAACAAATCAAGATATCCAATCTCCTACAGATGGAAATAATTTATTTGCAAATGTCTACTTTAAAAGCAAAATTTGAAAAGCTACCTTCAATTCCAAGTGGTACTTATTTTATAAACCTTTAGAAGATCTTGCCTTGTGAAGACTTCCAAATCTCGTAAAGTTCGCAAAGCAAAATATATGAAAACTAGCCAATGTCTTCGCCACTAAAATTAAAATCTAAAATCCAAAAATAAGCAGCCATGGTTAAATTTTTATTAATTTTCTGAACTTCGCCAATTATAATAATTTTGAAAAGGAACTCTAAACTAAATTTCCTCCATCTCAAAATATCACGTTGCTAACATATAGAGTTAGAGAAGATATAAAAAAAATTTTTGTACGTCACCATTTGTAATTCTTTGGGTTTTAGAAAATTCACAAAACTTCGATACTTATATTTATTTCTAAACTTTACCATTTTGTTTTTTGATATTATAAAAGAATTATTAGAAATAATTTTGATAAACTAAGTTGAAATTATTATTCTATCCAAGTCATAACCAAACTAAGTTGAAATTATTATTCAAATACTCCAAAAAATCCCCTTCTTAAATTATAGAGTTAGTGAAGTGATGATGATGATGATGATGATGAGGATGATGATGATGATTCGGAAGCACTTAGTGATTTGAACAAGATTTTAGTTTCATAAAAATAAATAGTAAGCAGAGATCACGGATGACCGATTCAAATTTGAAAAACTTAATGATTCTCTCAACAGCAAAGTTAGATCCAAATATAAAATTTTAGCCGAATAGAAATAGACTAAACAAACCTCATTAAAAGGTAATTAAAAAGGCGATATGTTTTTTAATCTATAGGTCATACCAATTTGCATAGCTATGTATATATTAACCTTTTTTGCATTGGTAGTTGTCAAAAATATTTTGGGCGCATCACAATTCTCGAAGAATATTTAACGCGTGATATATATGTAAACCCCTTCTTGGGTTACTTGCAGCACTTGAAGAACAAAAAGACCAGCATTAATCATTGGAAGAAGAGTGTTTTTTTCATTAACGACCTCTTTTAACCTTTTGTGGGTCTAAACAGGCGCAGAAAATATTGTGGTAGATTGAAAAGAGCTGCAAGAGATGATCCAAGAGAGAGAGAGAGAGAGCACGTTTCTCTTGTGGCGCTTGGGTGGGGAGGGCGTGACGCTCCTCCAAGTTTCACTTGTAGTAAGGGTATTGCCCCCGCTGCACCATCAGATGAGAGCTAAATATTACCGCCTCGTGTGTTAAGAAACAATAAGAGGTAGAAAAATGTGGAAGTGAAAACACCCACGACTGCAAGCCTCCTAGACCCCCCTCCCCCCTCCCCGCATCTTATTTATTCCCCAACTCTTTCGACCTAAATTACCCCAAGTCTCTTATATTTACCTTCATTATCCATATTCGCGGGGCAAATTTCTTGATGCAATCTATTAATTTTGAATAGAATTGTTCGTGTAATTTTGAATTTCACTCAGTTCAGATGTACCTCCGAGTGTTTCAGTTCGGTACAGTTTGTTTTCTAATACCTTATGTAATTCTCCATCTTTGATTTTTTTAGTCGCGTGCGACTCTATATCTCACTATGTCGGTCGGTCGGTCGGTCCCCGTTTTGCTTCTTTTTTTTTGGTAATAACATTGTAACTATTTGGCCGATTCTAACGAAATTTGAAACCCTTATGTTGTTTTACATTCTCTCCCGAATGATATAATTGTTAAGGTCCTCCCAAGGTTAGTCCTGGAATTATTGAAAGTTTTAAAGGTCGTAAGGTCATAGATCAGAAGAAGTGAGAGCACGCGACTTTGGTCAGCAGACCTTGTATATTTTTCTTCGGTTCTCCGTTCCTTAGTTAATTCCCGATAAAATGGACTCGCATCTTGAATCTCTTGTTTTATTTTGTATGAACTGTTCACTTATGCGTGTTAGGCGGCATTCGTTGATTGGGTCTAATTTAAATTTTGATGAGTCCTGCCATTCTTGGTTATTTTTGGTTCGTTACCTTCATTATTCCAATTTCTTTGATCAATTCATTTTGTCTTATCTGTTTCTTTATTTTTTGCTCTCGGTCGTTGTTTACGGGAAAGCGTTTTTACCCTATTTACTATACGCTAGATATTGAGAACCAGGCGATATTCCTAACTCAATACGCCTTTATGTCACCTGCCTGTTCTCATCAACAATCTACCCCCTCCACCTCTTCAAAAGCGTGATTGAGATGCCTTAATCATGAAAAATAATCGCGTGGAAGGGTTCTTATATTTACAAGATCTCTTAAGTTGGTTTTGCTCTTTTTACGAATGTCTCGCTAAGTCAACTCTCTCTGTGAGGTCACTTTCGAGAAGGGCTTCTTAAGTTATACCCCCGCCTCCCAATTTTCCTGGAGTCTTTTGGAAAGAGGGAGATGGGGGCTCATAACAAATGATCCGAATAGCTAAATAACGACTTTGAAATATACTTTTGCTTTTCGGACACGTTCCAACATCTTAATCCTCGCCACTTCATCCGAGGCTCCCAATATGCACAGGCCACACGAAAGTTCTCGATTGTCGTGGGTTTTTTGGAAATTTAGTCCTTTTTGGAAATTTAGTCACTCACTTTCCAACATGTTAAATTGCTCTTTATGCATATATATATATATATATATATATATATATATATATATATATATATATATATATATATATGATAAGTAACATATATATATATATATATATATATATATATATATATATATATATATATATATATATATATATATATATGTAAATAGATGCCTACAGTTTTTTGATGAAAAAATATTTTTATTTAATTCCTTTGTCATTATTAGGACTAGTATTTGTTTTCATCTGTTCAATGTTTAATATTTTAATTATTAAAGTTGCCTAGACAGCAAAAACTAAAATGAAATTTCAATTTTTCTTGAAGATGGATTGTTGGTCAATCTGAGGATGAACTGTTCCGAAGACAAATTAGTTGGAATTTTGGAATACTCTCTTTCTTCAGTTAACAGAATTATAATTCAATTTAAATAAAAAGTTAAAACCACCGAAGTCATAACCTGGTTGTCCGGAGCCTTCTGAAAGATGTCTTCGTGCTGTTCGAAGATCCATGAAAACAACCCTCGGTTAAAAGCATCTAAATTATCAGAAAGATTCCAAATAAGCCCAGGAACAGCAATACATTATCTGCTCTTTTTGGATATTATGGAGGTACAGCCAGGAAGAAGCTCTTTTAACTCTGACCATTATTAAGAAGACGAATGATTGGGATGAAAAAATGAAGGTAAATATGTAGATTAGCGGCCCGGCCGAAAAAAAAATTTGTGTGTAAATATTATCGTTCACTCGTGTCGGAATATTCATGCGCGTTTGAGTCCTTTTTGAGTTATTATTCTATAAACAATTAGGATTATATACTGGGGGGCTGTGCCCCCCAGACCGCCCAAATTTAATGAAACTCAGGATCATCGTAGTGTAGTCCCCCCATTGTGTTTACCCCCACACGAGCCGTCAACTTAAATGTACTTCAAAAACGTGAAACATTTTGGAACACGGACGAAATAGTACGTCCCATCGTTCGCGCCGATAATCTACATATTTACCAAAATGAACAAGCCTTTGGAATTTGGCGCAGCATATTTTTTTCAGAAGAATCAAGGTTTGATCAAACTTTTATATAGTGGGCGGATATGTTTATGGATTACCTCTTTCCTGAGGAGTTTGATCTAAACACGTTTGAACCTGTGGTCAGTGATGATAACATTTCTGTTATAGTATGTTGAGAAATTTGGAATGATAGGACGTCAGGTTTGGTTGAGAGTGTTGGCAATATCAACTTTGGACAAGTCCAAAAATGAACTTATTTATTCGTGGGAAATGGGGCTCCTGATCATACTGCAAAAAGAAATTAAAAAATGGGAGGACCAACTCGGCATCAAACGACTTCCTTGGCCGAGTCAGTCCCCTGACACGAATCAAATAGAACATATGTAAGAAGTAGACATTACGGGAAAAGCAAAAAGCACACAGCCAGAATTCCTGAATGGCATACACCAATTAGGGTCGAAAGTACCACAAGCTGTAATCTCAGAACTTATTAATTCTATACCTAGGGCGAGTTACTACTCTACAAAGTATAAAAGGGAAATCTTACAGTATTAATAATGCACTGTTTTTGTTTAATTTGTATTTCCTTTAAATCTATGAATAAAAAGAGTTCAGTAATTGACTAGGTAGGTATCTAATTATTTATTGCATGCCAAAAGAGTTTGGCAGAGGTTATTTGATCAAATGTGTAAGTTTGTGGGTATATCTGACAATCTTTTTGCGTATAAGTATCGGGTGCCATCTCTGGGTCTGCGACAATAGATCTTCAGATCCTAGCCGTCCTGTCGAGATCAGTACTTGTTACTAAGGATATTCATTTTGTTGCCCTGACTCTCAGGCAGCCCATTTGGGAGCAGCGACCTTTGGGGAAGGACATACGAGGAGCGGTCAATAAATTTTAAGAATCTGTAGGGCAAAATAGAGGAATGGGGATGGCTATTTGTGGGGGTATTAGGAAAAGTTATGACATGTCAGGACCTGCAGCCGCACGCTCCTGCCTCGTGTTTTTAAGAAGCAGTAGCTGATCGCAGATCGTCAGTCACAAATTTTTCAACAATTGAGAAGGCTGAGCACCGCGCACTGAAAATGTTTTGACCAAGGAAGGCAAGAATGCCAATGCCAAAGAGATCCATGAACGCATAGTTGCAGTGTACACCGACACCGCCCCTTCCTATGCAACCATTGCTCGCTGGAATAACGAGTTCTGCCATGGTCGTGAGTCCCTTGAAGATAACTCCCGTGCAGGACGCCCGTCAGACGTGACCAACGAGGACAATGTGGCCCGTGCGGAGAGGATGATCCTCGAAATTCGACGGGTGAAGGTCGAAGAAATCGACCGAGAACTTGGAATATCACATGGAAGTGTTATCAACATCATCCACGACAATTTGGCCATGACCAAGGTATCTGCTCGTTGGGTCCCTAGAAACCTCACGCCCCATGATCGACTTCAACATCGTCAAAGTCCACAAGGCCAGAGTTGCACAAGCTGCCCTGCTCGAGTGTGGATTCGAGGAGCTCAACCATCCATCCTACAGTCCAGATCTGGCCCCTAGCGACTACTTTTTATTCCGCCAGCTTAAGGCTGCACTCCGTGGACGCCGGTTTGGGGACGATGACGATGTCCAGCTCGCCGTCCAGGAGTGGATTGAAAAGAAGTCGGGAGATTTCTAATGGTCGGGAATTCGAAGCCTCAGGGACAAGTGGTGCAAGTGCATTGAAGTCGAGGGTAGTTATATTGAAAAATAATAAAACACTTTTCCTCATATCTCGTTTCCTTATATCCGAATTTCAAAACTTATTGACCGCCCTTCGTATATATTAAAATGTTATTGGCGGATTTCGATTAAATTTCGTGTATAAACATCCGGATGCGATTCAAAATAATTTATTAACTTTCCTTGACAATCCGAAATATGGCATTCTCTGACATTTTTGCCAATCCAATATCATAAAAAATAAGCTAGTCCAATTGAAAATCGCTATGGACAACTTTAACTTTCTACCAACATATACAATTTGATCCGCTTCAAAATCATGTTCCGGTTCTGTAACATCAAATTTGCTTGTCTCACTATAGTAATAGAGAGGAGTAGAGATATAGGACTGCTACTTATGTATATCTGAGATAATGTAAATTTAGTTGACGTCAAGCAGATTTTGCCTCACTGTTAAAGGTAAAAATTTGTATCTGGACGAATACGAGATCAAGATAAGTATTTAATGTTAAGGAATTATATGGGATTATTTAACTTAAATCTCTTGAAGGAGATTTAAAATATACTATGCATTTATAAAACCCTGTAATATTGAGATCCTTGGACAGAAAATAAACATTTAATGGTATTATAGCTATTTCTAAAGTCACTGAAGATGTCTTTCCTGAAAACTATTATAAATGTTTGTTCTGTTCTAGAAACTAATGAATGTTTCAGTTTTAATGACAATTGTGGTCGGAAGACATCAACGGTACTAAACACTTGGCTATCTATCATTTTTCTGCGCCGCTGGACCTCCATAGCGATTGGATGCTTTCCGTTCTCTCATTTCGTCCATTTAGGGTTCATCACTCGGACAAAAGACCTCAAGGATTTCCCTTACAAACTTTCTCCCTGCACACTTATCAAATATACTTTATCATCCACTTGTTCTTCTGTCTGTTCGATTTTTCTCAAAAACTATTTTAGATATTCGCTCTATATTTTACCCGGTCTTCCATCCCTTCATACACACACACACATACACACTCTCATCCATTATCCTCAGACATCTATTCCTATTGTTTCTTATTACATTCGTAACCTCACTCAATTTTTCCATTAATCACTTTTTATCATCCTTCCATTTCTTCTTTCCTTTTCATATTGTCACATTCAAAAGAGTTCCCTTCGCGTCAATCTTCAAAGAAGGAGAGAAAACCGATCCAAGTAACTATCGTCCAATTAGTTTAACTTCAATTATTATTGGTAAACTCTCGGAATAGATAATTAAAGAGAGGATAGAGGGTCGTCTTGAGTCAAGAGTCTAATTAAATACAAACAATATGAATATCCGCGAAAACGCTTCATTAACAAACATATTGAAATTTATTTCATAAAATTAGTTCTATCTAGGATGAGCACAAGACAGTGGATATTGTTTCCTTACAATTTCAAAAGGTCTTTGATGCTGTTCTACCCTAAGGGTTCTCTTGAAACTAACAGTGTAAATAATAACAAAGAAATTCTTTTAAATGGATAAAAAGTTGTATCTCAAATCATTCGCAGTGGGTTGTCGTAAACTGACCAAATTTGGACTAAGGCAAGTTACTAGCGGAGTGCTCCATGGATATTTTCTGGACCTACTCAGGGACATAGTATACATAAAGGACTTAAAAACAATGGTTTTATAAGTAAAACCTACCAATTCGAAGATCACATGAAACTAGGAAATAAAAATGTCAAGTAGACAGATAAATTTTACCAAAAATAAATGCAAGTTCTTGTACCTATAATTTCAATATTTAAAAGCAAATTACCAAATGAACAGCCAAATTCTAGTGTAGATTATCTTAGAAAGAATCCCAGATGGTCTTCTTTTGGAAAACCTGAAAGTTTCTGAGCATTGCGACGAAGTTACTCACGAGTCGAATTGGCTGATAGGTTACTTTGCCTAACATTTTATGTTTAAGACGAGAGATATTATTATGCTTCTTTACAAATCCTTTATCCATCTTTATCTCTAGTACGCAGTTCAATCGTAATGTTCCTACGTTAATAAAAACGTAGCTCTGTTATAACGGGTTCAACGTAGGGAAAACAAACCAATTCCCAAGCTTAGAAATAAACTGTACAAAGAAAGAGTTCGACCCTTAGACCTAGTATCACTTGCAAGTAGGCTATTACGTATACAACTAAGTAAAGTGTTTAAAATGTTAAAATGGTTACTAATATTCATTTTAGACCAATGATCGAGATGAATGATAGAGAAAACACTTGTCAAAACAGATTGGTATTGGAAACAAGGCCATAGTTAAGAATGAATTTGATTATAAAATCAAATAAACGTGGGATCTACCTTGTCGAGTAGTAAAATATGTCAGTTAATATGTTTAAAAGTCAATCTGAGTATTTTCAAATGTAAACATTAATTAGAAGGTGTAGCGTTGCCGAGAAGTGCAAGCAAGAGGTTTAAAAGCTTCGTTTGAATGAGTCTTTTTAGAGACTCTGGAAACATATTGCTGGTTAGTACAATATCTGGTTTGGTGGCTGATCTGTGTGTGATGAATGTGGGGAAGTCTGGTCCAATTCTAGTCATAATATGTCTATCGATAAGTGTCTCGAGATTCCTGCCTGCTGGGTTGGTCAGCGTATAACCGGAGGCAGCACTTCTTGCATTGAGGTCACCGGCAAAGAGAACGGTTCTGCCGTGACCACATAACTGCAAGAAGTTGGGAAGGGGCAAATACCCTCTCCTTGGGGGTTGGTACCCTGTTGCCAGGACCAGGGCTCCCACTGCCGTACGGACCTCCACAGCGAGGTAAGATTCGTCGAGTCCACTTATTGATTTGAAGTCAAGACCTCTTTCACAGCTATAGCGCATCCGTCAAAACGTTCTCCGCTGTTATTTTTGGTTAAGACTTCGTAAGGGAAAATTTTTAGTGAGTTTGCGTCATTTATTCCATGTTCGGAAATAAATATAACGTCTGGGTCGCATTGTCTCAATACGTTTCCGTACACTGTCTGTTTATTTGTCCATCCGTCAGAGCTAAAATGTAATATCTTTAAAGTCTCCATTGTCTAGTTCACTTAAGGGTTCTTGAGTGTGATGTGATGTTTTATAGGACTTATTCTCTTACGAGCTTAGGTTCTTGTGGAGTGTTGGGTGGCGTGATAGTTTTACCTGTTCGTTTCTTTCTGTATTCACCGTCTGTAAGGGTGACATAGGTATCCGGTGTCAGTTTGACCAAGCTTTGGAGTAAAGCCTCCTCGACTTGCTTTTCACTGTAGTCGTCCGAGGTAAATTCCCATTTGTATCTTCCGGCCATTACACCTTCCGACACATCAAGGGCATCCATCTCCTTAGGAAAAGGGGACCTTTCGGCAGCGAATACCTTCAAGTTAATTTTTCTTGAATGGTATGCGTGCCTGGATTCCCTCTTGCAAGAAGAGGGCGATCTCGGGCGTCTCTGGGGCTGTGAGGTTTTCCGTGAGTGGGGCGTACGTGCCCCCCCATCGGCTCTCGCAGTCCCAGTCTCCGTAGCCTCATTGTCAACCTGTGTGAGTGTGTGTGCGTTTGTGTTTTTGTTCTGGTGAGTTTGCGCTGATTGTTTCTTCGTGCGTGCTTTTGCAGCCTGAATCCTGGGGTCCCTAAAGGGGGCTGTGGTTGTGGCACTGCGGGGGGTTGTGAGCTTCTGGCAGCTAGTCTTGCACTGAGGTTTGAAACTAATTTTCAGGATCTCTTCCGACCGCGGGTTTGGGGGAAACCACATTTTCTCCATTCCATTAGGAATTAGCATCTTATTAAGCTCATCTGCAAAGCACCCCGGGGAGGAGAGATTCGCAATATGAGCATAATATATGCAACACATAGTTTTGTCGAGTTTTCATTTTCGACGTGGAGAAATGTAGGGTTTCCTTTCGACTCCGCTACCGCAGCTTTAGCAAATTTGGCATAGGTTGTGTTAGCCTTCGTTTTCCCTTCCAGTTTCTTTTAGTTTGCTTTTTTCTTCAGAATCTGTTTTTTGATCGGGCAAGCCATGGAGAGCATCTTATGTTCTCCAGCGCAATTGAGACACTTCATGGAGGTGCTCTTACAGCTCCTCCAAGAATGGGTGTCCGACGCGCAGATAGAACATAAGATAACTTTCCCTCTGGGGCAGCTGGCCGTAGTGTGCTCCTCATACTTGTAGCATTTGAAGCACATTTGGAGGTCGATAAACTCCTCACGCTCGATCTGCTCGGGACAGATTCGAACGTTAAAAAGGAGCATACCACCCTCCGTGGCCTTTACCGCCATTGCCGAATCAGTAAACACGATTTTGAAAACGTGCGTATAGTCCTTAAATTTAAGGACTTCCGCTACCTTAGCCCAAGAGTGGTTTTTCTCGACTTCGGCATGAATTTCTTCGAAGCTGTGGCCTCTTATCCAAGGATCGAGGCGGCGAAGGACGATGCTGCGGTGTGTCTTAATCTGTGGTGGCGTGTGTGGTTTTAGGTTGATTTTCTTCAAGCATTCTGCCGCCTTCTGAGAGGTGAGGACTTCACAGTCGCTCTCCTTTTGGCAGATAGACGAGTAGCCGTTGTATGTGTCTATTAGTCTAACTAGGGTCACTCCTAGTTCCCCATGAGTTATAGCGAAGACCTCCCACCGATCTGGCTTGGGGCCATCGGAGAGTGTCCTCAGCGGTATCTGCCGGTTCTCCCTCATTTATTTTTCCATTTCCTCATTTAAGGACTGGAAAAACAAATTTTGTGGAAGACTCGGTGTGCTTGGCTGTGTTCGTGTGTTTGTGGGGGAGGTTTTTCACCAGTGAGAACAGAAATAGTTAAAGGGGGTAGTCCCTGTCCAAAGCAAAAATAATTACAACCAAAGCAATATGGCACTTTACCTTACGTGCAGGCGATATTCGAGAGCCTGCAGGTCCTTGGTCCACCCCAAGGGGAGTTCGATGAAGAAATCGGAGGGGGAGGAGGGAAGCACGTTCACCCTCGCTACCGGCGCACGAAGCGAGTGAAAAAGTGAAAAAATTTCACTTTTTAATGCACAAATACGTAATGTCACTTTCCACGTATGCGGCGAAAGAACTCGTAAGCGAGGAATCACTTAACGCGCGAATCACTCCACTTAAATCTCGTGCGAAAAAAACAAAAAAATTTGGCTGTATCAATTCCAACGTAGAGAAGAATTCGACTGGCTTAGGCAAGCAAAGCAGTCTATTATTGAATGATTTTAAGAGTATTTATTTTGGAAGTAAGACCTGTATTATTGTGAAAGTTTTTTTTACGTGAATACCCACGAAAGCATCTCTAGCAGAAAGTTTGTAAGGAAAGATCAGTAAAGAAAATGGAGAAGCAAGAGGAAGTGAAAATGTGCGGAAGATATTTAGCAGCAGATCCTTTAATAGATATTTGGGCTAGAAGGGTACGCATCTGCAGTGGTTTGGGCTAGAAGGGAGCACATCTTCGCTGGTTGAGGCTAGGAGTGAACTCATCTTAGGGGGTTGTAGGTAGAAAAAAAAGGCATCTTCGGGTATTGAGGCTTGGAAGGAAGGCATCGGAGAGGGTTGGGGCTAGGAAAGAACGCAACTGCGGCTACTAACTCCGTGTAGTAGCCAGGGAGGCATCCCCAAACACGTAAGGCAAGAGGAGGATTTTCCGCAATGAACTGTCTTAACCTCCCTTTCTTTTCCTTGCCTCCAGACATCAAAAGTATCATCACAGTATTGCCGGAAGATATTTTGGCCACACTCTATGTAGAAGACTTTTTGACTTATTAGGTCACTTCATAACTATGTTGCATTTTGGGGGTTTGGGAAATAGTAGTTTCAAAGAGTAGATAGGCGAGGTTTTATCAGTCTGGTAATGGAGTCTTCACCTGACTCCACCCCCACCCCGCCGGAGTTATATTTGAAGGAACGAATAAAAAAAATCATATTTTCTCTCAACTAAAAAAGTTAACCATTTTTAGTAGATTAGTTATAGGAATAGAAAAGTGAGTTATGTAAAATAATATTAAACATTCTAGACATTGGAATAGTTTTGGGGAAAAAACTTATAACACAGTCAAAACATGGGTCTCATTCACAAAATATTATCTTTTTCATTTGCTGGGATATGAATTGCATATCTCATTTTGAACTTCTTAACCCAAATCAGACTACCCACTAAAGAGGATTACTATACTCATTTGGACTGTTTACATGACTCACTTGACCAAAAATAAAGGCCAGCATTAATCAATAGGAGAAGATTGTTCTTTCATCAAGACCACGCGCGACCTCATATGGCAAGAGATCTCAAACAATTAGATTGGGAACTTTTGTTTTAAGAGTTTAGCGAATCACGTGAAGAGAATGAAGATGTCAATAGCAGAAGAGGTCGAAACAACTTGAAAGAACTATTTAAAATCAAATTTAAATCATTTTCGCAAACATGGTTCTGAAAAGTTAGTAGAAAATGGGAACTAATATTAGAAACTGGTGGAAATTTTATTATTCATTAAATTAATAAATAAATACTTATTTAATTATAAATAACTTCAAAGAAGTTTGATTTCTATGAAAAATTGCCGTATTACTTGTGGGATGACAATATTTTTGTACGGTTCAGATGTCAAGTGAGAGGGCCGATTCAAACACGCTTTTAAATCACGGGGTAGGATGTTCTTTGAACAACACATATGTTGGTCGTGTGCGTCTGCCGTTGTTGCGAGCATCACCTCGACTCGAGCTTATTCGTAAATCGGGCTCGCCTTGATTTGGTAGACTCCCACCTACTCATTTGACTAGAATTCGAACACGTCTCACTTTAGCAACAATTATTGCCGCCTTAGGGTCTCTTGTCCATACACTATGGAGTTTCTACGCTCTCTGTCATTCAGTGAGTGTTACCCTATCCTACTTTTTTTACCACTACTATGTTCGTTCTAATCTTGATTATGAGTGGAAATTTTATTCATCTGCAATAGAACATCGATTAAAATGGTCGATTCAATCCACCTCTCCCGTCTCCAACTGGAGACTTCTGCCTTCTGCACGTTTCATACCGACACATGTTCTTGACGACGCATAGGAGATGTTACTCATTTTATCTTGTGCTCACTCCATGATGTGCTTTTACACCCTGTTTAAACTTCTCCCACAGTCGCCAACGGTTCTCATTTCGTTCGCGGTCGAGATCGATGATATTTATCCTGCCGACAGACATTAATCAAGTCGAAAGCTTTTGGAGGTCATGTTAAGATAACTCCTTCGTGAGTTGGATGTAACTGTCGGGGCTGACGGAACCTATGTTTCTGTCTAGGATCCCAAACAGGTGGATACCCCATTTGAACGTTTGTCGTCATACATTTGTTTCAAAACTTCAACAGCACCGGGAGTATTGGGTTAGCATTTCTTGCAGCATTCATTTTGTCATACAAGAGCTGTGTCCGTGTATACAGATGGTTCTAACTCTGATTGGGGTTGGCTTCCATTCTACCTTTCACTTGTTTGAAGCCGGCGGGGCACTTCTTGGAGCTCACGAGTGAGCTAGATGTAAAATACCGCTCAATTCGGGAGATTACGCACCATGCCTCGTTTGGTGACCGTTTTGTAATTCATATCGACTCACAGAGCGCGCTAAGTGACCTTGTAACAATGGAATCTCCACATCCCCATTTTTACAGTATCCTTGACGATATGGCTGCTCTGCGTCAGGAGGACGTCAAGATTATCTTCTGGTGCGTTCTTGGACATGTACGGGTTGGTGAGAAAGAATGTGCTAATAGGGGGCCAGGCTTTCGGCATAGTTTAAGAAACCAGACCGGCATTTCGCTCTTCCCCACTCTGCCTAAATGGCAGGGATCAGGGATGTATATCAAAGAAGTTTGGAGATGGTGCGCAGGAATTTAAAGTTATGTAATATTGCCTCCGACTTTTTGCGTTGACTATTCTCCAATAACTTGACGCTATCAAATCATTTTATATCGTATCTGAATCGGACAACCTCGCGGGGACGCAGCGACTTTAGATGGAAGGCTTCTCTAAACCTTTCTGCGAATACTGCTTTCTATCATATTATTGTTGAATGTCCTATTGAAGCCAGGTTTCTCGCCCGGTACCTAAACATGTACCGTAACCTGTGTGGCCTCTACCCGTTGTCCCTGGAGCTGAGAAATAGGTATAGCACACCAGATTGTGATTCGATAGAGGTTTTGCAGGAAGCGGGTCTCTTCTACACTATTTGAATGTTTAAATTCTTAGTTGTTCGATTTGGTAGGGAGTCCCGCCCCCACTTACCAGTGCACCTGCGCGTAGCCATTATCTTATACGTTGACCGTTAAATTTTTTCGTGCTTTTTCGGTGGGTTTTTTTTTATTTCAAAATTGGACTCTTTATTTATAATATCGGCTTTGTGTCCTCCTCCCGGCCGCCAGATGAGATGACTAAAAAGAGTACAAAGAAGATTCCAAGCAGAAAATTGTCAATATACTCGTTAAACAATCCTTTTGGTATTCATGAGGCATTTATACGATAAATAAACTTTAAATTAGGAGAATAATATTAAAGGGCAAGCAAAAGGGCCGGAGAATGAGTGTAAAGAAAAAGAGACAAATTTAATTCAACGTGGGCATCTAAACACAGTGAATGGGGGAAAATAAAGAGAAAGGCATACGAGAATAATGGAAAGGGTAGAGAGGATAAAAATCAAAGCTAAAAACAGGGGCAAAGGCAGGGGGTGGAGTTGGGTATAGGTGCGTGCTCGGTCTTTGGTTTCCAAATGGGGCCCTCCACCAGCGCGTTTTTGAAGATAGGTTCATAAAGAAAGCAGAAAAGTTAGGGGAAGTGAGGGGTCCACGGGGCATAACACATCAATCTTGGGTGCTTAGGAAACGGGTCTTTTTTTTAGTCCATTCTTGCTATAAATCTTCCACATTTCGTCACTTCCTAAAAAAGCACCGCTTCTTTTACGAAATTACCTCACCAAAATTCTTGCTCAATTACCCTCATTATTCTTTTTAGTCGCGTGTGCACCCGACTCTATAAGTTATTACGTCTGTCCGTAGGTCGGTCGGTCAGATGATAACCGTTTTACTTTTCAATTAATTTTTTGGCAATAACATTGTAACTATTCGGCCGATTCTAACGAAATTTGAAACCCCTGTGTTGTTTTACGTTCCCTTTCGAATTGTATAATTTTCAAGGTCCTCCCATGGTTAGTCCTGGAACTATTGAAAGTTTTGAAGGTCGTAGCTTCATAAGTCAGAATAATTGAGAGCACGCGACTTGAGTCTGTTGACCTTGTTTGTGGATTCTGTGCTGCTTTTATTAATCCTATTTGTTGTTTTCACGTTTCCTCTTCTGCCCAATTTGTCATCCCCATTTACAGAAATGCCATCGTTGGATTACATCGCCATTTGCTTCCACAACTAATTAATGTGCGGTTGTGCAAGAGGGTGAAAAACAAGGTGATGGCGTTCGAATCCCTCTCTACCCTAAAACAGCCCAACTCCATTAAACTCCGACTCTTTTTTTTTACCGATTAATTCTGGCGACCCCCAACGTAGGGTTCTCGACGATATACCATATATAACTATTCGTCGAGGGAATTATTCTAATATTTCGAGTGCGTGGTAATCTGATTAACCGAGGTTAGTTCAAAAGGGGGGGGGGGGGGCATGGAGAGGCTTATTTATCTTCAATATGCTTAAGAAGTGGAACGGAGCACAAGGATAAATAATATGGCTACCATTAATAAAATAGAGTTTTATTAATTAAACTATCAACAACACACAAAAAAATGTTTACATAAACGGAGAATGAAAAGGGCCGGGGGAATATCTGACTAATCCGAGGATTAAGATTTGGAGAGATTTAAAAAGGTAAACAAACAAAAAGAGGGGGGGGGGGAATGGTTCGCTAAACTATTTAAAGCACAGGGTTGCGTTGACAAAAGGTTAAATGATTAAAGGTAATGCTCAGCTTACGTAATTACAAAGTTGTTGTGCAGAGGAAGACGATGCAAAGGAATCTTTGGTCCACTGGCGATTTCCAGCAGAAGGGTTCTTCGGGGGGTTGGCCTTAACGAGGGGGAAGGACTGTCTTCGAGTAGTAAGAGCGAAGTGGGGCTCGGAAGTACGAGCGATTTTTGTGACAGCAAATCGGGGATGTTCTAGATGAACAATGGAGGTTATTGTTGAAACAAAGCGTTCTCTTGAAGAACGTTAAAAAGAGGGGGAATTAAATTATCCGGACGTGATGTCTTGGGAACGAGAACCGTTTCTTGACGAACGAGCTTGAAGAACAATTGCTGTTCTAACGTTGTTCTCTTTCTGAACAACAGGGGGGGTGGGGGGTGAGAACCGTCTCTTTTCAAACGGGCTCAAAGAAAAATGGCTGTTCTAACGTTGTTCTCTTTCTGAACAACACGGGGGCCTTGTTGACTTGGCGTCTCGAAGGCACGAACCTTGGCACTCAAGGGATATTGTCCTCTTCTGGACAATAAGGGGTTTGTCGGCAGAGTTCCTAGGTGCACAAGGGAGACCAGATCAGCTTGATGCCTCGTGAAGATAATCTGGATCTGCTTCAATTGGGAAAAGTTATGGTATAAATACCCGGAGCCATCTCCATGGCGTAGGGGATAATTGAGTGGGGGACTTCGGGGGAATGTCCCGGTGGCGCCTGAGAAAATACCTTATCTGCCCATAAGCCTAATTCAATCTGGCGAGATCGACGTATGGAGGCGAAACGGGGGAGTGAACCTCCTTGATTAAACATTGGCTATGATGGGAGATTACGCGCTTCTGCTTCCTCTCGCAGGCAGGATGCACGTGGGTAAGCATGGTTAACATGTGATAGAGGCTGAATTAAAGCGGCCTCAGACCGTTCTATCACAAAGGACGACAAAAAAAAATCAAAAATAAAATATGAAGCACATTCAGGGGCCAAAAGGAACGCCTCCCCACTACCCGTGAGCTCAAGAAGGGAAACCCTTAGGTGGCCGAGCACGGAGTCGACAGTTTTAAAATTCGAAATAGAGGGAGGTACAGGTCCTTCCACGATTTACCGAGAGTTTTATTGAAAAATAAAACCGAGATCATGACAAAACCTCACAAAATTGCTCAAACGATCCAACTCAGAACTTTTTCATCGTTTTAAACCTACAAACCCATCACTTCCCCGTATGTATGGTCTGCCAAAAAACCCACAAAAGAGGAACGCCACTCCGACCTATTATATCGTGTATCGACTCTCATGCATACAAACTCTCGAAGTGGTTAGCATCCCTTCTTTCTCACGCTGTTTGATTGACCTCTTCTTAACACATAGTCCATTCCTCTGATTTCATTAAAAAAAATTAGGAAAATCAACATAAAAGGAAGCCACTTAATAAGCTTTGATGTAGACAGCCTGTTCACTAATGCTTCAGTTAAAGAAGCTCTTGATCTTATATCTAAGGTTTTAGATAATAAAAAATTAAACCTCCCTCGAGGCAAAAATAAAATTATAAATCTTGTTAAACTTTTTCCCGTCAAAGATACGAGGGGGCGGTCAATCAGGTTTGCAATTGGGATATAAGGTAACGAGATATGAGGAAAAGTGTTTTATTATTTTTCAATATAACTACTCTCGACTTCAATGCACTTGCACCATTTATCCTTGAGGCTTCGAATTCCCGACAACCAGAAATCTCCCGACTGCTGTTCAATCTACTCCTGGACGGCGAGCTGGACATCCCCATCATCCCCAAACTGGCGTCCACGCAGTGCAGCCTTAAGCTGGCGGAATAAAAAGTAGTCGCTAGGGGCCAGATCTGGACTGTAGGGGGATGGTTGAACTCCTCGAATCCGCACTCGTGCAGGGCAGCTTGTGCAACTCTGGCCTTGTGGACTTTGACGACGTTGAAGTCGATCATTGGGCGTGAGGTTTCTAGGGACCCAACGGGCAGAGACCTTAGGTATGGCCAAATTGTGGTGGATGATGTTGATAACACTTCCACGTGATATTCCAAGTTCTCGCTCGATTTCTTCGACCTTCACCCGTCGAATTTCGAGGATCATCCTCTCCGCACGGGCCACATTGTCCTCATTGGTCACGTCTGACGGGCGTCCTGGACGTGGGTCATCTTCAAGGGACTCACCACCATGGCGGAACTCGTTATTCCAGCGAGCAATGTTTGCATAGGATGGGGCGGTGTCGGTGTACATTGCAACCATGCGTTCATGAATCTCTTTTGCATTCTTGCCTTCCTTGGTCAAAAATTTGATTACTGTGCGGTGCTCAACCTTTTTCATTGTTGAAAAATTTGTGACTGACGATCTGCGATCAGCAACTACTTCTTAAATAGACGAGGCAGGAGCGTGCGGCTGCAGGTCCTGACTTATCATAACTTTTCCTAACACTCCTACAAACAGCCATCCCCCTTCTTCTGTTTTGCCCTACCGATTCGTAAAACTTATTGACCGCCTCTCGTATGGTCTTAGCATGGGTAATCCTTTATCGCTCATATTATGTAACCTTTTTATGGAGAATTTCGAAGTATCATTACTCCCTTCTGTGATTTCCCATCATAATTTTGTATGGTATAGGTATGTAGATGATGTCATATCGATTTGGCCTATAAATAGTTTAAACTTTTTTGACAATTTCCTTAAAATTCTTAACGACCTCCATTCCAATATCAATTCTAAAGTAGAGTGGGAAAAAGATAACTGTATATCCTTTCTTGATGTAAAAATTGTTAGAGTCATTGACAAAATTAGCTTTACTGTGTACCGAAAACCAACCCATTTCAACTCGTATATCCGTTTCTTTTCTCATCATGATATTAACATTAAGCGAGCCGTTGCATCCGGTATGTTATGAGAGCACTTAGGATATGTGGCCCTTGCTTTCTAGAAGACGAGATTACATATATAACCCGCAGTTTCGTTGAATTAAATTATCCCCTCCACGTAATCAATGAAAGTTTATCTAAAGCAAAATCTACTCATTATCGTCCCAAGGATAAAAACAAATTTAGTAATACGAAGTATCTATCTCTTCCTTTTTCTCCCCTCGTCAAATGAGTGAACAAAGTTATTTTTCCAGGCCTAACCACATTTAAATACCCTTTTTCTATCCTTAAATCTTTCCCTTCGACCAAACCCGTGGATCAGCCAAATGAAGCAGGTGTATTTTTAATCCCGTGTGGCTCTACAAACTGTCCCTCATTTTACATAGGAGAGACCGGAAGAACCTTAAAAAAACGAATTTATGAACATAAAGGTGATGTCAGACGAGGCAGTACCACATCCAGTATTTTTAATCATATTAGCAATTTCAACCACCAAATGACTATTCAAATGCACAAATCATATATAATTGTAAAGATTTCCGTAAAAGAAAAATAGTAGAATCTATATTAATAGGAGAAATTCCCAATTTTAATTTGTCAGATGGCCAATTGAAATGCAGTCCCCATTCCCGTAACCTCATCGTAAACAGCTTAATCAATTATCTTAGACTCGCACCCCCTGATTAATAACCTCTCCTCCCCCCCCCCCGTTTTGTGTTTCTTTGTGTTTTTTCTTTTTTTTCTGATATGTACGCTATTTATAGACTTTTGTAACAATTGCATTCTCAGATACGACTGAAAAGGGTATGATTAACTACATACTGAAACTAGTCTCGTAAATTAAACTTTTAGCTCCTATACATTGGTTTCACTATCATATATATAAATATATGCGGCGGTTAAAAAGGTTATTTTTGGCTTACTAGCTCTTCATCAAATCTCTCGAAAGGAGGGAGCTCTTCTCCCATACAAGAGAGGATAACGGATAAAATAAGCTTTTGGAAACAGAAAAGCTTATTTTATGCGTATATCTCTCTCTCTCTCTCTCTCTCTCTCTCTCTCTATATATATATATATATATATATATATATATATATATATATATATATATATATATATATATATATATATATATATATACACCTCGATCAGAAACCAGGATCGGGAGTGGCTATAGGGAAGCACCAACAGACCGGTGTCTCGGCAGCTCCCTGCAGCCGAGGATGAAGCCTGTTCTTTTCGAGCCTCCTCTGCCACCAGGGTCCATCTCCCCTCGGTTAAGATACGGGTCCGAAGACTGTACACATTCCTACCCATTTAAACCTTGTGCAGGTTTGATACCTCCAACCATCCGAGGGCATCCGTCATCATCGACCTCGATGGGGAAGGCTTTGGTTGGGGAAGGAAGGGGGAGGGGGGTATTTGGGTCTGCCGCTGGGAAAATAGGGTTCAATGAGGTTAGGGGTATACAGGGCTGTGGGATGGAAACTCCTTTCAATGGAGGGAGAAGGATAGAGGAAGAGGGGGTTAATAAGGGGAGGTTAGCCTGTTTGGTAGGGAAGGAAGGATGTTCTGGCAGGACGTGATTAGTCATCGAATAGTGGACGCGGAATGTAATTTCCCCTTTTGGAGGGCAGAGTATGAAGTGTAGGTGTAAGCGTGGGCAAGGTAAGAATAATGAGAGAGAGAGAGATTAATATAAAGAAAATGTGAGAAAAAGAGAAAAAAATATGACCGAAAGAAGGATTACATTTGGAAAGACGACGAGGGTGCGACTGGCGCATCAACCCCAAAACCTGCGTGGGTTAGGGTCAAGAGAGAACGGATTTGCGTGGGTTGGGGCCAAAAGGGAACCCATCTGCGTGGGTTAGGGTCAAGAGATAACGGAATTACGTGGGTTGTGGCCAATAGGTAACTCATCTGCGTGGGTTGGGGTCAAGAGGGGACGCATCTGGGTGGGTTGGGGCCAAGAGGAACCTCATCTAGGGGCGTCAGCAGAAACTCAGATGAGCGTGAAATCGAATCTTTTCAGATGATAATAAATTTTGTTTATTGCCGCGGAGTTAAACGGTTCAGTATTTTCATGGCCTCAAATCTGTCTTTATCAAAGAAACCCCGAAAAAATAAATTAGCGGTCAATGCAAAGAGAACAAAAAGTAAAATACTGGATAGAAGAATCAATGGAGAAATAAAACCAAACATGTATGAATGTTATATAACTACAGTATCCTCTAAAACCTTCCAAAGGGGCACTCGACTCTAGTTTTATCACTATCGGGATCGGCCAATCTTGCTGGAAGCTCCGCTCATGCATGGGTTGCGTCAGAGCAGACTCGCCCTTTCCTCATTCCCGCAACTTCTTTGACAGTGCCTCGGATGACGATCGAGGTAGGATAAAGGCCAATTTCGTCTGGCATTAGCATCCTGGTGTCCAATGCAATTTGAGGGTAGACAAGACTGCTTTCCAAGAATAGAAATAATAAATTGGTGTGGGTTTTACTACCGATAATCTACATTCATTTAAGATGTCTTTTGAAGTGGGGAACCCCACCCATGAATGAATGGGTGTTCAATTTCCTGGCCTCAAAGAGGTGAATGGTGCAACGGATATAATACCCCTAATATAACTCAAACTTGGAGGGAACGGCATCTCTTCCCGGTCCCACTGTCGCACTTTGCACCCTACATGCCCCAATGTCTGTAAAATAATCTAGGGCTTTATATTTTCTATTTTTGCACTGCCTACCATCACTAGTTTCTTTACTATTAAAAATCCTGGTACGAATGCTTTAATATCTTACATATATATATATATATATATATATATATATATATATATATATATATATATATATATATATATATATGAATCTATTAAACCACATTTAAAGAGAAAACGGAATAATTTTTCCTTGAAGTAATATTTTTATTACCTTTTTTTCGAAAAAATCCGGGCAGGGAAGCGATTCGAACCAGGCAAAAGGAAAAATTATTCCGTTTTCTCTTTCAATGTGGTTTAATAGATTTATTTTCATCATTCTCTCGCGCTACTTTGAGAGATATATACATTTATATATATATAATAATAATTTTTCCTTGAAGTAATATTTTTATTACCTTTTTCGAAAAATCCGTGCAGGGAAGTGATTCGAACCAGGCACACTGAGGCAGCGAGCACCGCTTTGATCACAGTCAAAAGTATGCCGTTAGTACACTACGGCATACTCAACTCTGGCATGGGGATTTTCTTTGCTCCAAATGCGAACATTATGTTTATTGACTTTACCATTCGTATGGTGTGGCCTCATCACTGAAAAAAGACGTTCCTTTAACTCGTCTTCTTCAAAACGCCTTTTTACTTCCAGTGAATGGCATTTCTATACCTGTAAAGATAAAAACACCAAACGTTAAATATAAACTCTTGACCTGTTTCTACACAGGGTATTAAAATTTGAAGTCATTTGAACAGGAACTAGCAAAGTTATTGGATTGCAAAATGATATCAATTTATTTGAAACACCCGGTATATATATATATATATATATATATATATATATATATATATATATATATATATATATATATATATATATATATTGTCGTGGAATTGCTCATAGCCTGGTCCAATAATTATGCTAGTCCTTGATCTGGACACACCGCTTTTGTTTGAGTCGATGGTATTGAGACCCTATGACTCAATCTACGATTATATATATATATATATATATATATATATATATATATATATATATATATATATATATATATGCTTTAATTCCTACTTAACGTGCGAAGGCTGGTTAGAGGCGGGTTGTGCCACGGCCAGGATTCTCACTATAAAAGTCCCACTTGTTGCTAGGGAGAGGTTTGTGATTTTTTAATCTAAGAGTGCATAATACAGGTTGAATAAATTAGCCGAAGGGATTCTTAATTAAAGTCTTGCCAAAGGTACGTCAAAAGGGAGGAGCCACAAATAAACACACGTACAAAAATAAACTTTACTATACACCAGAATAATAATTAGTAGCAATAGTTAAACGGGCATTTAGGTAAATAAGGATTAAATATTAAACACGGATTAGTCCAGGTTGACAGCAATTATAAATAATAATATCAGGATAATGACTCACTTGAATCTCTTTAAAAAAGGAGGGGAGGATAACACTGACGTTAAGCGTCTAGATTTATAATGACTCAATGGGAGTATCAATCACTGTTAATTAAATAGGTAATTTAAGAATAGAGAGACACTGGGTTTACCGTTTACCATTAATTGTGATGGATTGGAGATACGCTACTCAGGTTCAGACGGGGTGGTTCGGGTGGCGTTAACACGAGTTCTCGGGGAGAGGGGAGTAAGAGGACGGGTTCGGGGCTGCTGACTGCAGTTCGGGTTAGTTCACTCCTAACTGGATGTGACACTAACAAATAGTTATTTCCAGTAACTATTTGGATGTTCCTTTTTCTTTCTCAAGTTACGTTGAGCAACAGAGCGTATTCTTCTAGTCACAGACTCTGCGGGGCGGGATTTGCCTCAGGAACACTTTGAGACAGCGACCAAGTTAACTCAGCGGCGCGTTGGCAGTCGATACGTTACGGCAACGACTCTCATTCAACGTGAGGGTTACGCGAGTAGGTTTGGAACACTTCTCCTGAAGGATGAACGGCGTTGTCATTTATACCGCGGACTGTGTGAAATCGAGAAAGAGATTCCATATACGATAATTCGCTTATCGCAGCGCCTTCCGGACAATCTCCATGGTATCATAAAGAAAGCAAATAGAATTTAGGCTTCTCTGTGAGATAGGCCTTCTTTCGTCAGACTTCATGTCGCCTGTTGGGGAAGTTTGGCACGGATAACGACTGAGGTCAAGGGGAAGGCGGAGGAGGGCGGTAGAATGTCGGGGGAGGGTGGGGGGGTGAGAGAGAGGAGACGAAGGTCAACTCAAACGACAAATTTCTTTCGTTTCCACGATTGTCTGGCGGCATGCGAGTATGTACGTTCCATACCCTCACACACATATATATATATATATATATATATATATATATATTTGTGATAAAAGAAAGTGAGAAAATAGAAGAGAATCTCCAGTGCATAACGGCATGCAAAGAGGAACAAATTCTCGGTACAGGATGGCTTTAACGCCAGAAGAAATTTGGATACAAGTAACTAGTTGCATGGGTAGAATAAGCTTCATCTACCTTCGAATTTCTTGCTACCTCTATATTCTTGATTTTGAGAGAGCACACGCCTATGTATTACGCCCATTTTTCCTCCCATATGGCTTCAAATTCTCACATTTTAATTTTGTGTGTGTGAGAGAACGTAAATACTCTGTGCACACTAATGGATTCACGAAAAAGGTTTCTTCAATTATTAGTCTTATTCCTCTTCCATCTTTAAATCTTTTGGCCGTTTTCTTGTGTCTGTATCTCCCCCAATGCATTATTCCTCCGTGAATTAACGCATTTTTTTTCCTCAACGATTTAATTTTCTCGAAAATTTCCGCCTCTGACGCTTTTTGTAAGGGAACGACGGTCGCCCTTTCCGTTCCGACTCTCCCTTTCGCTTCCTCTATCACTCAAGCTCCGTCGCCCGAAGCAGTGCGGCGTGTTTGAGCCCAATGAGAAATCAATTAAGAGGAAAAATGAGCCGAATTTACGTTCTAGACAGGTTTGTTTCAAGATTCAGCGAGATCTCTAATGCGCCGTCGTGTGCTTGCGTTTTAATGGAGGGACGTTTTTATTGACAACCCTTCTGAGTGCGCATGCATGTACATCTTTGGCGAGGCTGTCTTTGTGCAAACACACATAGTTCTATTTTGTATATGTGTGAGTCCGCCCTACTATTTAATGCTGACGTTGTTTTAGACCCCAGTGTTTGTCATCCCTAACTTTTTTCACTATTTATGTTCTTTCATTTTATCCACTTTTTATCTTTATCGTCTATACATGCTCATCAAGCTTTATGTTATGTATAGACAGGTGCTTCTGCGCTTTGACTTTCTATATAAGTCAATTCATGGTTGTTTTTTTTAAGTTTATCTGAATTTCAACATACGAGTATGTACACGCGATTTGTGTTCACTCGAGGAGTCCACTTTGGGAGAGAGGAAGATTTAGCGTTGAATACACGTTCGTGGCTTGTTTTGGAAACGATAAAACAAGTATAGGAGATGAATATACAGTAAATTACAATGGAATTAGATCGAGGTTTAAAAGAACTCTTATCCCGACGGATTCTCAAAGCGTCCAGAAATGTAAGGATATATTACACATTGAAAGACATTTGCTCCCCCTACGACTACAATAAAGAGCTCTTGCTATCATACTGGATACGGCATTGGTCCGTTAATGTCTCGGTACCGAGTTCGATCCCGGTAACAGCGGGCACAAACGTTGAAATCTGGCTGCGAATTGGTGGACGCGCTGTGCTCGACCATGTATTCGGGTGGGTAGATCTTACACTTCTCACCACACACATAGCCAATTGCAACACTGCTCTCTTTCCTCTTCCGTCTTCGCAGCTCAACACATATATAACACACATACGCACTCTCTGTTACAAGGAATCCTGCCGATAGGTATCTATATCCACATACCTCTGAGCCGGGACGACGAAGTTTCCACCTGAAAGATGTTTAGTGTCAAAACACAACACTTCCTGGCACCTCTCCCCAAATAGGACCGGATCTTGGTGCCCTCAGGCTCACCAGCGTTTGTCATATTGACCTTTATGTCTATTTCGTTATCAGATCGGGATTTGACTGGAAAAAGGCACATTGGCGAACCACTACTACACTACTACTACGACCGTAATCGCTTCCATGAAACAGATACCGAACTATCCCTCATACCCCTCACACCCAGATACCCTGTTGCTAGAAAAAAGAAAACAAGAAATGAATAGCATGATTACCTTCATGCTCAGCGTTTCTTGCTTTCTTTCTTTAGTTGTATTTTCTTAGGATTTTTTTTTTTGGGGGGGGATGTTGTTATTTAAATAATTAGACAAGTGAGTAATTTTAACGGCTATGCCCTTGTTGGTAGTTGCCAGTATAGAGCCTTTAAAAAAAACCTTGTTGTACCGTACTTTGAAATCCATCTACCATCACATTCAATACCTGCCTCGCGCAAGGAAATTTATCCACGTTGCGGAATGTGCGGATGTTCAGGGGAAATGCGTACTCATTCGTTCCATATATATATATATATATATATATATATATATATATATATATATATATATATATATATATATATATTATATATATATGTATATGTGTATATATATATATATATATATATATATATATATATATATATATATATATATATATATATATATATATATAAGTGGGAAACTGTCAATAAATTAACGATCTTCCTTTCCTTACCATACTTTGGTTACCAATCCGAAAAACTTAAAAGAGAGCTGTTAAAACTGTTAAATTCAGCCTATCCTCAATTATTACCATCTATTGTTCTCATTAATGACTTCAGACTGGGATCATTATTTAAGTTCAAAGATCAACCACCCACCAATATGCAATCTAAAATTATATACGTTTTTCCTTGTACGTGCAGTAGCACTGTATCATATGTGGGGGCAATAAGTCGTACGCTTTACTCCCGCTTTCATGCAGCATATGGGTAGATTTGAAAGCACTAGACTACACCTTGCAAAACCTGATTCATCCCCAATTCGAAACCATCTGTCACAATGGGGCTTTAGGGCTACACTCGAGAACTTCACGATACTTAAAGCGGTAAGAAACATCTCGGACCTTCACCTGCCAGAGTCAATTTATATTACAAAACTTCGACCCAGTCTAAATAATAACTCATTATCTGTCCCATTAAATATAGTGACTCATTAAAAAACATGCTAATTTGTCAAATTTCACAGTTTTTTAGGGGGGAAGTGCAAAAATAAAATCCACTGTCAATTATTTTCTTTCCTATTTTTTAGAAATTTTCTCATTGGTTTAGTTTGTTTTTTCCTCCATATTTCTAATGTAATCAATTAATCTCAAATTTAATATTCATGTTTTACAATTTTATTACATGTGTTAACTTGTTATGTATACATTTAACTCTGTATTTTGTATTCGTTCTGTAGCACTGATGATGGGATTAGTTATAATCCTGAAACGTTTGAAATAAATGTTACGAGTCATCTACGGCTCTGTCCTGGTCATCCTGTTTATATATATATATATATATATAATGGAAATTTAATTTCTTCATTTGTTTACTATAGGAAATTAAATGTCTGAACTTTAAAATGCTAAAATTCCTTCCTAATGACCAGATTTGTGCATGGATGTATCGGAGCATTTTTTTTTTATTTATTTACTGCATTATTTAATGAAGAATTTGACAATTAATTGTAAATTACAGAAGGAAACATGGTTTGCCACTTCATATAGTTTTTCTGGGACTAAACACTAAATAAAAGCATTAATATTGCCACCAGATGTTTATACAAAATTTATATAATGCCATACATAGAATAAGTATCTGTTACCCAATATTCCTTGCTTAGCCAGTCTGCAGAGTCAAGCTAATGAGAGAGCGAAGTAAGCGAATCAACCCTATACATTTCACATCTAATTTTTCAACCATACAACGCATATATTTATATAATTCAACTAATGAAAAAATGCATACCAAATATCCGCATCCATTAACACACATATATATACGATTAGCCACGCCAGATACCTAGATACTCGCATTAATCAAGCACAAATAGGTACTTCCACCTACATCAGATACCTAATCTGCCACATGAAACACAAAATCTTCTATGTCAATCATGTTGCTTCTTCGGTTCCGATCCCGATACTCTCAAATGCTCACATACCATCAGCTTCCAAACCTCATTCAACTACCCGCTTCGCCACTACTTCTCTCCATAAGTTCCCTTATTCCTTTTAGGTTCATTGTGTCATTGATTAAATCACCTGAAATGAGTAGGGCCAAATAGCCCGTCAGGTCGAAGAGGCTGTTATAAGCGGGTTGAGGTGTTGAATTTGAATGTTGGCATCACCTTTTATTTCTCTCCTTTTAATTGGGGTTAAACGGAAGATTTAGGGTAAGGTCATTTTTCCTTAATCTTTTAAGGTATGTTTATTTAATGCCCTCCATCTTGCTTGTAAAGCATAAACTAGAACTCTTCTAGAACGTGACGGTTTTCTTATTAACGCTTTTTGTTTGCGCTGATTTGTTTCGAGTTATCTGAATTTGGTGTGGCCTGATGAATTCCGCGTCCGTGGCACGGACCGCTACAAGGTCTTGGTGGGATGTACGAGTACACAAAGGAAGCGAAATTCCTGAAGTACAGACTTGGATACATCTTGACGGGTTAAGAATCGGGGGAGGAGGGGTGATCTAAACATTAAAAACACCCGAAACCCCTGAACTCGGGCTAATCGCATTCGTATATTTCTTTTTCATCATAACTCCCCCCCTGCTCTTATGTTATATTTAGGAGGCTGACACCGAATAGATTTATGGGATTGGAAATAATGGATTCATTCATCCCCGACTTATTTTCCCTTTAAACTATAGGGATGCATTTTCGAGGTGGGCTACTCGTGTGTCCAATAAAAGTTGCGCATTTTAAGTTATTTTCGAAATACGTACACAATTTAAAACGAATATTCAACGAATATGCATATACACTATTTCCTCACAGTGGCATACACATATAAGCGTACATCTGCACGACCACACACAAAAGAAAGGAAAACCCAAATTATAATAGGGGGAACGTAAGACTGTGTTCCAATCACGATTAGAATCAAGTGTAAGTATACACACGCAGGCGTATGCACACGGACACTGAAATTAGAATTCAGATCCGTTCGTTCCCTGCCACAGCAAATATTAATTTATCGTTCCGTGTTCGGTCCATACAGTAGCAGCACTTTGAAATATAAGTATCGAAATTAATGAAAAGATGATGTGCAAACCGTGTATAATATAACAAACCATTTCGCCGTCTTCTTCACTCCCTATATTGGCACGAGCCGTATGCACACACCGGTTTACACACACATCACACTTACACAAATTTCATTTTTAAATTGGTTCTCCAATAATATAATACATTTTTGGGTGGGCAGATCCGGCTCCCGAAGGCCTAGCGTCTGGCCCGCCACCTTCCTCGGCATTGATATTGCAATCCGGCCCGCGAAACCCCAGCAAAAAAAAAATCTAAACAAAAAATGCTTATGATTTTTTCCGCTGCGATGAATCCTTACTGAGATATGGCGTTCGAACATACCATTCTGTGCAGCTACACCGGCAAATACTGTTTGGCAACTTGCGCCTTGTATAATCAACTAGTCAACAATGATTTTGCTACTTGGGTATTAGCTTGTGATTTATACTAAATCGAGTATGCTGATTCCGAATCTGTAATCAGAATTGTTCTAGCGCGTAAGGTTCCTGAGTTATACACATACTCTTTAGTTACACATATGGCCAGTGTTGCTTCGGCTACCGTAGTGAAAGGATGTGTTGTGTGTGTTTGGTTCCTGCGTTACACTCCTGCTTTATTACGTTTTCCAATTTAGCCATTATAGTAGTGGTGTTGAAACGGTATTTACATACAGTGATTAATTGCATTTTCTTTCAGATTTATCTCTCAATTAATTTGTAAATGAAATAAGATCGTACAAATGTATATAACAGGATATATACAAACTAAGTTGAAAACATGAATCGGCGAGGATGTATAAATAGCCCAGACAACTTTTGTAATATCTGTGGAAGATATACTCCAAACAACCAGCGGAGAAATTTAGCTAAAAGAGTGAAAACTGCATACAATTATTATTTTGGTTGTAAAGTTGGTGACAAAGATGAGCCCTGAGCACCTCACAAATCTTGTACTGTGTGTTATACGGGGCTCACACAGTGGCTAAATGGCAAACGAAAGGGTATGCCTTTTGCTGTACCAATGTTATGGCGTGAGCCAACAAATCATGTTTTTGATTGCTACTTTTGTATGACAAATATTGCGGGATTCTCAAATAAGAGCAATTCAAAAATTGTATATCCAGATTGTAAGTCAGCTATAAAACCAGTCCCCCATAGTATGGAGATGCCAATCCCAGTTCCTCTATCAGCTAGTGCAGTTAAAGAAGATGATTAATCGCCTGAAGAGGAGGATGACAATGACGATGAAATGTATGAGGATGATTCTAAGGAAAAGAAGATCCAGTTAATAAATCAAGAAAGATTGAATGATTTGGTGAGGGATTTTTCATTGTCAAAGGAGAACGCAGAGATGTTGGGATCCAGACTACAGCAATGGAACCTTCTATAGGACGGTGTAAAAATATCTACTTTCTGTAAACGCCATGAGGCCTTAACTGCCTTCTATAAAGAAGAAGATGGTGCTTGTTTCTGTACTGATGTTAATGGCCTCATGCATCATCTAGAAAACGAGCATTTACCTAATGAATGGAGAATACTCATCGATGCAAGCACTGCTAGCTTCAAAGCTGCGTTGCTACACAATGGTAACAAAAAAACTTCAAATCCTGTTGCAGTTATTGTTGGGATGATAGGGAAATATGACTCAATGAAGTTTATTTTGGAAGGTGTTCATTAGTCGCATCATAAGTGGAATATCTGTGGTGATCTAAAGGTAATTTCTTTACTTCTTGGACTGCAGCTAGGATATACAAAGAATATGTTCTTCTTATGCCTATGGAACAGCCGTGATAACAGGAATCATTATATTGTCAAAAAGTGGCCCGAAAGAGAAGAACACATAGTTGGCCGATACAATGTGAAGCACATGCCTTTGGTACATCCACAGAAGATCTACCTTTCACCACTTGGCCTTATCATGAATTTTGTTAAAGCAATGGCCCATGATTCTGATGGATTCCAGTATCTTAAAGGGAAACTTGGTGCAAAGAAAACCAATGCTAAACTTAAAGCTGGCATTTTCGTAGGGCCGGAGATCAGAGAATTAATACGTGACAGGGAGTTCAGAAATAAACTAACTCCACTTGAGTTGGCAGCATGGGATTCATTTGTCCATGTAGTGCAGAACTTGCTGGTAATCATCGGGCTAAAAACTATGAAGAACTAGTGAACAAAATACTAAAGGCCTATCAACGAATGGGGTGTCGGATTTCTCTTAAGATGCATTTCTTGCATTCGCATCTAGATTTCTTTGCATCTAATATGGGTGATATTAGTGACGAACATGGGAAAAGGTTCCACCGAAATATCGCAATGATGGAAAGCAGGTATCAAGGCCGCTTCAACGAAAACATGGGTGGCTACTGCTGGTTCCTACAACGGGAGGATCCTATATCCACGTACAAGCGCAAGAGCAAGAGTATCAAACATTTTTGAAGAAATTTACAGTTAGGTGAGTACTACCTCTTTTAAATATAATACATATATTGTCTGGGTCTGCAAAAGGATGTACATAATGCCAAATAGGGTGCCCCGAGTCCAAAATTTTGCCCAGAACCGTCTCATTCTTCTCAAACTCGCAATAATTATATCATTAATTTATCCAAGGTGACAAAGTGAGCCATAGAATAGAGCCTACTTGCATAACTCAGGAACCTTTCGTGCTAAGACAAATCTGAGCACAGATTTGGAATCAGCGCACAAAAATTAGTTAGTTACAACATGTACTCAAGTAGCATAGACAAAGTTAAAATTTGTTGGCTAGTGATATATAATGTATTTTATTATATATATTTGGTCACTTTGGGGATTTCGTTTGTCACTCCGGCCCGCGTCCCAAAAGTCTCATCTGGCCCTCATTCTAAAAAGGTTGCCCACCCATGGTTTAGGCAAAATTTGCGTTTCCCATTTTGGATCGAGTCAATATTCCTAAATCCTCTCCATAAAGTTGCCTGAAATAATAATAATAATCTGTTTTTTCTATGACGCTTTTCAGGGTGATGAGCCCTCGTGATCTCTGGTTTGAAATCTAAAAAGAGCAAGAAGAAAGTGAAAGAGAAATTAATGTAGGGAAAAGAAAGACTTATGGAAGAGAGCGGTCTAGTTTTAAGATATAAGAGACAAAAGCATTGAGAGAAAATTAAAAGATTCTGCCATTAAAGTGGGAACAGTCAGACTTAAGTCAGAGTGGGAACAGTCAGATTGCTGTCAATGTGGGAATCGGTCAGAATTCAGTCAGAGTGGGAACAGTCAGACTACATTTCGAGTGGGTATCAGTCAGACTACAGTCAAAGTGTGTATCAATTAAAACTACTGTGTTTTCGTGATCAATATTTGGGTTACCACCTAGTCCTAGAATATTAAAATTTTCACACGATACGAAAATAGCTGCTAAAATCGTCAATCTTAAAGGGTGTCTAGCATTGAAGAAGGATTTCGATAGACTTGTTGCCTGGGGAATAAAAAATGAAAAATAAATTTCAATGTAGTGAAGTGTAAGACATTATACATTAGGTCTAAGAATAGAAATATAAAGGTTTAAATGCGATATTACTGTATTCCTTAAATTCAGAACCTGTTATTTAATTTTGCGTCTCAAAGTTTCTTGGCATCTTGGTGATCAATTCTGTGAGAGCGTTTCGAAAATTGTCTGTCGTCTCCCGACCAAATTAAAAACTTTAAAGTATATTTAATAATAATTCTCGTTTGTGTGTGTGCGAGTTCTAAATATGTGTTTACATGTGCTTGTCTTGCTGAGCGTAGTGAAGTCCAGGAGGAGAAATGTTTCGCTGTCTTAGTCGATTATAATTTTAAACCACCTAGATAGTATTTGTAAGTAAGGAATAAGACAAAGCAAATTTTAGGAACTATCAGAAGCACTATGTTGTCTATATAAAATTAAAGAAGTCATAATCAAGCTATATCATTCCTTTGTACGTCCTCATCTGAAATATAATGATCAAGTTTACTCACTTACTCTGTTGAGGATGTTAAAATGCTAGTAAAGATTTAGCATAGGGCAACTAAATTAATCCTAGGAATTTTAGCTTTGTGTATTTTGATAAATTGAAGAAAACGTGTATCTTTTTAGCCCATATTTGGCTTTTGAACGATGATCGGTTCTTAAACAAGATTGAGGTGCCACCAAAAGGCTAATTAAGAAGTACAGTCGTTATTGGATACTGGAAAATCTTCTTTTAATCATAGAGAAGGGTCAATTTTTATAATACTGTGCCTTAGGAGATAGCGTCATTAAGTACCATTAGTCTCATTAAGAATTTTGAATTCAAATTAGATATTCTAAAGTATGAATTATACTGTCATCTAAGTTTACCTCATCTGTTGTCAATCTATGGTCATCTTACCCTACAAGCGGGTAGCATATTTTTTTACTCAACACCTACAGAGTTTGAGATCGATATATCCGCCGTTTTATCCGCAAACTTTTTTTATCATGAATTGAACTACTTTTCTAATATTCAATGGTAGACTACTTGACACACTTCAAGAAGGACATGACAGCATTGAGAAACGTAGACGTCTTTCAGAGACTTAGAATATTTTGGTCAAAAATTTGATCACTGCGCGGTGCTCAAAATAAATAAATGCTATTTTTGTATCATGTTTTATTTCTACTTTATGAAAATTAAAGTTCAAATTTCGACCGATGCCCCACGCTGGTAAATAAAATTGCAATTTTTAAAAACTTTGCTTGCGCCCAACTTTTAGTTTATTAATACTTTCAATTTATTTAATACTCTACGGCTCTCGAAGACTCGGACCGCTACTCGCAATAACCAAATACGAGCACTGGTGTCTAAGAAACACCAGCTACTCAAGGAGGCGTATCAGAACGACCCTTCATCGAAGTGAAGGAAGGCAGTATGCTAGGCGCAAGGCGCAAAGTTGAGAAAAAATTCCAAGAGATGCAGGATGACTCATTCAGTAAAAAAGCAGATGAAATCCATAGATATGTAGATAACCACGACACTTCTGGCTTCTCTCCTCTTCTAAGCGCAAATGCTGACAGAAAAGACGTAGTATCAGTGATGTGAAAATTATCTAGCCACTTCAAGTGGAGATAAGTCCAAAACTTGACACACTACCAAAAGAAGATAAAATTCGGAAGGCCGTCAAACATCACTACTGTGGCAAAATGACTGGGTCCGACACAATTTCTGCTAAATTGTATAGACCAGGAGGCTCTGCAATGATAGCTAAACTAAATGAGCCTTCCAGTCCATGCAAGACGCTGGTTAGATTCACCAACAGCTGAAAGTTGCTAGAGTAGTTAACACCTACAAAAGATAAATAAACCACCAGGGTTTTGGGCAACTATCTGGGTATCACCCTCCTGTCCGTAACGGAAAAGATTCTGGCTCGCATCCTGCTAAGCCGCCTTCTTCAAAACCTTGAGCACTGCTCTCCCAGAAAGCCAGTGCGACTTCGTTCTGGATGTAAAACAGTGAATATGATATTCGCTGCACGGCTAATCTAGGAAAGATGCACAAAACAGCATATTTACCTTTGCATGACCTTCATCCACCTGAGCAAGGCCTTCGATACGGTCAGTAGAAAGGCTTATGGAAGATTATGAAAGAGTTCATTATGCTCGTCTGAGAGTTTTAAGATAGCATGAGAATCAGAGGACAAGGCTGAAGTCGTCCCTCTGACAAATGGCCTAAAACAGAGCTGTTTTATTAGACTAACTCTCTCAAGCATGGTCTTATCTTCCATGCTGACAGATGCCTTACGAGACAGCCATGATGATTTAACGGTCACATACAGAACTTATGGCAGGTTGTTCAACTTCGAACGATCATCATTGAGGTAAAGAAGACTCATATCTGAGACCTTCTGTTTGCCAATGAATTCTCTCAACGTTTGCACAGAACCGAAATTTCAGCATGAAATCGATTGCTTCTGATTCATCATCAGCACCCCAAATACTGAAATCATGTACCACCCTGCACCAGTTAATCCCTACCAAGTGCCTACCATCAATGTCAACAGTTAACAATCTCAATTACTTGGGCATAGCACTCTCATGGGCAAGGACAACGCTGCCTTTAGGAGACTCAGAGAAAACACTTTGGAATGGAGGGGACTCAGCCTTACTATCAAATTAAAGGCCTACCATGAAAATGCCATACAACTCAACCACTTTAATTTGCGCTGTATAGGCAGCATCCTTTATATCCCCTATGGCATGGCAAAATCAAGGAAACCGATGTCCTGACACAGGAAAAAATCACCAGCATCCTCCCTCACTTACGGATGCTCACGTCTGGTGGACTGGTTAATTTGTTAGAATGGCTAATAGCCTCTGACAAAAAAGAAGCCGTTCACGGAGAACTGTGTCAATGTAAACGCTCCTTTTCATCCAAAAGAAAATATTCAAAGACATTTTTAAAGCATATCTTAAGTTCCTCAATGTTGACATGAGCAGATGGGACTTGCTTGCTCTGGAACGTCCAACTTGATGAAGCAAAACTTCCGGAGAGGCCGATGCAGAAGACATCTAACACACCACGGAGGCTCACAAGGAAACGCGTTCCGTGTAAGACACGAGCCACTTCCATAACAGCACCCATATACACGTGTGATACATGTGAACGAAACTTCCGTTCCCGGATTGGACTCACAAGTCACCTACGAAACCACCGTCACTGAAAATAAACATGAAAGAAGTCGTCGTCATTATATCAAAGGATAAACATCATTATCTTGGAGAAACCGGGTTAAAAAAACTCACCTTGTAGCCGACTTTTGATCAATGAGAGTGTAAGCCCACGGCCCAAGGGGAATAATAATATCGGGGATGTCGACAAATGCCCCCCTTCCCATTACTTCCCTAGGGAGGTGCCCTACGCGCCTCTCTAAGGTGAAAGCCAACTACGCTATTGTTAAAAATCATTTTTAATAATCTTAATTTTGACGTTTCGAGGACCTAGCCTTATCATCGGCACTTGAAACAAGAGAATTTGGGGTTAAAATTGCCAATTAATTAAAATATTAAAGGTGGCCATTGTAATTTAGCGTAAGGTACTTAATGTAAGACAAAACAAGGTGCGCTGACCAAAAAGTCGCGTGCTCTCACTTATTCTGAATTATGAACTTTCAAAATTTTGAAAAATTCTTGGACAACTTTGGGAAGACTTTGGCAATTATATCATTCGAAAGAAAATGTAAAAAGAAACATAAGGGTTTTAAATTTCGTTAGAATCAGCCGAATAGTTACAATGTCATTATCAAAACAAAGCAAAACGGAGACTAACCGACCGACATACTAATATACAGAGTCGCACGCGACTAAAAATTATATTCATTGTACAGAGTGAATGCTGTTTGATTTATATTTAAACCAGGCAATGGCTTCGCTACTCCCCCCTACGGAGGAAGCTTGCTCTTCGCTACTACAATTAAAATTTGAAATCTACAAAAAAGCAGCCATGGTTAAATTTGTATAAATTTTCTGAACTTCGCCAATTGTAATAATTTTAAAAAGGAACTCTAAACTAAATTTCTTCCCTTTCAAAATATCACCTTGCTAAAATATAGTTATAGAAGAAGATATATAAAAATAAATTTTCTGAACTTCACCATTTGTAATTCTCTGGGTTTTAAACAATTCACAAAATTTCGATACTTATATTTATTTCTGAGCTTCACCATTTTGTTTTTTGATATTATAAATGAATTATTAGAAATAATTTTGATAAAAAAACATTATTCATAACCAAACTAAGATGACATTATTATTCAAATACTAAAAAGAATCCCCTTCTTAAATTATAGTTAGTGATGATGATGATGATGATGATGATGATGATGATGATGATGATGATGATGATAAAGTTTTAATTTTAGGATGAAAAGAGATTCTGATATTCGTAGTTCGTTGGGATGGGGGTATTACTGAGTATTTTAAAGTTATCGAAACTAATTTTAGCTTAGATATTATTATGTGATTTCGTACGGGCGAGAGGTCTCTTTTGTTAGAACAGACCCGTGCGGTTTGACCTGCCCCGATGCTTAGGCGAACCAATATGCGATGAATCGCTAGATTCTGAAATAAATTTTAAAATTACAGAGGAGCGGCAAGGGAATGGAATTCGGTCCTTGTAGCTCAAATAAGACCAAATATTATGCCCATTTTTATTACGAATTTGGCTTCGAGATATAGATATAATTTATTTAATCTTCTTGAGCTCGTTAACAGTCTCGATTTTCTGGAAAAGTATGGGAGACTAATAAAAATGGATAATTTATTCACTATATTTTGTATTAGATTCTCATAATAAAGAGAATTCATAAACTATTTAATGTTTAACCATTTTTTTAAATGTTTTAACAAAGGTGAATTCTAAATGCAGCAGTTTGTATGAAGAACATATATTGTAGGTTCGATCGATAATGGGTTTTACCGAGGATGATTTAAGGTTTCCTGGCATAAAATTAAAAAGATTTGTACCTAAAACCGTAAATGTAGGTTTCTTATAGACTGATGCTTCGGTTCCATAAAAATTCCACCACGAAAATTCCGCTGACAGAAATTTCACCCGGTGCCTTCCATACATCATTTGTGAAGAACCTCTTGTCAATGTTAGCAAGATGTCGCCCGCTTTAATACGTCCACAGTGCATTATGATCTATACGCGCCATCTCTGCGTCTTCCTTGGTCGCCAGCGGCTCTCATTTCGGCTACAGTCAATCTCCGATGGTAGCTATGCTGTCGTAGGACGACAATCATGCCTTAAACATTTTGGATTTGGGACAAGGAAACTTCTTTAAGACCTCATCGTAGCTCTTGGGCCGGTAGCGCCTCTGCTCCCCCCAAGGACACCATCCTAGAAGGTATCATCCGTGAAAGTTGGTCGTTACGCCTCTACAGCGCCAGGAGTATTGCGTTCGAATTCCTTGGATGAAAAGGAGTGTCACCCTAGACGGGGACCAATGTACACAGACGGCTCCAAATCTGAAGATGGTGTTGGATTTCACAAAACCTTTCCCTGTTGAAGAAAGCCGGGAAACTCCGGGCATTTCGTATGTCTTCATGACAGAGCTGGTTGTAATTTAGGGCTCTATACGAGAGATAACGCATCATTCCCGGTTCCGAGACCGGATTGTGTTGTATAAAGAATAGATTGAGTGCCATCGAGTCATATTAATATCTGCACACCCTTGTTTATAGTATCCATGACCGTATGGGTGGTGCAAGTCGGAATGAGGTCGATATTCTCTTCTGCTGGGTTTCTTGATATGTAGGAAATGCCACAAAAAAATGAGGCGCTGAATGGGGCACCAAACAGTCTGCAATATCTGGGCGACCCGATAAGCACTTTGTCCTTCCCACTCTAACTACATGTCAGGAATCAGGTCAGCTCTGTCGGCTGCATGACAAAGAAGATTGGAGACGGCCGACGGGAATCTGAAGTTGCGAAACATTGCGTCACTACTTTTCCTCTAAACCTACACCTCAATGCCACAACGGCTTCATGTCGTTTTCTGTCGGCTCCGAATCTGACACACTGGCAGCACGCACCGCCATTTGATGGAGTTAATTCTGTCTTACCTATTATTAAACCTTTTATTGTGTATATAAAATTAAAGTAATTGAAACGTTGGTAATCAGTCGGAGAAATGACAAGTGAATATGACGATGGTGCAACACTTCAGAACACAATTTTCTAAGTTAGACTTAACCAGTTAAGAGGTTTGGGGATCGGCATTGTCATGAAGTAGTATTAGTGCATGTCAATAGATCACTGCAGGCAGTTTTATGATCAATTTTTACTGCTTTTCAGGAACTTTTTGACAATACAACTGGGCCTCTATTGCTTCCCCTGGTTCGAAAAATGAAAAATAGATTATTCCCTGATATTCCATCAAGCTGTAACCATATCCTTTTTGGGTGCGACAATAACTTTAGAAAATGAGTTGGTTCTTTATTCTTGTCTAGTCGCCATTTACTAGACATGTTTCTGTTATCGTAGAGGATCTATTTATTATCACAGAACACAATCCTCTTCAAAAATAGATTCCTCTTCTGTCTTAGGCGTGTGATAAATGACATCATGATGTCGCAATTTCTGAGTTTCATTCAATTCATGTGGAATCCACTTTTCTAATTTGCTAACTTTCTTTCTTCCCTTAAAAAATACGTGATACGGTGGTTACTGGAGTCATAAAGTCTTCAGCAAGTGCTTGAACTCTCGTTCGTGGCTTAGTGGCCATTGCGACCGATAATAATTGTCCATCATTGAGAACAGGTTTGTGTCTCCGTCGTGGCTTAATACCGGCACCCATGTTTCGAGACTTACTCTCATTGAACCATCTCCGAACAGTTCTTACTGTAGAGGTGATCACCTCAAATACTTTGTTGGTGTTATCAGTAGCTTTAACAATAGTAAGTCTTACTTTTAATTATAATGTTCAATTGCTTTAACTTTAAGGGTAGATATCATTGCTATTGGAAGGGATAAAGGACTACAGAAACGTGTTTGCACTCTATTTCAATTGAATATGGTAAAAAGATGCAATGGTTTTAGTAAATTATTCATTTATTGCTTTCCTTCACGATGTGGAACAACCCTATATATATATATATATATATATATATATATATATATATATATATATATATATATATATATATATATATATACGGCCTGCACACACTTTTTGTGATATATCCTTCATTCATTCACTAATCACCCTTACTTTGCAGGACGTGACAGAAGCAACGCCTGTGAACACAACTAGATCTCAATGGGAGCCCCGGCAAAGAATATACTGCGTCAAACATTACTACAAGACAGGCTCGTTCAAGAAAGTGCAGGATACTTTCGTGCATCAGTTCGAATGTGAAAAAGCGTCCTCCTAGAGCAGATTTCAGGACTGGGTGGACCACTTCGAGAAATATGGGACAGTGGAAAACCTCAAAGCAGCCAGTGACAACCGTCCAAGCCATTCAAGACGCCCCAGGAAGCGTACAGTTGAGCTGGTCGAGAGCGTGAGAGAGTCAGTTCAGCAGTCCAAAACGCTCTGTGCGCAAGCGAAGTCAGTCCCTCAGGTTATCCCGTGAGACTTGCGGGAGAGTGCTAGTAATAAATGTAAAGGTCTACCCATACAGAATATAGACGAAGCAGACCATTACAGCCTCAGACAAGCAGCAGAGAAAGGCTATGACAATCAATAATGGAGAAGATTCATGAGACCCCAACTTCCCTTAACCTCCTTTGGACCTCAGATGAAGATCATTTTCATCTTGAAGGAAAGGTAAACTCAAAGGAAAATGTATTATGGGTGACCTCCAGACCAAATGAGGTAGCCACCAAGCCCCTACACTCCCCTAAGTACACGGTATGGGCTGCAATCTCAGCCAGAGGCATCATCGGACCATTCTTCTTCGAAGAATCTGGCGCGACAGTCACAGTCACTAAGGAGCGGTATATTGAGATCCTCAAAACCTTCAAGAGGGAGCTGTATACCTTGCTCCCGTCGCTTATGAGGAAGTTCTGGTTCCAGCAAGATAGAGCAAGCAATGACACCTCAAACCTGTCCCGAAATTAGCTGAAAGAGAACCTTGGTGGCCGTGTGATCAGTCTCAAGACTGATTTTGAGTGGGCACCTCACAGCACAGACTTTAGCCCCCAGATTTCCTTCTCTGGGGCTACCTTAAAGACAGAGTGTACGCAGGGAGACACAGGTCCATCATGGAGGAGATCAGAGCCATTAGTCGGTCAGTTTGTAAAGACGCCATGGACAACTTTGTGCTGCGCATCAAGAAATGCACAGAGCTAAATGGACGTCATCTCAAACACGTGCTCTAGAATAAAGAAGAAAAGTTCAAAGACTCTCATGTTTTGATATGATGTTTTTAAACACAATAAACTAGTTATCACTAAAGTTTCATTCAATCCTTGCAGAAAATTAAGAAATGAGGCCTATCGAAAGTTGGGGCACGTCTTTTGGGGGTGACCCAATATATATTTATATATATATATATTATATATATATATATATATATATATATATATATATATATATATATATATATATATATATATATATAGTTACCACGGAAGGAAACTGAATAAAAGACGGATTGGAGTTAGTACTTTCGTCTATTCGACATTTTAAAACTCACAATATCGAAGAGACGAAAGTACTAACTCCAATCCGTCTTTTATTCGGTTTACTTCCGTGGTACATATCCATATTTATAGTCTTCACGGGCTAACTTTCGTGATATTTCTCATATATATATATATATATATATATATATATATATATATATATACTTTTGACATCAATTACCCATGTTGTGATTTAGTATTGGGATAAAGAGAAATAAATCCTTAGCATCAAATTCTGTCAATCATGGCTCCTTTGAAAACTTCTAGATTGAATTCTATTCCGTCCTTTCAATCAGCTCCAGACTTCCTTACCCCTTAAATCTCTATCTCAATGGGAAAAAATATCTCAAAACCTGCATCTCCTAAATTTCTGTTGACGTCCTTTCAGTCAAATTCCATAACTTCACTCTAATCCAATCCAATCCAATCCACCTTTACAGTTTTTCGAGGTCCTTATAAAACTTTCCAGAAATACCCAAAGGTGAACCTTCATTTTACGCCTCTGACCAATCAAAATCAGGAAACCACCGGTTGGGCCCATTGGCAGTATCTAGCGAACTCCTAATCCGATCCTACCGCCTCGGCTTTTCGCCTCATCTCATCTACTCCCGAAGAGCCAAATCGTGTTTCAGAGTTCTCAGATTCTGAAATGTGAGTTTCTGGAATTGGTGTTTTAATATCCCTAAAATGGAGTCACTTATGTTTAATTTCTTGTATTTTTGTTTATCTCCCATTTCACTCTCTCTATACTTCATTACATTTCCAGGGGGGATTAAGTGTGTGTTACGTTTAAGTTTCTGCGTTCAGGCGTGTGCTTGGATTTTATTAAATATGTGAAAATGAATGGAGTCTTCGACAGAAAGTATATGGAAATTGTTGAAGTTGGGAGGTGAATATATGCAGAGTTATGTAACCTGAGTGACCGAACGGATAAATTTCGCGTGGTGTTAGGAACCGAAAAGACACGGAACTCTCCCACCTCGGCCCCCCACCCCCACCCTCTTTTGAAAGGACTGGACTTAGTGGTTTCTCACATTCAAACTTCCTTCATCTCCCTTAAATTTAGAGTGATGGGGCTACATCCCTGTAGGATTGCAGTGTATCACTGTATGGCAGGGTAGTATCACTCTACTATCGTACTTTTTAGTACCTTTACTCTCTTCCTGAATTTCTGGGGACCTTTCGTGTGCGTTGTTCGACGCCACATCATTTAAGGTTTAACTTTAGGCCTTATCACATTCTCGATCTCATTCCAGTCCTCTTTTGATACTTCTGTTCATCTCTCTCTCTCTCTCTCTCTCTCTCTCTCTCTCTCTCTCTCACACACACACACACACACAAACACACACGCACACACACACACACTTAGTATACTGTGTCTCATTGGATTACACAATTTCCTTTCTCTTAATTGAAATATATCACGACAATTTTTCTAATCCTCGTCCCCTGTCGGTTCTCATCTCGATTATGATCTTCTCCTGTCTGTCAACGTCATCTATCTGAATCTAAACTATATTCGTGGGGTTATAGGGGAAATATAATTTCGTAGTGAGAGGTCCCTTTGTGTATTTGCAAATGCGTATTGACTGTGAACTTTTTTTTTACGAACCATCATAAAGATTAATTCCCTAATAAAATCGTCTTTATTACCTCGCCCTTGTCCCCCTCTCATAAATGGTACCCGATAACTTTCTTCCTACTAGGGTTTGGGGTTCATGGCACTTTCACTGGGTGCCAAATATTGATTCGACCTACATTTAACCAGGGTCAAAAAGCAACAGTGAGAGGCTGAGTTTTATTCCTGGTAGCAGGCAACTCAGATGAGGGTAGGAAGGATACCTTATTAGCAGCGTTCACGGGTGATGGATGCAACATTTGGCACTGAGTGCCAAAGATTGCAATTGACTGGCTGTTGATAATGAAACGTGATTCTTAATGAGGAAGTAGTTAATCTCAAGCCATAGTTATTGGCGTGGGACAGAAGAGATTGTACAGGAGCAAAGATATACACAAACATGCAGAGGTTCTCACACGAGTGTGCTCATAAACAGATCGCATAAACTAAGACGCATATAAGATTTTAATCGCTCTTCCTATGACTGCCAATTTGACTGATTTGTTTTAATTTGTTTTTTCTTCCATTTCACCATTCCACCCCAAAGAATCTCATGTTCGTATGTTTGAATCTGCCTCCACGGTCTTCTGTAGTTGTCTTTCTTTGCTTATGGACCCCAAATGCCTTCACCCCCATTGATTGACACAAGTTTCCTTTTATTAATACTTAAAAAATAAAATGTAATTAATTGGTAGATAACGATGTTGCTTATATTTACTTACCATTTATCTGGTCAATATAACGGGGTGAAGCATAATCACACCTTATAGCAGGTGTCGTAAAAAAAACGAATAATCCTGAATAATGGTACCAGATCTAGGAAGCCGCATCCCTTACATTATTTTACGAGCGCATTAAGGCATTTAGGTAATGAATGGGTAGAGTTGTCATGGATTCCATCTAGTTAATCTGATGAATTTGGACCAACGTGGAAATTGAGCGATTGATGAGGAACGAAGGGAATGGTAGTGAGTGGTTTTAATAGAGCGATATTACAAATGTGAATTATGTGAGACGAACGTGAAATGGAATGAGGTGTTTGTGAGGGAAATATTGAATAGAGTGTGATAAGGTGCGACTAGTAGCTGTAGGAGTGACATGATGATGTAACTAATATTCAAAGTGACCACCTTTAGCGTGGGTGAAAGGCGAATTCTAATGACCTGAGTGCAGCTGCCGCGCGGGGTTTCAGTTGATTATATTTCCTTCAAGCATTGTTTTATTTTGAACTTCAGAACTTCCACACTTTGAAGAGATTTTATACAGGCCTTATGCTTAAGCATCGACCACACTCCAAGTTCATGGAGTTCAAATATGGCTACCTAGGAGACCATCATTTCTTTGATCAAAACCTCTTTAAATTTGCCTTACACCAGTTTAGAAATTTTTTGCTCTACAGGGTTTCTCCATCTTGTTGAAGGGTTATACCAACATTTCCTATGGTGACAGACACCAGGGGATGACTTTCTGATGTAACATGTTTTAGGGAAATCGATATCCCACATTCGAAGCTGATGCCCTGCTCGGTAACCGCAACATCCTGGCATTTTTGGCAGCGTAAACCTATTACTTACCCCCATCCCTCTCTCCTCGCCGCGAGGATCATCAGAAAGGCCTTCGCCCAACCTCATAATGCACTAATCATCAGATTTTGACCCCGGTGAGCCTAGCATTGGTTAAACCAGCAATATTTTCCCTAAGTTGGTATTTAATTTCACCTGATATGCGAAATTTGAGGAGCGATAACCAAATGCCACAAGGTGCCTTTAGGGCTAGGGGAAAGACGTTCTGAGAAAAACCGATAGAGGAGGAGACTTAATCCCACCGTGCTCATCCCCCCCTCCTTCCCATACCGCCAGTGGGGTGGCGAAGTATATATGCGAATAACGGGAGAAGAACGGGGAAGATCGAGTTTGCGATCGAGACAACAAAGTCCGGCGAAGTGCCCGGCAACCCTACGAAAGGAACACAGAAGAAGCTCATGCTGAGCCAGTTCCTGGTGGTCACACCGAACTTTAAGTTAACTTGTATTGAGAAACAAGTTCAACTAGCTCTCGTCAGAGAAACTCCCTATCCGGGTGTACAACAAAACCCAGAGATAGTCCTCGCTATTGGGGAATACCCCAAAGTAAACTCCCTCAAGTACTTCCCTTCGTCAAAGGATTCACTTGTTTGCTCACTGCTCGTCAGTGCGAATTATTCCTAGTTTAACCCGAAGATTGGAAGAAGCATACTTGTCCTGTTCCGTTGGTAAAATCATCTTACCAAGACAACGTGCTTAACGCCATCCGTCGTACGCACCGAATTTATCTGTGGCTCTAAAAATATCCCCGCGCCAGATAAACATCTGGAGTGGCAGTGAAGATGTCCACGCGCCTGCCCGAAAACAACATTCTTGAGGCTACATAAAAATTGAGGCCAAGGTCATTCTCAAACCAGATTCTCGTGTGAGTTTTTAAAGGTAAATAAATACAATTATCTTTTAATTAAAGGTCAATTAGCGTTCAAGATTGAAGTGAACTTTGGGTCAACCATTACTGTATATTCATTTTGTAATTTCGTAAGCCTCACTTAAACTTGTGTAATTCATAACTGTGTAGGTTGTTTTGTTAGATTTCATTTTTTTGTTCATGTTGCAATTAAAGGTCTATTTTTCTTAGAAGTATTTAATTCAATCCTCGAAACACTGAGCATGGCACTAGAAACCCTCAAAGATTAAATTAACATAATAATAATAAAAAAATATAGCACTCTTAGAGAAAACTTAATCACGGAGTTTTTCAAGTACATAACAAACCTATACGTATGTACACCACCACTCGGTCCTTGCAATACCACGACACATGTCCAAATAAGTGTTGATTGATCTTTGCACCCTGTCCAATGAAAAGGAGAGGTCTCTTTTGGCCTCTGATGTTATGCCCCCAACACCATCACCGAAGGTTGCTTCTGTCTCCTGAAGGACTTCCGCTGTTCAACTTAAATCTCATTTTCATTCGTACGAAAACACCATCATTGTGTGTGTTGTGGGTGGGCTGGACAGTTAACAACTTCTCATCCGTTCATAGAACTGGAGGCTGCGAGTCATGAAGAAACCATTGGAAGAGCAGCAGCTTTGCTCTCTCGACTCTTCTTTGTAGTGGTGTTGAAAAGCATATGCCTTTTAGCTCTCTTGGATAGACGAAATTTCAGATCACCTTTCAGCAATTTTTGCATGGTCACATGGCTCACTTTGGCCTAAAATTAAGTTGTCTGGCACTCCTCCTTGGATTTCGCATGATTTTTTTCATCTTGTTCTTGTTGAGAGTTTAGGTTTTCACTGATCGGGGCAATTTCCTATCTCCTTAAACCGTTATTTGGTAACTTTAAATCACCCAGATCTGCTCATAATGGGGTTCAACATTTTGAAAATATTCTTGCTCTCTTCCCGCTTTTATACGAGTGCTTCACATTGTCCTCTTATATTTGTAAACAGGTGTTGTTTTTTATTAATTTCCACTTTGATTGATCATGTAAGAAAGTAATTAATTAATGATATGTAAACATATTTAAAATTATATTCTAAAGAGCAGTTTACACTTTGTATTGTGAGCTTTTTTCATACCGATAGATATGTATGATCGGGAATCTGTGTGAGGTATGAGTATGAGCCGATTTGACCACATGATTATGATGTACGAATTTGTTGCTGCGTGGAGAAGATTTTAAAAATGCGACAAGGGTGAATGTATTAAAATGAAAGGTTATTCGAGAGGGAAAATATATCTGGTTGCTTGAAAGTAAGAGAGGAGAGATAAATGTCAAAAGATGAGGATGGATAAATCATAAAGAAGTTTAAAGCGGTATGCGGTTGTTCTAGTGGTAGAAATTGAAATTTGGAAGGGTAGAGTGATATAAATTATTCACTGCAGAGGAAGCGGGATGCATAATTGCAGAGGCTTCAGACTGTAAATTAGCATGCCAAAGATGTGCGAATGAGTGTATACAAAAGTAGAAAATAGCAATAAAAGAAGGTATTACTAGGAGAAAGAGAAAAACAGATGCTGCATTTAGAGGAAGATAAATTAAATTTCGGATGGAAACTGGAAGTTATGGGGAAGGAGGGAGAGAAAAGTGATAAATCAATAAATTAGCTATACATAAATTTAAGATGAGAATTTAATGTTAAGTTTGGATAAAAGAAGCAGAAAGAGTAAGGAAAAATTGAATGGTAAGAACGAGTGATAAAGCAGGACAAAATGATTGGCAATTTTAACTTTAATAAAGAAACTCAATCCAAAATACAAGGGCATAGAAAAGGCAAATTTTCGTAGTTTTTTAAACAAACTCACACCAAAAAGAGCCGGAATTCAGATACAAGGACATAAACACACCATAATGACTTCATTAGTCGAGTGAAGGCAGTCGAAAGTCACTTAAAGGTTCGATTCCAACCTACGGCCAGCCATTTGACTTAGATCGCGTGATGAAAATGACCCTACAACTCTCTTCCTCTTTGTTAAACCCATTCCCATGTACTTGTTCTTTCGTCCCTCCCCCCTGAAAGTTTGTTCAAGGGAAAGCAGAAGGTCGATAGTACGACCTTAAAGTTTACGATGTCCTTAAACCCTTGAATTCTCGCCCGCAGCCGTGTGGGGGAGCGGTCAGACCTTGAGTCCGTCGATCAAGGGAATGACGAACCTTCGTCGGGAGCTGGTGGAAGGCGAGGACTTGCTCCTGACGTGCGTGGTGAAGAACGTGGGTGCCAATACCGTCATTTGGAGCAAGTTCGTGGACGGCCGGAGGTCCATCATTGCCATCGACAAGCTCCGGGTCCACCATGACTCCAGAATCGCGGTCCTCCACGATGAAGGTAAGTTGCATTTAGTCGACCAATCGAGATTCGATTTCGCTGCCCTAAATTCCTCGACTATGTTGCTTTGACTAAATTTAATTTACTATATTTGTCGACTGAACTATACTTGAATTTTGCTGAACTGAATTTCACCTGGATTTTACTGGACGGAATTTCGCTTGACTAAATCTTTGATGAGTGAATTTTATTTGATTAGACTACATTTAACTGTACTTCACCTCCCTAGATTTTGACCTGAATTGAATTGACTGAATTTCGGGCCAAGTGAATTTCTCCGTTACGAGAATTTTGCTTGACTGGATTCAGCCATGCGAATTTCTCCTATAACTTTGCTTGACTGAATTTTACTGCGCTAAATTTCGTTTGGCTTAAGTTAGTTGACTGTCGCATGACTGTATTTCATTTAATTTCATTTTATTAGTAAATTCCCCTGACTAGATTATGTTAAACTGAATTCCACTGACTAGATTTCACTGAAATGGTTTTTAGTGGAGTGAATTTCGTTTAAATGGACGTCTTAATCAACTTTGACTTGATGGAGTTTCTTCAGAATGGATTTTGTTGAGCAAATTGAAGCAACAAATTCACTGTAATCCAGTTGAGTGAATTTCTTTTAATTGAATGTACTTTGACCAAAAGTTGCTCGACTGAATTTTGTTCAATTTTGATTGAGTGGATTTTGCTGATCGAATTGTGGCTGGATGTCACCAGATTAAATTATTTTTTAACATATTTTGCTCGACACGATATCGTTTTATTACTTTTTGGCAATTTTATTTAATTAAATTTCCCTTTACTGGGTTTGATTTCATTATAATTCATACAACTAAATTTTGCTTGCATTTGAATTACTGCTAATGGGAGATTTCGCCTGTTTGAATTGCACTCTACTAAGTTTCACTAGAATAAATTTCACTAGACTGAGCTTCACTTGAATAAACCACACTAGACTGGGTTTGAGTTGAATAAATTTCACTAGACTGAACTTAACTTGAATATACTTCACTAGATTGGGCATCAGTTGAATAAATTTCACCATACTGAGCTTTACTTGAATAAATTTCATTAAACTGAGCTTCACCTGAATAAAATTCACTAGAATGGGTTTCAGTTGGATAAATTTTACTAGAGTGCGCTTCACTTCAATAAACCACTAAACTGGGCTTCACTTGGATAAACTTCATTATAATGAGCTTTATTTGAATAAACTTTCAATAGACTGAGATTCACTCCACTAAATTTGACTAGACTGGGCTTCACTTGAATAAGCCCAACTAGACTGAGCTTTACTCCAATTGATTTGACGAAATTAAACTTCACTTGAATAAATTTGACTAGACTGAGCTTCACTTTAATAATTTTGTCTAGATTGAGCTTCTCTTGAATAAATTTGACTAGTCTGAACTTCACTTGAATAAATTTGACTAGACTGAACTTCCAATGAATAAATTTGACGACACTGAGCTTCACTTAAATAAATTTCACTAAACTGACATTCACTTAAATAAATTTCACTAAACTGAGCTTAACTTGAATATACTTCACTAAGCTGGTCATCAATTAAATAAATTTTACCATACTGAGCTTCACGTGAATAAATTTCACTAAACTGAGCTTCACCCTAATAAAGTTCACTAGACTGAGCTTCACTCTACTAAATTTGACTAGAGTGGGCTTCACTTGAATAAACTTAATATACTGAGCTTTATTTGAATAAATTTTACTAGACTGGGCTTCACTTGAATAAATTTGACTAGACTGAGCTTCACTTGAATAAATTTTAGTAGACTGAGCGGCATCTGAATAAATTCCACAGCATTGACCTCCACTTAAATAAATTTCACTACACTGACCTCCACTTGAATAAATTTCACTACATTGAGTAGCTTCACTGAAATAAATTTTAATATAATAAAATTCACCCAAATAGATTTTGCTTGGCTGGATTCGGTAGTAATGAATTTTTCTTGAATGGAAATTATTTGACTGGCTTTAGCTAGATTGTGTTTTATTTTACTAGATTTTCCTTAATTTTTCTAATATGAATGTTATCTGACTTGATTAAATTGGACATGACTTTATTCTACTTTATTTTACTGAATGCAGTTGGAGTTGATTTCTCTCAATTTGCCTGCATTGAATTTAGTTTGACTCGACTGGGCCTATTTTTCGCTATGTTGAATTGACATTGATCTGATTTGACCGCTAGTGATATGCTCACTAAAAGAAAAAAAACAATCCCCGCATTACCGTTTAGTCAGGAAAGGACGCAAATCATTGGTACAGAAAGAAAAACAATTAAATAGAAACATGATGAGAAAGTTGCCCATAGAGATAGAGAAGAACAAGGACTGACTATTAGGATATATCCTGTGAAAGGTTGCTCGCAAACTGTCAAGAGGAGGATGTTGCCAACTTAAAGCCTCTATGAATAAGTACGCACAAATGATCACATATTCTCAAAATACGAACTATAAATACTTAGAGAGTTTAGAGGCAGGAATGAATTATGAAATACCTGTGGTGATCAGAAAGTAATGACAGTCTGACTAGTGACAGAGAGACCATGGGTGAGGGAAGGGAGGGGAGCGCGGGGCATCGAGTGTTGTCTGTTGTGACGTGTTTGAACTTGTCGCCGCTTGGCTGGATTTCTCGAAACAAGGTTGCAGGTTCTACACGTTTACTAGGTGGAAACTCGAGAGAAAAAAACAACAACAAAAAAGCCCTGAGTTCAGAGGGGAATTATTGCAAGTTTTTCCCGAGTTTACTCCATTACTAGAAACTGTTTTCCGCCTGATTCGAGCTTTTGCAGCCAGAAAAACTCAGCTGGAAGATGATCATCGGCCTGGACGCTCCCGGACATCCGTGACCGAGGCAACAACGGTCCGTGCCCGGGCCATCATTGACGAAGATCCAACTGTTACTCTTCGATTCTTATCTTTGGAGCTTGGTGTCAGTTATGGGAGTGCCCATGACATCGTTCATAAACACTTAGGGCTAAGTAAGAAGTGTGCTTGATGGATACCCCATTTGCTAGCAGAAGATCGAACGGGTGTGGATTTGTCGTCTCTGGCTGGCAGAAGAGCGAACGGGTGCGGATTTGTCGTCTCTGGCTTGCTGAATTCGAACCAAATGGTCCGAAACGGTTCTCAGATGTTGCTACCGGAGATGAGTGTTGGATTTCTTTCTTCACCACCAAGCAGTCCAACATGGTGTGGTTAAGTGATGTAGAGCCTCGATCTCAGATTTTGAAGGAAAGATTTCGCAGCAGGAAGCGCCTTTTCACCATCTTCTTTAATTCCCAAGGACCAATGTGTGTGGATGCGGTGCCTAAACAGTCTACTATCACAACCCAGCCCTACACTTTCCAAGTCCTTCCTCAAGTCATGGAACATCAGGCCAAGTCGGCACTCACCCGCCGCCGATCGTGCCTTTTGCTGCACCACGACAATGCTGCACCCCCCAAAGCGCGCCTGTCTGTGCAATTCTTGGAGCAGGAGTGGATCACACTTCTTGCCCACCCGCCCTAATCACCTGATTTTGCTCCCAGTGATTTTTGGTTGTTTCCAAAGATCAAAGGTGCGATTGGAGGGAAGCAATCTCATCGTATCCAAGACCTGACACGAACAGTCAATTCAGTGCTACGAGATATTAAAGCTTCTGAGTATCATGACTGCTTCATGAAGTGCCGAAGAAGGATTGAACGCTACACAGAGGCAGGAGGAGAATAATTGGAAGGAATGCTGACTGCTGTTTGGATTTACCTCTGTTCTACCAAAATATACGGTCTCACTGTTGTTACTTTCTCGTCACCCCCCGTACAATCAGCGTGCATCGCTCGAGTCACAACTGTGGAAAAATAGTTGAATTAAAAAATAAATGTTGATATTTGGTGAGGTCGAAAAGGTAAAGAGAAAACGAAGGAACAGTGGGAGGAAAATTGACCTTTGATCACGTTTAACTCAAATAACAAACTACCTTTCACACATGCATATATACATAAATATGCACACACGAAAATACACAGACACACTTCTTTGAGTTCTGGAAATATTCTCCTGGATTTTTTGTCCTCAAGAAAACAGCAGGTATACAAAATAGGTCCCTCAGATTCTACGATATAAACAAAAGGCTTACTGACTGAATGATAAGGGAGTGGAGTTGGTGTAGTTGGGTGTATGTACGTATGTGACCACCAAGGGGGGCGTAGTTTTGTTTGGTTGCTATCTTTGCAGAGTTTTCTTCTCTATAGGTCTCAATTGCATCCCCGTCCCGTCAGACCTCAGCATTTAAGTTAACTACGTTGCTATATACCTATCAAATTCCTTTTTATTCCTGATCTTTTTATGTTCCTTTTCTTTCTTTTAACTTATTTTTTGTATGTTTATGTTTCCTTCATTTTACCCATCTTTTTGAACACGCCTTCGTTCTATTATGTTGCACTTCCATTTCCCACTTAATAATTATTAGTTTTGTGAGGCTAGCGCTAGAGGATTGTAATAAAGTGTATGTACGTATCTGTGGTGAATATGTTGGGTTAAGTTCCGCGTGTGAGTTTGTGATTTCCAGAGTGCTTTATAGTCCTCCTCTCCCATTTCACTCAATCCGTGTTGGTGGAGGAGCGGTGTAGGGAAGAAAGAGAGGGTATATATCAATCAGGCGATCAGTAGCCACAAAACCGGTTTTGATAAAACCGGGTTTAGAAGAACAGGCAGCAGAGTGCCGATCACGGCAAGCACACTGGCTACATTACTCACATCTAAATCATGACTGTCCAACACGATGTATGTGTGCGTGTGTTTATAAGCGTGTATGCGCGTGTGTATATAGATTTGCTGGGTAACTGAGGGGAATTGTAGAAGAACAACAAAATAGAGTTAACATGGGTTGTTGTAGGTGCCTTTCATAGCCAAGGAACCATCAATTTTGCTGCAACATTTGGTCAGTAGGGAGGAGGGGCCTTTGGAGATGGGGTGGGTCCCAAAATCTCCATAGTCAACTCACCCGATCAAACTGGCCAGGTTTTATAGCTTTAAATTTGTGCTCCATTTAGGTTACGTTGGATTAGTAGCCACCGCGATGGAGCAAGTTGGCTACAGCTTGATGGTTGTGATCATGGTAAAGGTGTTAAAGGTAACGAGAATGAAAATGCGTGGAAGATAAATAGCCCATGTAGCAAAATAGGAAACTACTTGAACCACAAAAGAACCGGACAGCGCGCAACTCTCCGGAATCTGCCTTTGTTTCATATTAAGAGCGAGGACATTTTAACTATTTCACTACATTTCACCCATACTCATACATACGCGCGCGCGCGCGGAAGCGACAACATAAATTTAATGCCCTTAAAAGAACACACCCAGACATCATACATGAAAAGTTCTCACACACATACATAACTCACATACATAAACTATTCCTACACAAAAATGTACCCCCCCCCGAGAAAAAAACATAAAGATAGGTAAAGCGTGCCTCTGTATAAAATATACGTACTTCCGAAATATATGCACACACGTAAAGTACGTGCAAATAATCGCACATGCCCGAGTGAAACGTAGAATGTTGTTCGACGCCTCGACTACGTGTAATTAATTAAGAGTAAAAAGTAAAATTCATTCGTAGCCATTTGAAATTATCTTTCCCTCACGTTACGTTTTCTGCTTCTTTTCAGCTCCTTACCACAACAGCTCTATCATACGACCAGGTTTGTATCTCCCATTACCTCCTTCGCACTTCCTCAGCACAATTGGTTCGTCTGACTTGCCGCAGCGCTCTCCTAAACGCTTCCTTTCAAACTGCCGTCCTTGTCGCCAAGAATTATTCAAACTTCGGCTTCTCTTCAAACTTTCTTCAAGAGTCTCCTTTCCGAACTTCCATTTTGACCTTCTTCCCCTAATTTTATATCTAATTTATACTTCTTCTCGTTCTCATCTCCCCTTTCTCAAACTATGTAGTTCTATTCCACGTCTAGTGGATTTACTGGTGGTAAATATTGCATCGTTTAGCGAATTCGTTTCGCTCCTTTGCCGATTTCTTACGAGGAGTCGAGAGTAAAGAAAGGAAACAGGTGACAAGAAAGGAGGGGGGCTTAAATAATATCGTAATTAAACGAGAAAGAGCCCACTCAGTGTTGAAAGATAGAGGGGAGGGTTCGTATAAATTTGAAAAAATAGAATCGGAAAAGTGAATAAAGAAGAAAAATCATAAGGGCAACAAGGAATGTAACTATTCACCTCTTCATTATATAGTTAGGAGTTTGAAGTAAGGCATTTAAGAATAAGTTCGCTGTATAACGAGGACAAACACTCAGAAATACGAATTTGAATCCATCTGATGGGGGAGGTAAGAGGGATATAAAGTCATGTGGGATCAGATGGAGGCAGACGGGCCAAAATAAGAAGTAGGCTTCCTTGAGGCAGGACACCGTAAAAACAGGTTCCCAAAGAGTTCCACAAGCTGGAGCTCTGGAGATTCTTGGGGTTGCAACGAGTGACTAGTTGTCAAGGTTACGGCTATTGTTATAAACGTGAATGAAATTGAGTTTGTCCGAAAGTTGAACACAAACCGTATATGAGTAATCTACTGGATCCCTAAACCAAAAAGATGCTTAATAAAGGCCATTTTCTTTCTTATACAAGATCTTGAATGTTCTTGGATGATCCAAAAATGTTCGTTTTTGCTGTATTTGGTCACTCAATGATAAGTTAATGTCCCCTGTTGATAATATCATCAATTTTGTAAATAAGATTGTTCCGAGAGGATTTGGGGGGTTATTGTCTTCCCGATTTCATATTTGTGGTGTAACATTGAGCAAGGTTCGTTCATCGATTTCACCTCAATGAATTGGGCTTGCTATTTAATTAGTACAACATCAAGGAATATAACTAATTCATCTTTTTTATAGTAGTCTTTTTTATACACTATGGGATATCGTCCTTCCTTTACTAGAGGGTGGAAACACGAAGCTTAGACTGATATTTATTCAATTATTTTCAAAACACAATATAATATTAGATAATGGTTGGATTAAAAGGAAAGAAAAGATATATGCTGCAAAATGGTGTAACTAATATTCAATCGGATCGCCTTTTGCATCGATAGCATACGAAGTCTAATGACCTGAGCGGAAGCCGCACGCATAGCTTCAACTGATATTTTTTTCCAGTTTTCACTTCAAAACTTCAACACTTTAATGATATTTGGTACATGTTATTTGCTCAAGCATTGATTACGCTGAGAAGCACGTGGGGTTTAAAAATGGTGAACTGAAAGGCCACAGTTCTTTTGGCAAAAACCTTTTTAAATTCGCTCGGCACAAATCTTGAACTTCTTTATTTGCTCTTTGAGGCTGCTTCATCTTGTTAAAGGGTTACACTGCCTTTCCTATGGTGGCATACACCCAGGAGATGACTTTCTTCTTCAACATGTCCAAATAAACATTTTGATTGCTCTTTGCCTACTCTTTAATGAAGATGAAAGGTGTTTTTTGGCTGCCTCTTGATGTTACACCCGCCCACACTACCATCGAAGCTTGCTTTTGTCTTCTGAAAGATGTCCGCTGTTCAATCGAAATCTCATTTTCATTTGTACATAAAACACCATCATTGTGTGTGTTGTGGGTAGCCTGGACATAGGGCAACTCATCCATCTACACAACTGGAAGTGTGAGTCATCAAGGAGCCTTGGAGGAGCAGCTTTGCTCTTTCGACTCTTATTTTTGGTGGGGTTGGAAAGTAGATATCCTTTAGCTCTCTTGAATTGGGGAATTTTAAGATCGTCTTTCAGCAATCCTTTTTCATGGCCACATGGCTCACTTTGGCCTAAAATCAAGTTGTCTTGCACTGCTCCTTGGATTTCGTCTGATCTTGTTCATTGTGTTCTCACTGATCTGGGAGGGGTGGTCCTCACACTTGGAAGACAACTTCCTGTCTCTTTAAACCTTTGATATCTTTAAAAAATTAAAATATTCTCAAAGTGGGGTTCTACATTTTCAAAATATTACCCGCTGTCTTCCCCGTTCTACACAGATACACGACTGCTTCACATTTTCCAGTCATATTCGGAAACATGTTTTTTTTTATGAATTTACACTTGATTCACCAAATTAAATAAATCCTAAAAGAACCCGCAAGAAAGTAATTAATTAGTGATATGTAAACATTTGAAATGATTTGTATAAAGAAGGCTACAATTCGTGTTTCCACCCAACCGAATATTATAGATTAATTCATTTTTTGCCTTTCTCAAATCTCCCACTACGTATTTTCATTTTAAAACGTTTTTTAAACGTATTTTGTTTTTAATCACTTTGATTGGAGTAGGGTTTTTTTTGTTTTGGTGTGCTAGATACAAGTTTCCTTAATGACATCGCACCTTTCCTCGATATTTAGCACTGGAACCATCTAATGTCTATGACGCTCTTCAACCGCTCGTTCCCGTCTCTGCGTCCTATTCCAAAAAGTGATGGCAATCAGCACTCGTCTAGGATTTGATTACAGTTTCTTATCTCCTCAGGTTCCTAAATTAGCGCCTTTCATGTTGATGAAAAGGCGCGAGAGAATTAGGATCTTTTTCCTCTCTCGTAATTCAAGTGGTTATTTTATTCAGCGTCTTAAAACTCTGCGCATTTTATCCTATCGTCCCCAATATAAGCCGTGCCAACTCATACGAGGCAATGAAATGAAGCCATCGTAGCGTCGCTAACATTAAATTGAGAGTTAATTCCACGTAACGTCCAAGTGTTTACTTCTGAGCTCTTTCTTTGGACTTAATTTGGTTATTTTGATTTACTTCTTAAAGCTTTTTAAATAGTTATGGGGTCCAAGTTTGTTATTTGCAACCATTGTCATTTTTAATCTATTTGATTTTGACTATACCTTCCTTCCCTAATGCATTCGTGCCTCCCTCTTCTGTCTTCAGAACATCTCCATTATTTCCTTTATTGTTCGCTTGATGAGACCAAACTTCTTGTTCAATTAAACTTGAAGGTATATATTATTTTGTGGCTTCGGGCTCTGATGCTCACCTTATGGAGGCAGAAGTGTCGTTAGTGGAAGATGGACTTTTCTGACTGATTTTTTTGCCATTCCCACCAATTGCAGCCACATGCTTGGTACGAAAACTTAGCAAATCAAGAATCACAATGATAACTAGATGTATACGCGGAGATGCCCCCTTAAGTCGGGGGGGGGGGAGGCGGGGAGTGATGAGCTTCAAGGTGGTATTCTTTAGTTTTTAACTTTTTTCTTATCTTCGTATTATTATTAACTTATGAATTTATGTACGTTCTTTTGGTTTCTACTACGCGTGTTTCTGCTATTTGTGCTTCAGAGCATTATTTGGTTTGTTCCGTTTCCTTTTTTCCTGGTTCTTGAAAGGGGTCGCATTTTGTATTTGTTCCAGGATACCTTTAAATACTCCTTATGCGACTTTCTATCCTACTTGAGGGTTGAGCTTTGTGGTGTATTTAAAATCGAGTTCTCTCCACACTCCTCGTGATATATAACAAAAAAAAGCAGAGTTAAGAGACGCTTCTTTAGTTATTTCTTTGGAAATTCTGTTAAATGTTCATTCAGGTGTATGAATGTTCACTTCAAGTATATGCCCTTTAAAATATTAAATGCTACTCCCTAAAGGCGTAGAGGAAAACAATACAACACTATACAAAATGATTAAATAACGAGCCAACTCTTTCTCTACAAAATTCTATATTTCATACCTTCCCAAGGAGGAAAATAAAGGTACATACATTATTCATACGGTTCATAGCAATGGTAAAAAAAAACTAAGAAACATAAATTTGATATAAATTTGATTGAAATAAAACATCGTGCAAAGCACACGATGTTTTATTTCAATCAACGTGTATCTTTCTCAAAACATCGGGTGAAATGGGAAGAAGCCAAATTTAGAGTATCTTTCTAATGATAAATAAAAAAAAGGTAGTCATCTATAAAAGCCATTTCCAACACTCAATTTATTATATGAAAACTCCCAGTTTACTTCGACTTTAAACGTCACATGACCACTTTGAGCAAAGTTTGCTCCTTTACGCGTTCATGTGTGATGTAAGTATGCATCAGTATGAGTATAAATACCGATTTATTGGCTTTCTAAAACGATATCTGCTTCGTTTTCTTTTTTTATTGAACAAATAAAAGATACGGAAAGAGACTTTGAAAAATCAATCATGATTGCATTGTTTTTATTTACATACTTGACTTTTATTTTGTTTACTGCGTATGTTCATTCCATGTTGATTTAAAATCATCTTTCTTACGACATCGGCTATAACAATTGTTTTGAATATTTGTTTGTGTTTTATTATTATTGTCTTTTTGCCAATATATTTACATAGCCAAGTTTCTTGTTTGTTACGTTCACTTCAATTTTGTGTCTTCGGCAAATTCTAGTTGCAACATACACAATTGAAGTCAACATTAATGCACAAGTCCTTTTCTAATGTGAGGGTTTGTGGTTCTATTCTCTTTGACAATCCCATAAAGAATTAGGTGGCCCAAAGCAAATATTTCTCCCACGTTTTGATCTCTCTACCTAACTTGTCCGCATCTTCGAGTCCTTTGTACAAGCTGGTGCATCGAGATGTCTCGAAATACACTTTTTATTCCTCTGTCTTAGAAACTAATAGAAACAAGAATTGCTCATTTTTTCATATCTTTTATCCCTTTAAACTTTCCATCATCCCTCACTTCTATCTTCCTTCTTTCTTGAATTATCCCCGAGTGGTTCGCTGGTTCGGAATTCGGTAATTTTTCATTTCCGATTATTCACTCTTCTGCCCACCCGTTCCTCTCCCCTGTCAACGACCCCTGTGCATTCGGTGGTCCTTGGCCCTAGATACGGCGGGTACGTTTGGGCAGACCCGATGGCCTTGTGTTCCAGGGACACGGGGTGAACGTTCGGGACCGAGAACCGGCTCTTCTCGAACCCGGTCTATTCGTTCGTTAGGTCGGGATTCTATATCGCCACTCATCAACAAAGAGACAGTGGTCGACTCGAGGCACCATCGGTATGTGTGCGTCGTATATGTGCGTGCGTTTCATATATTTCATACATTTGTATGCATAAGATGTGTATATGTATATCATGTTGTATATGAGTGTACGTTGCATATGTGAGTAAATGTATCAGACGTGTGTATATATGGGCCGGGTGTGTATGTGTATTGAATAAATACATGCATTACATGTATATTTCATATATGTGTATCATATGCGAGTTGTGTGTGTATGCGTGTTGTAAGAGGTTTAAGTTGAAAAAAACTTCGTTCCTGCCATCTGTTTACAACGAAGGTAGGGGATGGGGGGGGGGTCTTTAAGTGCCAAGCACCTGTTGAAGGAACCCACACGTTTCCCCCTTGGCCCCTCCTCTTACCCTAATTCCTACCTCCTCGTTCTGGGGGAAAGTGATGGATTCTCGTAACCTTCTCTTGTTCATTAAGGTCTAAGTTTACTGAAGACCCTATTATATAGATGGAATGTGTGCGTGTATGTTTGTAGTATCTTTACTATAAGTGGATGTGTGTGTACGTGTATATATTTGGTTTCATCATGATCTCGTCTCGTCTCGTCTATCATTTCTTCCATTCAACCGAGTCTACCATTCAATGCTACGAACATTAGGATTTCATGTATTACTGAACGCCAACTATCGGGGAAATAGCAAATAGGAAAGAGCAAAGATGTATGTATAAAGAGATAATAAACACTTGTATATGTTTCTCTTTTGAAGGGTCTTCGTCGAGACAGACAATTAGTCTTCATTTTAAAACTACTCAGACCTTGGATCTTCCACATATTTTAACTTCCTCTAACCTCACTAATTCCTTGATAAACCTCTTTAAGTAAACAATAACGGCAATAGTCTAATTAATCTACAAACCCGTAACCTTTTAAGAACATGTATTTTTCTCCTGACTGGCCACTTCTCTTTAAGAGCTTACGCCGCTGTTTCTATACGCTACTTCTCTGAGTGAATCTTGGTACCTTTATACGATTTTTACTAACATTTTGGCGTTATTCTTTTATCCTATCCGCTTAATGCTATGCCTCTTTCGTAAAATTCTCGCTATCGAATTCCCCACCGAGTTACTTCATCCACTTTTCACATTTACAGGAGGAGATGTGTGGGTTTTATCCATCAAGAACGTAACTCTCGAGGATTCGGGTGGTTACGTCTGCAGAATCAACTCAGTGCCGTGGGTGGAAAATTACTACTCAGTTGGAGGTAAGATTTTTCAGCGCTCTGCGCGACAGCAAGTCCTAAAAGGCACATTATTTATTCCATGGAAATTCCAATTGATAGGGTGACTTTTTTCAGATAAATGAACAAAGAAAGCACTATTACTCTCACCCCTTCTAATATTGTATTTATTGATTCAAACGTACATGTAATGATTTTTCGTTTTGCTTAGGGCAAACGGCGCAATCGACAGAATCAACCCCCTCTATACTTTTTTTATTATTTTGAATCAACATTTTGTACATTTTTTGGATTGGTGGATGAACTATCCTATAATGCGGTCACCCAGTTCGCGGACAAAAGGCTGTTACGCTGGACCCGAAGTAGATTAGTTGTCTAATAATGCCACCACATTAACCGTACCATATATATATATATATATATATATATATATATATATATATATATATATATATATATATATATATAAAATTTCTGTTACTATATCTCCCATTTTCTTTCTTAAGCTTTAATGGTACACGTAATAATAATTTCCTTAGTGTTTTTCCAGGTTGTGTTACCAGTTTTCATTTCTTTAGGCCTTTAAAATAATCTATTATATATCACGTGTCATGTGATTTTCCATTATTATAAACCATAAAGCCCGTGCCCCCTCCTACTAGAAAAACACTTGTCTTATCCCTCACTGGATAAAAACCTACACTTCGTTATTCGAAAGTCTTCTTGAATCAACCCTTTCTGGGGTTGAGGATGGTAGCTCTGGCGATGAGCGTTGTGGTCAATTTAGCGAAGAGCACATAATGACACGGGTTCAAATCCAATCCCTTTATTCATTTTCTTATAACGTTTAGAATAGTTTTCCCCTACTTTTTGTTACTATATCTCCCATTTTCTTTCTTAAGCTTTAATTGTACACGTAATAATAATTTTCTTAGTGTTTTTCCGGTTTGTATTACCAGTTTTCATTTCTTTGGGCTTTTTAAATACATGAACAAACAAACGAGGGGGTCTTGTCTGAGGGCGGCCTCAGGTCTTCAATAGTGCGTCTGGGCCCTTGTGTTTAAAGGCTGGAATGAGTGATGGCAGCAGTTTTCCGGTAGGTTCAGTACACGCGGTCAACCTCCACGTGTGCGCTTCACTTCCGGAACGAAGAAGGGGATGATTCAGTGGCGAGTGCAAACGGGATGTTTACATGTACAATGGCAGCACAGTCACACTATGTGAGCGACGACAGAAAAACGAATTTAGTCACGGAGTGAGACAAGTCTCACGATATAATTTACACCTGACTAATAACAAATAGACACTTAAGGCTAAACTTGCACCACAGTCGGGGGTGGCGGGGTATGCTACCACTTCTTTAATACTTAAATACACCAAGTTGGAATATTATACACTGCTTCAATATTATTACTGCGAGGAGGGGGTGGTGATAAGTTACCATGGTTACGGACGGGACTTGCCAGGAACAAATTGGATGAGAATCATTGGCGATTGCTCGAGGATCGATCGCAGCCTCGCGATGAGCCAGTTGGTTAATCTAGGCGACCTTTAAGCAGTAATTAAGGAGGATTTGGGGGCCAAATATTTCTTTTGAAGAATAGTGGTCCCACATAACCCTTTTAAACAACATGGGCTCCAGTTACGGCCTTTTAAAGAATAGGGGTCCCAGTTTGTTGCCAAGGAAGATTATAAAAAGAATATAAGATGAAATAAATAACAAGGATTAGTAGTTTATTGCTTTATAAAGTAAATCATATTAAAAATTACACTAAAAAATAATTTATTACATAATTCAATTTAAAAATTACACAAATACTATTTCGAAATTTCAGCGCAAAAATAATGAAATTTTCTTGATGCCTTTTACGATACATAAATTCCAGTAAATTGGAGTGTAAGAATTCTTTTTTGCAAACTTACATCTTTTTTTATTTTACCTTTATGTTGGTTTCAATAGGATTTTACGTGTTGTGTGTGAACACCTGTTCTATTATCAACAAAATGTAACGAATGATTTACAGTTTTATGTAGGTATCCTAGGTTCCTGATTTTTTGGTAGGCCTTCCATTCTTCTAAGTACACACTGCTTTGCCTAACTACCTTTTTAAATATTCGTAAAAAGTACTAGTATCGCGTTGTCGAACTATTTCCATGTAGTCTATGGCTGGTGTCATCAATATATCCACAATTCCCCCCCAAAAGAACATTTGGGAATGGGGAAATCTTCCTCTGTGATGTTTGGGTTTGTGCGAAAAGTATGGCTCGCGTCTACTTGTACCGTAAGATCAGGCCCACCTAGTTGAACTAAGTTATTTTAAAAATATTTAGTAAATACCTCACGAAAGAAACTATATAAATCGAGTATAGGTTTTAGTAAGACATTTAATAATTTAGATGCACTCGTTACACCAATTTCAGCACACCGATTGAAAATGGCTTCAACACATTTCTGAAAGGTGATTTTAGGATTAAAAAAAATATTTTTTTTATAATTGAAACTTTATGTTTGTGCTTTTCACAGACCTTATTTTGACACTTCTAAATATGTTTATCCAAATTTGAAGCACATTTCGTTCAGTTCATTGCAATATTACAAGCGAAACATTTCATTTCATGCGTAATAAGTTGTTTATTTTTCATCATGTAATTCACTGGAAGAGTGTCTTTGATTAGTAATGGCTTGATTTGACTTTAAAATATGCTTGCTTAATTAAGGCCGGCTCACTATTGACGACTTTGTAATAAAGAGTGAAGTCAAAATAAACTACGCTAAAGTTTTCCTGATGGGTCATTCACTATCACTAGCCAACAAATTAAACTTTGTATCTGCTACTTGAGTAAATGTTGTTGTAACTAACTAATTTTTGTGCACCGATTCCAAATCTGTGCTCAGATATGTCCTAGTACGTAAGGTTCCTGAGTTATGCAACTAGGCCCTATTATATGGCTCACTTTGTCACCTTGGATCAATTAATGATATAATTCGTACGAGTTTGAGAAGAATGAGCCGTTTCTGGGCAAATTTTTAGACTCGGGGCACCCTATTTGGCATTATGTACATCCTTTTGCAGACCCAGACAAGATATGTATTACATATAAAAGAAGTAGTACTCACCTAACTGTAAATTTCTTTAAAAATGTTTGATACTCTTGCTCTTGCACTTGTACGTGGATATAGGATCCTCCCGTTGTAGGAACCAGCAGTAGCCACCCATCATGTTTTCGTTGATGCGGCCTTGATACCTGCTTTCCATCATTGCGATATCTCGGTGGAACCTTTTCCCATGTTCGTCACTAATATCACCCATATTAGATGCAAAGAAATCTAGATGCGAATGCAAGAAATGCATCTTAAGAGACATCCGACACCCCATTCGTTGATAGGCCTTTAGCATGTTGTCCACTAGTTATTTATAGTTTTCAGCCCTATGATTACCAAGCAAGTTCTGCACTACATGGGCAAATGAATCCCATGCTGCCAACTCAAGTGGAGTTAGTCTATTTCTAAACTCCCTGTCACGTATTATTTCTCTGATCTCCGGCCCTACAAAAATGCCAGCTTTAAGTTTAGCATCGGTTTTCTTTGCACCAAGTTTCTCTTTGAGATACTGGAATCCATCAGAATCATGGGCCATTGCTTTAACAAAATTCGTGATAAGGCCAAGTTTGATATGAAGTGGTGGAAGGTAGATCTTCTGTGGATGTACCAAAGGCATGTGCTTCACATTGTATCGGCCAACTATGTGTTCTTCTCTTTCGGGCCACTTTTTGACAATATAATGATTCCTGTTATCACGGCTGTTCCATAGGCATAAGAAGAACATATTCTTTGTATATCCTAGCCGCAGTCCAAGAAGTAAAGAAATTACCTTTAGATCACCACAGATATTCCACTTATGATGCGACTAATGAACACCTTTCAAAATGAACTTTATTGAGTCATATTTCCCTATCATCCCAACAATAAGTGCAACAAGAATTGAAGTTTTTTGTTACCATTGTGTAGCAACACAGTTTTGAAGCTAGCAATGCTTTCATCGATGAATACTCTCCATTCATTAGGTAAATACTCGTTTCCTAGATGATGCATGAGGCCATTAACATCAGTATGTACAGAAACAAGCACCATCTTCTTTTTTATAAAAGGCAGCTAAGGCCTCATGGCGATTACGGAAAGTAGATATTTTTACACCGTCCTCTAAAAGATTCCATTGCTGTAGTCTGGAGCCCAACAGTTCTGCGTTCTCCTTTGACAATGACTTCCCTCACCAAATCATTTAATCTTTCTTGATTTATCAACTGGATCTTCTTTTCCTTAGAATCATACTCATACATTTCTTCAGGCGATGGGCCATCTTTTTTAACTGCACTAGCTGATAGAGGAACTGGGATTGGCATCTCCATATTATGGGAGACTGGTTTTATAGCTGACTTACAATCTGGATATTAAATTTTTGACTTGTTCTTATTTAAGAATCCCGCAATATTTGTCATAAAAAAGTAGCAATCAAAAACATGATTTGTTGGCTCACGCCACACCATTGGTACAGCAAAAGGCATACCCTTCCGTTTGCCATTTAACCACTGTGTGAGCCCCGTATAACACACTATAAAGATTTGTGAGGTGCCCAGGGCTCGTTTTGGTCACCAACTTTAAACCAAAATAATAATTTTATGAAGTTTTCACTCTTAGCTATTTTTTTCCGCTCCTTGCTTGGAGTATATCTTCCACAGATATAACAAAAGTTGTCTGAGCTATTTATACATCCTCGCCGATTCATGTTTTCAACTTAGTTTGTATATATCCTGTTATATACTTTTGTACGATCTTATTTCATTTACAGATTAATTGAGAGATAAATCTGAAAGAAAATTACAATTAATTACTGTATTTAAATACCGTTTTAACACCACTAGTATAATGGCTAAATTTGACAACGTGATAAAGCAGGAGTGTAACGCAGGAACCAAACACAAACAACACATCCTCTCACTACGGTGGCCGAAGCAACACTTCCCATATGTGTAACTAAAGAGTATGTGTGTAACTCAGGAACCTTACCTGCTTGACCAATTCTGATTACAGATTCGGAATCAGCATCCTCGATTTAGTATAAATCCCGAGCTAATACCCAAGTAGCAAAATCATTGTTGACTAGTGAGCTATTAACGGCGCTACTTTGAGTTATGCAAAATTTTAGAACTGATATTCTTTTTAGTAATAGAAATACCCATGAATACAGCAGTGACTCTAATAGGAAGATCTACCTTTATAATGGTGAATCATCAAAAACATTATGTGGATCCAGTGACAAGACTATACACTCAGTCTATTGTACGATCATGGTTGGATGCCAAAACAACAATTTTGAAGGAAATGAAAGGCGTTAGTAGTGAGTTTTTCCCGTCACCCCTTGATCACTTTTGCTAGATAGTAGTGAGAAAAGATGCCACTGATTTATGTGTAGCGTTCCTAATTAATGATATATGAAGTGTGTATCATTAATTAAAAGATTTAAGTTTAATTGTTTGTATTATTTATGTAGTACACTGGTGTAAATGGCCTGGTAGAATGCGAGTCTGCTATTCTTCCAAAGATCCGCCAAAGACTTCATATTCTTGACAGGCAAATTATAATTGCCAGAATTGATAGACCAACATCTACTCAGTGGAGGTAAAAAGGAAAGCGGCATCCATTAAAGGCAAAATATTTCCAGGAGGAAGGATTACAAATGAGAATAATAAAAGTCAACGAAGCGAGGTAACAAGGACCGCTGCGATGGCTGAGAACTCAAAATGTCCAAAATTTGCCGGTAACATCGTCCTTCAGATATTTGACTCCTAAACCACGTTACAAGCGAGGAGGTCTATGGGGCAAAGAAGCTCGAATAATGTATGTGTACATGCTCTCACCTAAGTAATTATCCATCCCTGGAATCACTAAACGGAAGCCTCAATATCCTGACTTTTCACATCTGTTTCTCATGCAAAATTCCACCCGAGTCTCACTTGCAAATCTGCAGAATCTTCTGAGCAACTCCAAAGCGCGGCACCTTCCATTTACCAGAAAATTAATTCTACGTCGACTATTTTGAGATCATTACTTATGCAAAAAAATTATGTATAGCTGAAGGCTGCGTAGAAGCTGACGCCAGTGTATAAGAAGGGAGATTTTGAGGATATAAGAGCGGAAATAAGGTTACGTATTAACTGGAGTTTTCAAAATATCTATTTTTGAATGAGTGAAGAAAGCGAGAAAATTTTATACAAAAGTCGAAAAAATATTGTGCCATTCTTGCTCACCACATTACAGGCTTGGTCTTAACTGTGAAGGTTATGCAAGTTTAGGTGTGGTGCGCATCCTACCCTTTTTGTGTAGTTTCCTCTTTCATATTTTCTTTACAAGCCTCTACTCACGCATTATCTGGCAGGGATGTATTTTTTTCGCCTCTTACCTTTAATTAATACAACTAAGAACAACATCCGACATTGCTTCCCCGCGATTCAAAAAATGATATGAAGTATTGTGCCTGTGTAATGGATAGCCAGATTTTGACATATTTTTAACATTTGATAGGTAGATAGATGCAAGGCAAAATTCAAAGGAAGAAATTATTGAAAATTTCAAAATATGAAAAGTACTTGAGTTTAATAAAAAGTGTCACACGTTGATGTGTTTTACTACCATTATATAATGGTAAGTAAATGAAATAGTGTAGTACACAAAATTACAGAACTGCAGACTTGCATTACCTCTTGGGACATAATTTCAGTGCTAGTATATTCGTAATTAAAGCTAATTCATTAAGTTTCCTTAGAAAAAAAATCGGAAAAATTGTGAAAAATGCATGGGTTATTCAGGTAATCGATGAAAAAAATGGTTGTTATTGAGCAGATTTAATTAGCACTTAATCATATGCGTGACCAAGTAGTCGTGTTTATACTCATCTCTATACAAAAACCTCGTCTCTTCTCTGGTAGGAAGCGGTGAGAGTGTGTTTGACACAAGTAAACAAATATATTTTGATCTAATACTTGAGAAAATTCCTTTTTACCAAATAGGAATACTTTTCGAATCGGTTTTAAAAGAGAACACGAAAAAATTCAAAACCAAAATATGAAAATATATATATATACACACTTTGGTTGACGGAAATGTAAAGCTTTGATCTTCACCAAACAATGCTTTATAAGAATGAGGAATGAGAATAAAGGAGTCACGTGTTAGATTCTAATAGAGTAAAAATGAGAATAGGCAACCGGTAATTTCAGGGAATCTAAGAGTGGCATATTTATATATTTATTTATAAAAGATAGAAAAGTCTAACAAAGAGCAAGGAGAAAATGGGAAATACACAATGAGAATAATGAATTTGATCAAATATAAATGTAGGTTTAGAATAAATATTTATATAAATTTTCTGTTATAAATTATGGAATGATATATAAGATTTGGTCGATATAATTTACAGAATAGTTGTGGACACATGATTATTGCTTGAATTATAATTTCAAGGGGACTGGAAATGGAGAAAAAAGAGGGAATTACATTTTGAATAGTTAAGATATTCAATTGAGTTGAATAATGGTAACTTTAATTTACTGACCTTTGTCTGACGATAACGAAAGCTCGAGTGAACAAAATTGTCAGCGAACATTGGGAGCAAGGAAGGTTGATGCTGATTGGTCGGTTTAAAATACGTCAGACAAAGATTTGGATTGGTTAAAATAATTATTATCTAACGATACGTAGGTTAAATTTTGTTGGAAATCGTACGAGTTATATATGATTGGACTTGTCGTACATAAATATGAATTAATGGAAGCGAGATGAGTAATCTCTCAGAAGGGGAATTATACTTTTGTAGGAGCTAGCAAGGATGTTAGCTGCTACATTACTCCCCCCTAAGAGAGTTACCCCTCTCGTTACAAAAAGGTTAATTTGGATATCTCTGAGGTCTCCTTACAACGCGACCGGTTCGTGTTATGACACCACTTGGCGGGCTATGATTAGGGGAAATGCCACCAAATGCGGGCGAGGCACTGTTACAAGCGAAGATGGACAGATCGATGGTATTCCACTTAGTTCTCCTCCCTGAGCTGGCGTCCGGTGATCTTAGGACATTTTGAGTCTGGCCTGCTGCTTGCAGGGTCACCAGAGGTGGAGAGGCGGACTACTGACTTTGCAAATCTGCCGACGAGGTTTCCTGGGACAAAAGAGAAGGCGGCAGCATTCAGGAAGGAGATATGGGTGGGATAGAGGCGATTGTGGGTGAGGTTAAATGATGGCGAGTTAGGGGAATCATTGGACTATTTTGAGAGGTATTTGTAGAAGAAAACGATGACTGTTCGGAGTGAACAGCATCAATAAAGGCGGGTTTCAAGTGATCCAGAGAAACAGTATCCTGTTTGGCGCCAAAATGTAGGACAGAGGATTTCAGCTTCCTAGAGATGACGAGAAAATGTCCATCATAAACGGGTTGCAAGGAGGAGCGAGTTGAATCGCGACGGATACAGACATGGGAACAGGTTAACATCTATTTTGGCACGAAAGGTTTCTGGGAAGCAGGCACTCTTGGGGCAGTAAGCCCAACTTCAGTCATCACACGTACCAAATTGTGTACGTATGAAGCAGGATCGAGTTTGGAAGGTAGAGTGTGGTCAGTAGAAGAAAAAAGTGACCAGGAGAACGGAGTTGGGTACCGTAAACTAGTACAGAGCAGGCCAAATCCTCTTTCAAGGACGAACGAATGCCCAAAAGAATCAAAGGTAGCTTGTCCACCCAAGTGATATTTGGATTGGTGGAGCGTAAGCTTTCTTTGACACTCCGATGCAAACGTTCGACAGCCGAGTTGCTTTGGGGGTGGTAGCTTGTGGTACGAAGGCGAAAGGAACTAATAATTGTCATGAGTACATCCCATTGGTGGGACTCAATTTGACTACTACGGTCAGTCATGATTGTAGAAGAGACACTAAAACGAGCAACCCAGCCTGAGATAAAGGCTTGAGAGACGGTGTATGCTCGGATGTCTGGAATGGCGACAACCTCTGGCCAACGAGTGAAATGGTCGATCATGGTGAGAAGATAGGTGCAACCACGAGAGTAAGGCAGAGGGCCTACAAGATCGACGGGAATGGCGCTAAAGTGGGACCAAGTCAGTGCAAAAGGAACCAGAGGAGTCTGTGTAGTGCTGAACCTTAGCATGCTGACAAGGCACACAAGAGCGTGTCCATTTGGCCACGTCGGCGTTCATACCTGGCCACACAAAACAGAGCAGGACAAATCCTCTTTCAAGGACGAACGAATGCCCCAAAGAATCAAAGGTAGCTCGTCCACCCAAGTGATATTTGGATCGGTGGAGCGTAAGCTTTCTTTGACCGTCCGATGCAAACGTTCGACAGCCGAGTTGCTTTGGGGGTGGTAGCTTGTGGTACGAAGGCAAAAGGAACTAATAATTGTCATGAGTACATCCCATTGGTGGGACTCAATTTGACTACTACGGTCAATCATGATTGTAGAAGAGACGCTAAAACGAGCAACCCAGCCTGAGATAAAGGCTTGAGAGACGGTGTATGCTCGGATGTCTGGAATGGTGACAACCTCTGGCCAACGGTGAAATGGTCGATCATGGTGAGAAGATAGGTGCAACCACGAGAGTAAGGCAGAGGGCCTACAATATCGACGAGAATGGCGCTAAAGTGGGACCAAGTCAGTGCAAAAGGAACCAGAGGAGTCTGTGTAGCGCTGAACCTTAGCATGCTGACAAGGCACACAAGAGCGTGTCCATTTTGCCACGTCGGCGTTCATACCTGGCCACACAAAACGTTGTGCAATGAGCGTGCGAGTAGCTCGCACGCCAGGATGAGAAATACCGTGAGTTTGGTCGAATATGTGCCTACGGTAAGCGAGAGGAATAAGAGGACGAGGACAGTCAGACAATGAATAATCGACCAGGATACGTATGGAAGGACTGCCTGGTAAGTCGACCTCGCGAACGACGAGTTGAGAAGAGTGACGCAGTGTTTGCGTGTCTTCAACCTGTTCTTGAGCCAACGCTATTGTGGCATAGTCAATGGGCGCATGAGAGAATTGCGTGTCCGAAATTGAAGAAATGCGAGAAAGCGTGTCCGGTACGACGTTTGAACTCCCAGAAACGTATTGCATGTCACTTATAGGCTACACTATGAAGTCTAGATGACGAGCATCGACTGCAGAGTGCATGGGAGAAATGCTATGAGATGAAAGTACACCAACCAATGGTTTGTGATCCGTGAAAACACTAAATTCACGTCCTTCGAAGTATTGCCGGAAGTGACGGAGAGAGAGATAGATCCCGAGCAGCTCGTGAAAAAGTGCTCGATCTCTTCTGAGAAGGAGTTAAATATTTTGAGAAGAACGAGAGAGGTTGCCATGAGTCACCAACCTTTTGTTGCAAGGTTGCACCTACATGAGTGGCTGACGCATCCGAGGCAACTCTTATATGGGCCCTTGGGCAAGGATGGGCCAGTGAAATAGCGGAGGCCATAGCCTCTGGTGAAAGAAAAAAATCCGCACGCCTCGGAAAACCATGACAGTGGAGAGTTCTTCTTGGTAATTGAGAGGGGAGTGTAGAGTGGTTGCATTATTTTTGAACCGTCGGGAATAAATTATGGTAAAAGTTAACCATCCCACAGAACCGACGAAGTTGCTTTAGTGAAGAAGGTCGAGGGAAATCCAGAATAACAGCAACTTTATCCTCAACAGGACAAATTCCATCAGGGAAAACGTGATGTCCAAGAAAGGAGAGTTGTGCGACACCAAATAGTCACTTAGAAGTGTTGATTACGATACCATACTCTTCAAGTCGAGCGCAAACCTGACGAAGGTGAGATAGATGCTTCTCTAAAGACGAAGATGTTATCAGGAGGCCGTCTATGTAGCAAAATACGAAAGAAAGACCTCTCAGAACCTGATCCATAAAAGGTTTGAAGGTTTGACCACTGTTACGAAGACGATAAGGCATTCGGTGCATGACGAAAGAACCAAATAGCGTAGTGATAGCTACGAGGGGCGGTCAATAAGTTTTGCAATTCGAATATAAGGAAATGAGATATGATGAAAAATGTTTTATTATTCTTCAATATAACTACCCTCGACTTCAATGTACTTGCGCCACTTGTCCCTGAGGCATCGAATTCCCGACAACCAGAAATCTTTCGACTGTGGTTCAATCCACTCCTGGACGGCGAGCTGGACATCTTCATCGTCCCCAAACCGGCGTCCACGCAGTGCAGCCTTGAGCTGGCGGAATAAAAAGTAGTCGCTAGGGGATCCCAGTGATGGACCCACGTTTCATCACCTGTCACTATGCATGACTTGAATCCTACCAGGTCTTGGTTGTACAAGAGCAGCAGCTCCTCCAAACTTTGACGACGTTGAAGTCGATCATGGGGCGTGAGATTTCTAGGGACCCAAAGGGCAGATACCTTGGTCATGGCCAAATTGTCGTGGATGATGTTGATAACACTTTTATGTGATATTCCAAGTTCTCGGTCGATTTCTTCGACCTTCACCCGTCGATTTTCGAGCATCATACCCTCCACACGGGCAACATTGTCCTCGTTGGTGACGTCTGACGGGCTTCCTGGATGGGGATCATCTTTAAGAGACTCACGCCCATGGCGGAACTCCCTATTCCAGCGAGCAATGGTTGCATAGGAAGGGGCGGTGTCGGTGTACACTGCAACCATGCGTTCGTGGATCTCTTTTGCATTCTTGCCTTCCTTGGTCAAAAATTTGATCACTGCGCGGTGTTCAACCTTCTCCATTGTTGAAAAAATTGTGACTAACGATCTGCGATCAGCTACTGCTTCTTAAATAGACGAGGCAGGAGCGTGCGGCTGCAGGTCCTGATTTGACATAACTTTTCCTAACATCCCCACAAACAGCCATTCCCCTTGCTTTGTTTTGCCCTACCGATTTGCAAAACTTATTGACCGCCCCTCGTATGACACTTTTTTATATCTTTCTGGACATTCGCCATCTCCATTGAGACAATTCCCAGAATTCCTTGGTTTAGTATATACCTGGGTTGTGTATTTATTTTCACTTGCTGTCACTTTAATATCAAGGAACGGTAATTTTCGGTTAGGATTTAGTTCCTACGTAAACCTTAGTACAGAGTGCTCTTCCATTCTTGTTTAAGTCTTTTCAGTTGATTTTCATCTTTAATTACAAGATATATATCTTCAACGAAACGGCAGTAGGTTGAAGGTTTGAGATGATTCTCCGTCAATATTTCTTTTTCTAGGCGACCCATGTAGATGTTTGCCAAAGTGGGTCCACTGGTGAGCCCATTGCAACTGCCTTAATTTGTTTGTAGTTTTCCGTTAGGTGCGCGAAATGGTGGCTCCATTGTGCACGCCTTCAAAAGATTCTTCAATATGTTGGGGTCAAATTTAGGGCAGGTTTGTTCGAGTTTTTATATACTTCTTCAATTATTATGTTTATTGTTTCTTCGGTGGGTACGTTTGTGAAGAGGCTTTCTACGTTCAATGAGGCTATGATTCCATCTGGTTTTGTAGTGTGAATTATATCAATAAATTCATCTGTTGATTTAATAGAATATTCATTTGGGATGTAGTCACTGATAATTTTGTTGATTTCTTTTGAAACCTTATATGTTGGCATGGGAATTTGCGGGATTATCGGTCTTAAGGGGTTGTTATTTTTATGTGTTTTAACATTACCATACATGTATCCTGGAGTAAATTCGCCTGTGAGTTTACTCCAGGCATCATCGATCTCACCAATATGCCTTATTATCTCATCCTTCAGCTGTTGAATAGATGTTGACTTGTTGGCATAGACCTTACTTTTGAGATGACCCCAAAAGAAGAAATCTAAAGGCGTCAAGTCACACGATCGTGGTGGCCAATTGACCTCGCTGTTTCGAGGGATGATGCGACCTGGGAACTTCTCATTCAATAAAGCCATTATGGCATTGGTTGTGTGGCGCCGTCCTGTTTAAACCACAAATCTTCGACATCCATAGAATTCAATTCAGCCCATAAAAAGTTGGTTATCATGGCACGGTCTCGCTCGCCTGTCACCGTAACAGAATTCCCGGCATCAATTTCGAAGAAATACGGTCCAATGATTCCGCTAGTAAAGAATGCACACCAAACAGTGACATTTTGTGGATGCAGTTGCTTCTCAACAATCTTCCTAGGATTTTCATCAGCCCAAATACGACAATTCTGCTTATTAACGAATCCACCAAGATGAAAATGGGCTTCATCAATAAAGATGATTTTTTGCGAAAATCATCATCAGCTTGTCTTTTCTCGTGCACCCAATTGACGAATGTACGGCATTTCAAATGGTCAGCAGTCTTCACTCCTTGTGTCAATTGAATTTTTTAAGCGTGTAGAGACAAATATTTTGTCAAAATTCGATGTAACGTTGTTGTGGAGAGGTTCAATTCCTGCGCGCGATGACGAATAGAGGTCTCTGGATCTTCCGCCACATTCTCGCGCATAGCAGCAATGTTTTCAGCTGAACGGCGTAAAGGAACACGCAATGGCGTTTCCATATGTGCCACCGACCCCGTTTGTTTGAATTTACGAACAATTTTCCCAATTGCACTCTCGGTTGGTCGATTATGTTGACCAAAAAAATCGCGAAGTGCCCGAAATGCATTTCTGTTAGAACGTCCATTTTCGTAATAGGCTTTGATAACTTTAACACGTTGTTCGATTGTTAATCTTTCCATGGTTGAAATTGACAAAGACTGAAGTTGTTAAATCTGAAAAGTAGAAAAAAAATCATTAGACGCTTAAACTTAACTCACATTTAAAATCGGTATAAGTTATTGGAACATCTGATATTTATTTATATATATATATATATATATATATATATATATATATATATATATATATATATATATATATATATATATATATATATATATATATATATATATATATATATATATTAGGTTGAGGAATAAGTTCTTGCGTTTCTTTAATGTTGTGTTGACGTGATTTGTGCACATATTAAGAAACAATAATAAATAATGAGAGCAAAATTAGCAAAGGTTAGGCTACGTCTCTTAACAGCGTGGACTATCAGGCTTTTGCTTAGGCTACGTCTTGAAATTGAATAATAAGTCATTGCGGTTTATTTAAAAGTAGTGTTAATTTAATTTTTGTTCTGTACTCTCAAATGGAATGTCAAGTTGAAAGAAAGGCGCATTTTCGACACTTGTTGTTATTCATTTTCAATCGAGACGGGAACAATGCAAACGCAGCCAAAGCTCGTCGCGATATTTGTGCTGTGTACGGAGAAAACGCTTTATCAGAAAGGACAGCTCAATGGTGGGTTTCACGTTTCAAAAACGGTCATTTCAATCTTAATGATGAAGAACGTTCTGCTCGCCCCATTAAGTTGGATGAAGATCGATTGAACGACTTTCTTCATGAAAATCCTCGTCAATCACTAGAGAATTGGCTGTACATTGGCGTGTGATCATAAAACTGTAATGAATCATCTTCATTCGATGGGGAAAGTTAAAAAACTCGGTGCATGAGTTCCGCAGGCTTTGGGCGAAAGCAACAAAGTTCAACGCTCCACGATTGCCGCAGGTTTGCTTGCTTGTCACAAGGCTACTCGTGGATATAAGGACAAATTTCTTCACCGCATCATCACTGGCCACGAAAAGTGGTGTGTTTATGTCAACATGAAACACCGAAAACAATGGCTTAGCCCCAACCACTTCCGCGATTAAAGCAAGGACTTCATCCACGAAAGACGATGCTGTGTGTGTGGTGGGATTGTGAAGGCATCATTTTTTATGAGCTCCTTGCGAACAACGAGATTGTCAATGCAGAACTCTACGTTCAACATATGTATCGACTCGCCGAAGCTATTCGTGAAAAGCGACCTCATCGACGTTATAGAGTCCTTCTGCAACACGATAATGCTCGTCCTCACATTGCCAATATGACAAAAGACGCCATCCAAACGCTTAATTCGGAAATCCTGCCGCATCCTCCATATTCGCCAGAGTTGGCTCCATCGGATTTCCATCTGTTCCGATCTCTCTCCAACAATTTGCGCGGCCTTTCGTTCAATACTGATGTGGAATTAAGAACCTGGTTAAACGAACTCTTCGAGTCAAAATCCAGAGATTTTATTGCAGAGGCATCGAAAAACTTGGTGAACGTTGGGAAGAACTCGCAAATAACAAGGTAGAATACATTATCGATTAAATTGCATATTGTTATCAAGTCAAATGAAGTTTTTCTAAAATTGTTAATGGTAATGAATAAATTTGATAAAACAGGAAGAACTTATTCCTCAACCCATTATATATATATATATATATATATATATATATATATGTTTTATTAAAGACCAGGTTGTATTTTGATTTTATCAATTTTATTTTGGAACGTTCCAACTGGCGAATGCAGTTTTTTGTATGTGGTTGGAGATTAAAGATTAGTTGAGGAAGATCTAATTTATTTTTTACAAATAATTTGAGTTTTGGCCGTGAGCTTTCGCTTTTTTAAAGACATCTCTAGACGGAAATCTTCGTTATTGTTAAGGCTGCGTTGATTTGGTGTTTTCCTTTGGTTATGCCTCCTTTACCAGTGTGGTAGCTAATTGCTGGTCGTGAACAGCGAAGAATAAAATTCATTTCGAATCGAATCGATGTATATAGAAAGAACAGATAGGGATCTCCTGTGTAACACAGGCGTTCAGGTTATTGTAGAGGAAAAGGGTACGGAAATAACTTGAAAGGGGATAGGAAGAGTTGATAAGTCGGTGGCTAGACACCGATACGTGGTGTAGTTGAGTGTGTCTCGGGGTGTTCGTGACTGGACAACGGTTTGGGGGTGGTCAGGAAGGAGATCGTGTCTGCATATTCAGAAACGTCTTATTCATGATGCTCTTAACTTATGCGTAGGACGGTGTCGAGGTTTGAGTAAGTGAATAATCCCAGTCCCACTTCCTGGACATATATTTTATTACCGCACTAGGTGAAGCGGAGGTGAAACGTATCCAATACACCTACCTGAGCCACTTCCGGTGAATTAGAATAACCCCGGTGCGTACCCTTTTGATCAAAACTAAGATGATGATCCCCTGAGTGTGTTCCCCACTCAGTAAAAAGCCAACCATGGGTGGGTCGCTGGAATATTGAGATTTAAGCCGAGTGGATTGCTTAATAATTGCCAAAGGATCGTCCAAATTAGTTAAACACACTTATACAAATTATAATCTTTAATGTACATGAATTTGAAATAAGCAACAGCGTATATAAATATAAATAAGATTAATCTTGCACTGAATAAATAAGTCTACAAAATGTCGTGGGGATTACCTGCAAATTACTTACTAGGGTGCTCGCTTCTTAATGGCACCCCCTAGAATATTATTATTGATTTAAACACTGAAGTAAGTAAGCACTTCTAATATTCGAGGTTACGGGCTCGGAAGGAGAATTCTAGTTCACAAATAAACTGGTGAAGTTAGCGGAGGAGATAATTTAATTAACGATACCTTTGAGCTCGTAAGTATTTTTGAAGGGGGACGGATCACGAAGGTGAGCCAAACGGTGACTCAAATCAGACTTCTTCCTTGAAGTACCTGTCTGATTATTCGGCTCCTGGAGTGGGTAGCCAAAATCGATTACCTAGCTACGTCTAAGGTAATCCGCAGAGGGAGGTCCTGTGTAACCTCAGATTCTGAATGGTGGGGGGAGGGGACTGCGAGAAGTTTGGCACCTACAAGTACCGTGACGGCAACAACCAATTACCCGAGAAGTTCCTTCCTTGCAGCAGGCGAACGGTTTCTTATGTGGATTGAGTTTAACACACTCGACGTAGGTCCAAGAGCTTCTTCCTGATTCCAGGGAGAAGTCTTCCTTTTATTTCTCTCACGAGCAGAATAGAGAGAGAGAATCGAATTCTCGTAAAATCCGTATCGTCGCGTTAAAGACCTTTTTTTCATCTTTGGGCCGATGGTATTTCTTTCACACCTTCGAGCCATCTCGGAGTTTACGGCGGTGCGAAAAAAGGCGACGGAGAATTCGAGGCGAGAGGTGCATTTTACGGATACGAGAGGGCGCGCAGCTTTGTGTCGGAGTATTTCTGCGTACACCTATGTACGCGGTATTTAGACTTCTACATCCCTACCTTTTTTGGAAGACATTATTCTGACGTTTAAATAGGAATAATGTATACTTTTAACATTGGCTACACGAACAATACAGAAAAAACAAAACAAAGAAAAAAAAACAAATCAAATGTGAGTTCAACGAATACAGGACATAAAAATAATCATGACGGAAAGAGGAACACACGGGTTTCCGGTCATATACAGGAAACTTCGGAGTAATTAAGAGCTGATGCCTAAGTACAAAAGAAATAAATGATTATATTCGATAATTAATCCGGGTAGCATGATATAAGACCCACATGCAATAAAAAAAGAAACAATCAAAAATTAATCACGGCAGTTATAGAGCGTGTCATATTATCAACTTTACAAATATAACATATTAATTAATTAGGGGGCGGATACTAAACCTTTATCCAAAACTTACATAGATATAATACCGGTTATTTACAAAGACTGACTGGATTCGTCTACCGGGTACCTAGGCAAACTATTTGCGAGTACATTAAGAGATCTCTTTAGATATCGGATATCCTATTGATAGTCGGATAATAACAGGGCCCAACGCATGAGTCTTCCATTCTGACTGTTGCAACTTTTTTAAATAAGCTAGGGGTTTGTCATCCGTTCCTATGGAGAACGGTCTACCTATTAAATATACCTGGAACCTTTGCACCCCAAACACGATAGCTAAGGCTTCTAGCTCCACAGTGGCATACTTCTTTTCCCAATAGGAAGGTTTCCGACTTGCAAAAGCCACCGGGAATGGCACTTCTGCCTCGTATTGCAACAAGGCGCATCCAAGTTCAAGGTGAGGGGTGCCGATCTGAACGCCAATTTTCTCCTCGGGGTTAGTTGATTGAGTCTGCCGAAGCTGACAATAGCCCTGTGGTTCCACTTAATAGGGTCTGGAGATTTCTTTTTATGCAGGTCATTTAAGGGGGGGGTGACGGACTCAAAATGGGGAACAATACGCTGATAGGAGGAAAATGCTTCTAAAAGGGGTCGGGGTTGTTTCTTTGAGACTGGGGGCGGCCTATCGGTCAGTGGTTTTACCCTATCCTTCTGTGGGGATATTCGCTTCTCGCGAAACTTGAACGCTAAATGGGTAATAGTGCTATAATGAAAATAGAACTTGGAGGGCTTACTTATTAAGCCGTGAGACCTCAGTGGGTCTAAGTGTGGTCGAAGGCTCATGAGAGGTCCTTCTCCTGTACGCATGGCTACGTACACGTTGTCCAAATGAATTGTGACGTTTTCTAGCCCTTCTACATCTTTTCGTATAAGACTGTAGTATTCTCTTAAGAGCGAGACCTTTTGGGCGATCTTAACGGGCTCGAGTTTGGGATTCACAACTAACTCGGGGGAGGGTTCTTCCTGGGGGAGTGGGGTAGAAGGGAGAGCGGGAAGCTGGAAGTCCTCGTCTATCTGTCTTCTCTTTTCATCTTCTTCTATTTTTATCTTTATTCTTCTTTCTTGAGCTTCTATTTCCATTCATCTTCTTTCCTTTTCTTCTTCTTTTATCTTTATTCTTCTTTCTTCATCTTCATTTTCTACTTTTATTCTTTTATCCTCTTCTATTTTTATCTTTATTCTTCTTTCTTCTTCTTTTTCTATCTTTATTCTTCATTCTTGGACTTCTATTTCCATCTGTATTCTTTCCTCTTCTTGTATTTTTATCCTTATTCTTCTTTCTTTATCTTATCTTATATCTTTATTCTTCTTTCTTCAATTTCTGTTTCCCACTGTGTTTTTGTTTCGTATAATGTTCTTTTATTCCGTATTCTTAATTTTTCCATTTTCCTTTTCATCCGTATTAGCCTTTCTTCTCTTTCTAAATCTTCCTTCTGTTCTTACTCTTCTCTTTCTAGTTCGAATTGTCTTTCTTCACGTTCGATCCTTTGTTCTCTCTGAACGTATTCAATGAGTTCCCGGCCTTCCAGCCCGAATGATTGTCCTTGCTTGAGGAATATTTCGAACAAATGTGGACGCCATCTTATCGATCCAAAGATAAAAGTACGCACTGGGAGAGTTGCCTTTGACGTAACGTGTTTAAGGCAAAGGGTTATTATAGTTCCCTACCAAAACGTGGTAGACAAAAAAAAACACTTAAAAAAAAAAAACTAAACAAGATTAGACAATCACCCTAACCTAACTAATTTTTGGAGCCCAAAACAAGAATTGCTGTTAATGTTTGAGTATTTGGACTAATTTAGACGCTGGCAATGTTTGATTAAAGTTTTGAGATGCTGCTTTTAGTGATAACCTCACACACCTGATATCACTTATATAGGTTGAGAGGTTTTATGATAACCTCCCACACCTGATATCACTTATATAGGTCGAGAGGTTTTATGATAACCCCACACACCTGATATCAACTATATAGGTCGAGAGGTTTTATGATAACTTCACACACCTGATATCACTTATATAGGTCGAGAGGTTTTATGATAACCTCACACACATGATATCACTTATATAGGTCGAGAGGTCTTATGCTAAACCCACACACCTGATATCACCTATATTGGTTTAGAGGCTTTATAATAACCCCACACCTGACACCATTTATATATTTCGAGGTTTGAGTGAGTGTGTAATCCCAGTCCCACTTCCTTGACATATATTTTATTACCGCACCGAGGTGAAGCGGAGGTGAAGCGTATCCAATACGCCTACCTTAGCCACTTCCGGTGAATAAGAATAACCCCGGTGCGTACCTTTGGATCAAAACTAAGATGATGATCCCCTGAGTGTGTTCCCCACTCTGTAAAACCAACCATGGGTGGGTCACTGGAATATTGAGATTTAAGCCGAGTGGATTGCTTAATAATTGCCAAAGGATCGTCCAAATTAGTTAAACACACATATACAAATTATAATCTTTAATGTACATGAATTTGAAATAAGCAACAGCGTATATAAATATAAATAAGATTAATCTTGCACTGACTAAATAAGTCTACAAAATGTCGTGGGGATTACTTAAAAAATTACTCACTGGGATGCTTGCGTCTTAATTGCATCCACCAGAACGAATGGAATATTATTATTGAGTTAAACACTGAAGTAAGTAAGCACTTCTAATATTCGAGGTTACGGGCTCGGAAGGAGAATTCTAGTTCACAAATAAACTGGTGAAGTTAGCGGAGGAGATAATTCAATTAACGATACCTTTGAGTTCGTAAGTATTTTTGAAGGGGGGCGGTGAAGATTTTCTGGTGACGATGATCGCACCTAGTCCGTCCGTCCGAGGTTACCGAATGAGAGGGTAATCTTAGAGCCGATTATTCGGCTCCTGGAGTGGGTAGCCAAAACCGATTACCTAGCTACGTATAGGGTAATCTACAGAGGAGGTCCTTTGTAACCTTAGACTCTGAAGGAAGGGGGGCTGCGATCAGTTCGGCACCTACAAGTACCGTGACGGCAACAACCAATTTCCCGAGAAGTTCCTTCCTTGCAGCGGGCGAACGGTTTTTTATGTGGATTGAGTTTCGCACACTCGACGTAGGTCCAAGAGCTTCTGACTGATTCCAGGGAGAAGTCTTCCTTTTATTTCTCTCTCGAGCAGAATCGAGAGAGAGAATCGAATTCTCGTAAAATCCGTATCGTCGTGCCAAAGACCTTTTTTTTCATCTTTGGACTGACGGTATTTCCGTCACGCCTTCGAGCCATCTCGGAGTTTACGGCGGTGCGAAAAAAGGCGACGGAGAATTAGAGGCGAGAGGTGAATTTTAGGAATACGTGAGGGCGCGCAGCTTTGTGTTGGAGCGTTTCTGCGTACACCTATGTACGCGGTATTTAGACTTCTACAGACGGTATGGGTTGCGGGTGTTCATGGGTTGCGGGGTATCGCAGTGCCATCGCACCATACAGTCTTGCGTGTAGTGCGGTGTCAAAAGTTACCCATAGGATTTGTGTCTGTTGTGTGTAGTCGAGCCTGGTTGGGTTTAGGTCGTTCCTGTCTAGTGTGTGTGTGAGAAATTTGTAGATTATGCATGTAGTAATCAGCCATTTATCCTCGTATTCTGTCTTTTCGTCTAGTATCATTTGTGCGTGGTGCGCGATCTCGTCTGATCCGCGGCTGCTGACGAGAATGGCCTCGCCATCGGCGTAGGATACTGTGTAGGTGTGACGGCAGTTTTCACGTGGGCGTGGGGTATCGTTTATGTACATGATGTATAGTGTGGGTGCCAGTACGCTTCCTTGAGGAACGCCTGAGCGTGGTGTGAAAGGTTGTGATAGGGTATTGTTGTATTTTATGTGACATCTCTGTTCAGTGAGGTAGTGCGAGAGGAGCCTTCTGGTGCAGAGAGGTAACTCCGTATTGTTGGCGAGTTTCCAACGGAGTCCCTCATGCCACACCTTATCAAAGACCTTCTCCACGTTCTTGGTGATGGAGGGTGTCTTTTGTCGTACCTTTCATTTTTTTCGGGTATTCTGTCGTGATCGATGGTCACAGCCACCTGAGTGGACCGGCCCCTCCTAAACCCATATTGGTCGGGGAAGAACCAGTACCTTTCTTCCAGGTAGTCCCGTAAGCGGCAGTTGATCATACGTTCGAGTATTTTACCTAGGTGCTCTAATAGGGCAATACGCCTGTAATTATTTGAGTGTTTGGGATTTTTTTAAATTTTGTGTAGAAGTATGTTGTGAGATACTTTGAATATTTTGGGGAAGTGGCTTGAGGCTAGTGAGGCGTTGAATAGGTATGTAAGTGTAGGATATATGTTTGCGGGGAGTTTGTGTATTAATGCGGCTGGTAGTCCGGAGATGCTGTGTGCGCGTTTTGGTATTGTTTTAATGTAGTGTTTTGTTTCCTCGACGGTGATGGAAGGGGTCAGTGTAGATGTGTTGTCGAGCAGCTCTATTTGTATCAGGGGGGCGGGCCTTAGCTCGTGAGCGTGAGCCCGACACCACGCCTGGACTTCCTGGAAGTGCTCTTGCGCGTGTGGTTTGGGTGGGTTGTGTGTGTACTGAGTCTAAGTGGGACCTAAATGCGTCGAGGATGACGTTGGTGTCTATGAGTGTTTGGTTATTTACTTGGAGGGTAATGGGTTTGGGTGGATCGGTGCCTAGCATTCTTTTTACGCGCCGCCGGAAGAAGGAGCGGTCAGTGCAACGAGCGTCGCCACTTTCGGTTCCTATCTAGTTGCACGCACTGTAGGATGCGGGCACGTAGGTGAGTGATGTTCTGTTGTCGTGGGCCTCTGGTGTAGCGATTGTTGTACCTTGTGATGAGTCTCTGAGTGTGTATGAAATATGTTAAGTGTTTTATACCTTTGTAGTTTTTGTGTGGTGTATGTAGGTCGCGTGCTGCGGTTATTCGTTCTTTGGTACTTTTATAGGTCAAACTCGGAGTACCATGTTCCTTTAGCAGAAAAGATGAAGTATTTGCTCGGAACTAGTGCGTTGGGTGTTGAGTTTGGGGCCCATCTCTTTAATTAGAAGAGCCTCCAGAATCTTTAGGCGGCGAAGGTCAGGGCTTCTTCTGAGTATGGTAGTGTTTTCGACCAGAGTTGCTCTTGAATTGGTGCGTTATGCTTTTCTTTGTAATGTGCTTTATTCCTCATTCTTGCAAATGCATCGTTAGGTGCCGGCTGATGGTAGTAGTGGTCATACCTATATATTGATTATTTGGATGAGGTTTGCAGTCCTCATGGGGGCATTGGAATTTATATGCCACATTTGTAGCCTTTAAGATCGATTGCTTTTCGCCAGTTCAGAGCGAATACTTCACCTTTTCTGCTAAAGGAACATGGTACTCCAACTTTCACATATAAAAGCAACAAATAACGAAAATCAATTTCATTCTTCGCTACTCACGACCAGCAATGAGCTACCTCACCGGTAAATCAGGCAAAACCAAGGGAAAACGAAGCCTCAAAAATAACGAAGACTTCCGTGTGAAGATACCTTAAGAAGGGCGAAAGCTCACGGCCAAATCTCAAATTAGTTGTAAAAAATAAAATGGACCTTCCTCAAATGATCTTTAAGTTCCGACCAGATACAAAAACTGCATTCGCCAGTTGGAATGTTCCAAAATAAAATTGGTAAAATCAAAATACAACCTGGTCTTTAACAAAACATGTATAGATGAGAAGCTGCTCCCAACATACACCGATATATATATATATATATATATATATATATATATATATATATATATATATATATATATATATATATATTGTGAGGGTATGGAACGTACATACTCACATGCCGCCAGACAATCGTGGGAACGAAAGAAATTTGTCGTTTGAGTTGACCTTCGTCTCCTCTCTCTCTCTCCTCCCACCCTTCCTCCAACTGGCGACAGGAAGTCGGACGAAAGAACGCCTATCTCTCAAATAAGCTTAAATCTTATTTGCCTTCTATATGATAGCATGGAGATTGTCCGGAAGGCGCTGCGATAAGCGAATTGTCGTGAATGGTATATCTCTCTCTCTCGATTTCCCACAGTCCGCGATATAAATAACATCGCCGTTTACCTCTCCACAACAGTGTCCCAAATCTACTCGCGTAATCCTCACGTTGAACAAGAGTCGTTGCCGTAACGTATCGACTACCAACGCGCCGTCGAGTCAACTTGGTCGCTGTCTCAAATTGTTCCTGGAAGTAAATCCCGCCCCGCAGAGTCTGTGACTAGAAGAGTACGCTCTGTTGCTCAACGTAACTTGAGTAAGAAAAAGAACATCCAAATAGTTACTGGAATTTACTATTTGTTAGTGTCACATCCAGTTAGGAGTGAACTAACCAAAACTGCAGCCAGCAGCCCCGAACCCGTCGTCTGATCCTCCTCTCCCCGAGAACTCGTGTTAACGCCACCCGAACCACCCCGTCTGGACCCGAGTAGTCGTCTCTCCAATCCATCAATTAATGGTAATCTGTAAACCCAGTGTCCCTCTATTCTTAAATTACCTAATTAATTAACCGTGATTGATTTTCCCATTGAGTCATTATAAATCTAGACGCTTAACGTCAGTGTTTAATATTTAATCCTTAATTTTGCCTGTTAACTATTGCTAATTATTATATTTGTGTAAAGTAAAGTTTATTTTGAGTACGTGTGTTTATTTGTGGCTCCTCCCTTTTGACGTACCCTTGGCAAGACTTTAATTAAGCATCCCTTCGGCTAATTCATTCAACCTGTATTTTGTACTCTTAGAATTCAACAACAATCACAAACCTCCCCCAGTAACAAGTGGGACTTTTATCGTGAGAATCCTGGCTACGGCACAACACGCCTCTAACCAGCTTTCGCACGTTCAGTAGGAATTAAAGCCGACCTATATATATATATATATATATATATATATATATATATATATATATATATATATATGATGGGAGGATTGAGTCATAGGGTCAATACCACCGACTTAAACGAAAGCGGTGTGTCCAGATCAAGGACTAGAATAATTATTGGACCAGACTATGAGCAATTTTACGACATATATATATATATATATATATATATATATATATATATATATATATATATATATATATATATATATATATATATATATATATATATATATGAAGTTCAACGGGCGACTCTCTCTGGCCCTAACCTTAACCTCGCTATAGCCTCGAACGGCTAATTCGCTGCCAGTCTTGTTCCGAGAAAAACCCCAAGACTGTAATAATCGTTTGAGTCGTGTCATTATAATGGTTGTACTAGTGACTATTTGTTAACAAATTGTATCGGATGTTTAATACTTTATGAAAAGTGTTATTATTCCTTTGTCCATTTAAACTTATTGACATTTTTGTGGCTCTCTCTTAATAGATCCTTCTGATGTCCTCTAAATTTCATTACCCTGCAATAAATAGTTCATGAATCTTGGCGAAAAAAGGCCTCTTTTGTAGAGGTATGAATACTTTCTGGACCAAGTGTAAGCCTCCTTAGAGACTTCTGGAGGCTCGCGAAGTAAACAACTCTTTGAGATGCGCCAGAAAATCCCAGAGAAGAAATTGAGTTATAAGAAATAAGGAAACCTCAAAGGCCTTATGACTGACTCGAGGAGGTTTCCGCAAATTGAGTACCTATATGAAAAACAATTTCAGTAGTATTATCCTAATCTATACTAGGTCTAGCTCTTAAGCGAAATGTTGTGTATAATTTTGTCCAACCTATCTTTCCAACACTAATACATTTGACGAGGTGTTCGGGGTAGTTATGGGATTGGCCGGGCAACAAGAAGGGAGATCCGCTCAATGTGAGAAGCAAAATAACTAATTAGCGAAGTTTCGCCGGTAACTTCTTCCGTTCTCAAAGGTTTTTTTGCTTTATTTTTATTGCTTATTCTGCTTCTTGCTTATCTCTTTCTTACAGGGAGGAGGGGGATTAAGCATAGAAGCGAAGATAGGTGTCTGAATAGAAGTTAAGGATGAAAAATGGTGGAAGTGTACAGTGTTTGTGTTGCTTTGATTTAGTTATCAAAGTGTATGTGTGTTGTGAGTGTGTGTGTGTGTGTGTGTGTGTGTGTGTGTGATAGAGGGAGAGAGAGAGAGAATCCTATTTTGATTATTCAATCCTACGCCCTTTTCAATCTTCCAATCCTTTCTACCCCATCCCCACACCATTTTTCTTGTGGCGCAGATGCCTCCGCTGATTTTTGCTTTTTAAAAAGTTAATAATAATCCTTTTTTCTTCGTTTCTCCTTTTGTCCTCTCGCTCTCTCTCTATCTCTCTCTTTCTCTCTCTCTTTCTCTCTCTCTCTCTCTCTCTCTCTCTCTCTCTCTCTCTCTCTCTCTCTTCTCTCTCTCTCTCTCTCTCTCTCTCTCTCTCTCTCTCTCTCTCTCTCTCTCTCTCTCTCTCTCTCTCTCTCTCTCTCTCTCTCTCTCTCTCTCTCTCTCTCTCTCTCTCTCTCTCTCTCTCTCTCTCTCTCTCTCTCTCTCTCTCTCTCTCTCTCTCTCTCTCTTCTCTCTCTCTCTCTCTCTCTCTCTCTCAAAGAATGTAGAGGGAGAGGTGACGCCCCCTTGTCGCGGGAAGAGAGCTTGTGTGTACCTTTGACTTTTCGAGCTATGTCGGCGGGGGTACCTCTTCTGGGTACCCCTGGTAGGGCTTCCCTTGTCGATTTGGTCGAAAACGAGATTCCAGACTAAGTGCGTCATTCCTTCCTTTTTTTTTACTCTATCCTTCTCTTTTTTTACTTTTATTCTATCTCTCCCACTTATACAAAAAGAAAAAAAACAAAAAAAAGCCTACTCCTATCATGTCCCTGTTTCTCTTTTCTTCCTCTATCTACATATAAGGACCTGGCAGCTACCTCATGCGTCAGAAGAGAGGCTTTGGAACCTCTATAAACAACGCCAATCGACGCTCACTGGTTGCGAGAGACTAGGACTAGAGGTGTCCTAGGCGTTGGGGCACGATGAATGGGATGAGGGTAGTGCCCCGTTAACCCCTTCCCTGGCGCGTAATTATTGACCGTTCCCAGTGCCCGTTGACGGGTGCCTCTGGTAGCATCGGTCCGAGGTGACGGCCCTTTGTTCCCAGGTTGGTTGCCAGGCCAATAAAAAGCCTTGGGTCGAGTCTCTTGGTGGGGCGGGATATCCATTGAACGCTGCTCCGAGATCCTGGCCGTTGTGAAGGGAACTAGTAGGAGTTTAGTAAGGGGCGTGCTTCGTTGTTGTTCACCTGGTGACAAATCGATGGCCCCTTCGGGGACCGTCTGTGCTGCTTGGGTTGGGAGCCACGGCACGCC